>QRDG01000646.1:479217-676322 GCA_012064385.1 Puccinellia tenuiflora | reverse complement strand
TCGTACTGAGTGTATGGTCCACTCGTGCATCCAATCCCCAAAGCCAAACTTCTCGCCAGCTGAGTCCACCATCTACTAACTATTAAAGCAAGACCGATTCGAGGCCTGAGAGCGCTCCGCTACTGTTGCGAGGAACAGTAGGTGCTGTAGATGCACAGTAGCTACAGTAGCCACGATCGAGCCGTCCATCGACGATCCGACGGTCCGAAGACGCGTCCGTGACGTTTTTGAAAGGCCCCTCGCAATACCCGGAAAACAAACCCGCAGTCCAGAGAAACGTGAAGCCAGGACCAAAATGTGAATTACGAAAAGTACGCGGACTTTTGCAAACACCCACAGAATCCCCCCTTCCCCTTTCTCTCTCTCACGCGGTGGCGATGCCACCGACGCCGCCGACGCGACGCGTCCTCCACGCTCCTCCCCGCTCCGATCCGACCAAGCAGGAAGGTCCGCCGTCGCGTGCTTCACCTCCTCGCCGAGATCCGCGTGCAGAAACGGCGCCGCCGCGCCGGAATCGCCGCCGCCGTGCCCGCAGGCCGCCGCGCATTCGCACGCCGCCGCCTGCGGGTAGCCCCGTCCGCGCGCGTCCACGGCCGCCCGCACGCGTCCCAGGTCGCCTTGCTTCCACGCCGGCGGGGTCGACGCCGCCGCGCCAAATCCCGGCCGGTGATGACGGCAGCATGGCGTCCCAGCGGGCCTGGGCTGGGAAGCTGGGCTGCTTTCTGGGCTGGGCTTTCTCGGCCTTTTTTTTCTCTGTTCCTTTTTTCTATTTCCTTTTTGTACTACATTTGTTTTCCAGATTTTTTAAAAAAATTTGCAAATACAGCTTCAACAATTTCCGAACCTACACATTTTAAACTGCAGACATTTCCGAATTTGACTTTAGCACAAACACGCGTCACGCAAATTTGAATGTTAAGATATAGATGGCTTTCAAATTTACTATTTACGAACTTTTAGAAAATAAATTCTAATTGTTATGACACATTTATAATTCTAATTTGAGGAATTGCAGAGCTCGGCCATTGCTGGCGTCGTCATGACGCCATGTGGGCCCAAATGTCAACGCATTCTTTTCCCAAAAAAAATCTATTAAAATCCATTTAAGCAATGCCCAGAAAAGTAAAAATCTCCAACAAAAAAAACTTCGAATCCATCTATCCAAAAAATATGCATAATTATCAAAGTGGTCAACAAAATAAATTCTAATTAGTTATGACACAAAATAAAGGTTAAAATTCAGGTAGTGTTCAAAGAAAATCCAAATTCATTTGCTCGAAATATACATTTTGACCGCACCAAAAAAAAAATGTGTTATATTATGTTTGCAGACATGTTCAACTTCCGTACTAAAAAAAATATTAATTACTATTTCAAATGTAGCATTTAATAAACGCAAAACAAACACAACAACCGTACCAACGCAAACACACAAAAAAGCACTGCCTATTTACGGCGTCTTATTGATTTCCATATTTGAATGTTCCAAATTTTGAAATCCTTTCGAATCTAAACATTTAGAAAAAAAACTACACTAATTAAAATGTAGAAACTTCCCAACTCTACCAATTTTGAAATTTGACAACTTACAAATACAAACTTTCCTTCGACTTCCAACAAATTTAAATCCAACAATATTTGAACGCGACTGCAGACATTTCCGAATTTGGACTTTAGCACAAAACGCGTCACGCAAATTTGAATTATTAAAAGATATAGATGCCTTTCAAATTTAACTCTTTACGTACTTTTAGAAATCAGACAACTCACTCTACAAAAAAAATACATGCAACACATTTATAAATTCTAATTTGCTAAAAATTAAAAAAATTTCCATATTAATTTGAGGAATTGCATAGGCGGAGCTGAGCCATTGCTGGCGTCGTCATGACGCCAGCATGGGCCCCGATGTCAGCGCATTCTTTTCCCGTACAAAAAAAATCTATTAAAATCCATTTGCAATATCCAGAAAAATAAAAATGTCCACATAAAAAAAACTCGAATCCATCTATCCAAAAAATATGCATAATATATGAAATGGTCAACAAAAACAAGTTCTACTTACTTGTGACACAAAATAAAGGTAAAAATTCAGGGAATGTTCAAAGAAAAATCCAAATTCATTTGCTTAATATTACATTTTGACCACATCAAAAAACACAGTGGTGGATTATTATGTTTGCAGACATGTTCAACTTCCGTATCTGAAAAAAAAAAGTTAATTACTATTTCAAATTTCAGATACATTTTCAAAAGTGAGCATTTAATAAATGCAAAAAAAACAACAACAACTATACCAACGCAAACACACAAAAAAGCACTTCCTATTTACGGCGTCTTATTGATTTCCATATTTGAATGTTCCAAAATTTTGAATTCCTTTCGAATCTAAACATTCAGAAAAAAATACACATAATTAAAATGTAGAAAACTTCCCAACTCTACCAATTTTTGAATTTTCCTTCGACTTCCAACAAATTTAAATCCAAAAAATATTTGAACGCGGGCACTTACACATTTAAATTCTTTACACCACGGTAATTACAGATACGACTAAAAAAAAAGAAGAAAAAACATGACTACAAAAAATAAACTTTCACTATTTGTAACATTTAATCAGAAAAACTAAAATAACTTCCTCTAAATATGTAACTCAGATGCAATTCCTCAAAATAGATATCGGCTTTACTAAATGCTTACCTGCAATTACTAAAATTAAAACTTGCCTACAATTACTTAAATGCCATTTCCTTCAAATATGAGGTTTGTTCCAAACATTGCTTTTAGTGGTATTTGGACCCCATTTAAATTATTATCCATCTTCTAGGGTTTAAGATGAACTTCCTAATATATCATGTTACACATGTTTGTATGCGCATTGCATTATACCATGTGTTGATTATTTGCTTCTTTTGCAATGTTGGTTTTATATATAACACGTCAATCCAAAGTGAATTACAACATTACCAAAGACAAATACTTGATCAGTTATTTATGTCGAATTCATGCATGTTTGAAAAAAAAACTTAAAATAAGATTTGCCTACAATTAATACAATGCCACTTTTCTGAATTACGATGTTTCTTCCAATATTGCTTTTAGTGGTATTTGGACCCCATTTAAATTATTAACCATTCCGTAGAGTTTAAAATGAACTTCTTAATTTATCATGCCACATATGATGGAAAAATGCAAACTACATATCAAAATGTTCAGCAAAAAAATATTTCTATCTAATTTTGTCTAATTCATGCATATTTAACGACGTCACAATGGGACCGGTCTGTCAGTGTTTCCTTCTTTTCACGTGAAATCGCAGAAAATGATAATTGCAGAAAACGAATAAAGTTATATGGTCACAATTTTCAAATCTTTCTATCGGAAAAATATGTACAGTAACTCAAACTAATCACAAAAAAAAGTGCTCACTAATTAGGCCTACAAACATATTAAAACATTCAAATTCAATAAAAATAAAAAAACAAATGCACTCAATCCAACTACATCAACAATTGTATGGATTTGAATTTAAAAAGGAAAAAAAAACTGAACTACAGAATTCAATTGAATATATGAGCATTTCCATCCACTTTGGACTTAAATTTAACAAATAATTTGGGAAACCATGTTAAAACATTCCTGTCGGAGAATAGGCCCAGGAACCGGGCGTATCTCACGGGGTAAGAATCGAGCCAGGGGCTGAACACGGAGTCAAACAACCTCTAACGTTCCACGGCGACGGTGCTCGTCGGGCTCGTCGGAGGGGAACACTGCAGAGAGGGGACGCACAGTATTACCCAGGTTCAGGGCCCTCTTGTGGAGGTAAAGCCCCTACGTCCTGCTTGGCTGTATTGCTTGTCGAGGTTTTTCAGTACAGGGAGAGCCTGTGGAGCTCGAGGTGGCTACAATGGCTAAAAACCCTAACTGAACCAGGGGGTGAACTAGATCTAAAACCCAACCCTTGGCACGGGAGTGCCCTCCCTCCTTTTATAGTCGTCTTGGTCCTCTTCCGCCCAAACATTTGGGCGGGAAGGGTTGCCACATCCCGACGAAGGAGGAGGCACGGTGCACCATAAAGGTGAAGTCCACCATAAAGGTAGAGCCCATGGACGCGGTCCACGGCAGGGGAGCAGCGTCACCAAAGCTGAAAAGAGGCACCGTCCAGCCAGGACGGTGGGCTGGCGCAGCAGACGTGGAACGGGTCCCGCGGTGACGTCGCCGTTGGAGCGTAGCTGCAGGCGGTCTCCTTATCACCAAAGTGGCAAGCCTCGTTGTCCGCTTTGCTTGGTGCCGCTTTGTTGACCCCTTTATTCATCAGAACGGCAACTGGGGCGCTGGCGTCATCGCGCTTTGGCGCGCCAGTGACTCTGCGGGAAGCGCAGAGCCCATGTGCGCTCTGCCGCGGAGGCAGAGTTGGCTTCGAGAGGAAGGAAGCCTCCCGAGGCGAAAAAGCCTCGGCAAGCTCCGCGGCTTAGTCCTTAGCCGAAATCCTGGTGGCGCCTTGAGGCGCCTTCTTGTGGAGAGATCCCCTGTCGAGACTCGACAGGCTTGGAGAGCCTCTACAGGCTGAGAGCCTGGTCCTTAGCGGAAATCAGACCGAAGAGTCCCTTGGGCCTTGGCAGGCCGGCCCGTGGTACCCTGGTTTCCACTGTGCCGACAGTAGCCCCCGGGCCCACGATGGGCACGCCGGAGTTGCCGACGGAGGCGAAGCGAATCGTCGAGGGCCCAACAGAGCCTGCCAGGGCCGCGACACGTGGAGCGCGACGGTTGCGCCCGCGGCCATGATCTCCTCGGCTTCAACGGGCGTCGTGGTGGGACCCGCCACGACCAGGCGCCCGGTCAATAAAGTCTGGGCGCGCAGACTACGCCCGTCACTTCTCCCATTACTCCGCCGCCCACTTCTTCCAAACGATTTCTTCTCCCCAGAGCGCTCCTTCTCCACGGTTGTCTTCTTCCTCTCCGGCGAGCGATGGCACCCAAGAGAGCGGGCACCGACGCGAAGGGCAAGGCCACGGTGCAGGCCGGCTCGTCGGCCGGCGCGTCGGCGGCGGCGTTGCGCGGTGCGGCCCTCACGGCGGCGATGCCGCCGACCCGCGTCTCCGCGGCGGCGATAGCCAAGGTGCGTCACCTGGTGGCGGCGGGCTCCAACGAGCAAGGGGCCACCGAGATGAGGCCAAGCGGCAGCAGGCTCGCCGACGAGTTCTACCCCATCTTCCTCCACACTCTCTATGCTGGCCTCGTACCGCCATTCTCTGATTTCCTTCTGGCGATTCTGGAGACGTATCAGATCCACTTGCTCCATCTTCACCCCAACTCCATTCTCATTCTTTCCATCTTCGCCTACCTTTGCGAGGCCTACATCGGCATTCGCCCTTCGGTGGCGCTCTTCCGCAGCTTCTACTCCCTCCGGAGCAGCGCGCCGGCGAGCACCTCGGCTGCGTCTCCTTCCGCATCGCCGCCGCCAGGAGGCGAGAACTACATCCCCATCGCTTGGCGCGGTGAGAACGCCATCACCATGGTGACGAAGAAGGTGGACGGCTTCCGCGATACGGTGGCTCTTCGTCGACGCTAAGATGAGGACCCCCTCCTGGAGGTGCCTGAGGGGCCCCCGACGAAGTGGGCGCGCTGGGGGAGTGCAGAGTTCACCGCCGAAAACTTGACGCGGTGTACACATACATCCAGCGTATCCGCGAGGCAGGGGTCACCGGCCAGATGGTGGCCAGAGACTTCTTGAGGCGCCGGATTGCCCCCCTCCAATGGCACTCTGAGCCGATGTGGAGCTACAAGGACAAGACGGACGCGATGAGGCTGAGCCGAGACAGCCTCCAGCCTGAGGTGCTGAGCCAAGTCCTGGGGGTGCTCTTCGTCTCCAAGACAACAATCCCGCTGCCTGCCCAAGACGACGCACGGCCGCTCATCGCCTTTGCCGAGGAGAGCATCTCGGAGCATCGCCGGGGCATGCCGGTGTTCGACGAGTGGGGAATAGTACCCGCGGGCCACCGCGGGCCCCGCCCCAACCCGTTGGCGGCGGAACCGGAGAGCATGGATGTGCCCCCGGAGCAGGAGGAGGCTGAAGAGGCTGGAGAGGACTCGGGAGCCGAGGACGCACCCACCGAGGGCGAGGCCTCGAGGGGCGCCAGCTCTGCGGGCGGGGACGAGGCGTCGACAGGCGCCAGCCCTGTTGGCGAGGACGAAGTGGCGAGGGGCGCCCAACCCTCGAGAGGCTCCGTCAGCTCCTCGAGGAGCATTCCCGCCGACGTGGACCTCCAGGTGCTCTCCTCCAGCGATGAGGAGGGTGCCTTCTACGTCGCTCGCTCCAAGCGCGTCGAGGAGGAGAAGGAGCGGCGGCGCGGGGGTGGGCGCAGCGAGCCCCGCTCCAAGGCTGTCCACGATAGAAGCGCCGCGACAGCGAGGAGCGCTTCTCGCGAGGAAGCAAGGGTGCCTCCAGAGGAGGCCGGAGCAAGCAACACCCAGCCACCCAGGGTGAAGAAAGGGTGTGGGTGATGGCCGACGAGTAAGTCTCGATTCTTCTTTTTCTTTGCTGCTTCACTTCTCGGAGATCCCCTTGAAGGACCTCAGACTTGCCTTTCTTTCAGGGAACCTGCGGCGCCAAAGAGGCGGCGGCTCCGCAAGGTTGGAGAGACCACCAGCGCCTCTGTGGAGACGCCTGCGGCGGGCGAGCCGCGGCAAGCATCTGTTCCTCCCGCGAGCGAGCGCCGCGCGGAGGTGGTGATGGAGGAGGCAGCGCCGTCGTCAGGTCGGGCAACAGCTCCTCCCGTGGCGGAGCAGCGCACAGAGGAGGTGGCTGAAGAGACGGCGCCATCGTCGTCTCGGGTGGTGACTCTTCCCGTGGTGGCGCACCGCGTGGCTGAGGAGGTTGAAGGAGCGGCGCCGCCGTCACCAACCAGGGCGGCCACTCCTCCCGTCCAGCAGGAGACAGAGGAGGAGAGGATGGACGAGGAGATCGTCCTGGAGCAGCCTCCAGGGGAGGAGGAGGAGGCTCCCTCGAGGGGGGCCGACGCGGCCGCCACAGAAGGGGCAGGTGGCGCCCCTGAGGAGCAGGAGGCAGAGGGGCCTCCGGAGCCCACAAGCGCCGGAACTGGGGGCGAGAGAACGCCCAGCCCCCAGAGAGCCCTTGAAGCGGGCAACAGGGGAGGCGCCCCCATAAGCCCCCTGGCCGCTCCAGAAGCGGCGGTGAGCCCAAGGCAGGCCTCGGGCGCCTCGACAAGGATCGAGGCCTCCGCACCTGGCAGTGGTGCGGGAACCTTGGTGCGGCGGGAGCCGCGAGCGGCTCGCCGCGGGTCGTCGTCAACCGGGCCCTGCAAGCTCTTGGCGAGGTGGAGGGCGAGCTCACCAGGAGGAAAGCCGCCATAGCGGCGGAGCGAGCAAGGCTAGGTGAGGCCTGGTCCCTCCTCCAAGAGAGGGTGGAGTTCTGCCGCCGCCAGGACGCAGCAGCCCAGGCAGAGCGCCAGGAGGCCCTCCGCTTCGCCAAGGAGACCCGCGACAGCGTCAAGCGGGAGGCGCAGGAGGTCATGGACCAACTGGACGCCGACCGGGCGGCGCTCGACGCGGAGACTGCCTCCAGGCACCAGGAGCTGGCAGCCGCGCGGCAGCAATTTGCTGCCGAGTCCGAGGACACACGGGCCAGCCTGAAGGAGCAGCGCGAGCTGCTGGATGCTCGTGAGGGCCATCTGGCACTGGGCGAAGCGGAGCTGAAGCAGCGCGGAGAAGAGCTGCAGCGGCGCGAGGAGCAGGTCCAAGTGCTCGAGAGGGACCAGGCCACCCGCGAGGAGCAGCTCAAAGCCCGCGAGGACAAGGTGGCCCGGGACGAGGCCACCTACTCGAAACGCATGGAGAAGGCCAACGCCGACCTTGCCAAGAGGCAGAAGAAGGCGGAGGACGATGCTGACGCCAAGGTCAAGCTCGCCCGGGAGGAACTCTCCGCAGAATACAGGGCCAACCTCGCGAAGCAAGAGGAGCAGGTTCATCTGCTCGAGGAGGCCCAGGCCACCCGCGAGGGGCAGCTGCAGGAGCGCGAGAACTCGGTGGCCAGGAGCGAGGCCACCTGCAAGGAGCGCCACGACAAGGCCAACGCCGACCTTGCGCTAAAGCAGAAGCGAACCCAGGAGGAGGCCGACGCCAAGGTTGAGCACATCCGCGAGAGCCTCGCCAATGATTACGACGCCAAGGCCAAGAAGCAGGAAGAGCGGTGTTAATGTCTATTTTGATATTAGTATTGCTTAATTCATGCACTTTACTTAATGCAATTGTCTGTTGCTTGCATCTTAATACCGTTGGGTGACAGGTTGGATAGCGATCCCACGGTGGACTTTTAGACAAAGATGCAGTTGGACTCAACGGTCTTTGTTCCTTGTCATGATGCCTCCATAAATATTATCATGTCCTTTATGTCATAGCTAAATTGGGTTTGTGTCATGATCTTGTCAATTGCCTAGCTGTAATTCGTTCACCCATCACATGCATATTTTATTTACTTGAGAGACTCCACTAGTTAACCCATGGCCCCCGGTCCATCTTTTTACATTGTTTGCAACCTCATTTACTTGCTTTTAATCATCATTACTCCTCTGGTCACTTTTCATTATTTCATCCATTTCATCATACAATTAACCGCTTTGTATTCTACGAGACCGAAAAGATTGACAACCTTTCCGCCGTTGGGGGCAAAGTATTTTAGTTGAGTGTGTGCAGGTCCACGTCTGTTGAAGGTCAAGCTCCAGAGATCTTCAACATTCACCTCGTTGTTGATTTCAAAGTCCTACTGGTTCGATAAACCTCGGTTCGTTAAACGAGGGAAAACTGCTACTAGCTGCAATTCCGCCTTCGCTTGGGGCACCACCCAAATCATTTTAATACAACAGCAAGCTCTTTTCTAGCGCCATTGCCGGGGATCGCACTAAAGCTACATAAGAAGATTTGTCCCCGCCAACTCTGCCACTTCTCATCAACATCAGTAATCAAGCAGTTTTCTGGCGCCGTTGCCGGGAACTTTGGAGCTACAGCAAGGGGAGTCTCACACCCTCAATCTCTTTACTTTGTTTTTGTCTTGCTTGCTTTATTTCTCGTTTAGTTTATTTTCCTGTTTCAAAATTTTAAAACCCAAAAAAATTAGTGTAGTCTTTAACTCTGTCTTGTTATTTTATCTTATCGTTATGTCTTCTACTGAAAACACTAAGTTGTGTGACTTTACTAGCACTAATAACAATGATTTCATATCCTCTCAAATTGCTCCACCCGCTGCTAAAGCGGAATTTTATGAAATTAAACCTGCATTGCTAAATCTCGTTATGAAAGAGCAATTTTCTGGTGCTAGTACTGATGATGCCGCCTCTCATTTAAATAACTTTGTTGATTTATGTGATATGCAAAAGTATAAAGAGGTAGAAAGTGACATCATAAAACTGAAGCTTTTGCCTTTCTCTTTGAGAGGGAGAGCAAAAGAATGGTTATTGTGTTTGCCTAAAATAGCATTGATTCTTGGATTAAATGCAAAGATGCTTTTATTGGAAAATATTATCCACCTGCTAAAATCATACAACTAAGGAGTAACATTATGAACTTTAGACAATTTGATAATGAACATGTTGCTCAAGCTTGGGAGAGAATTAAATCTATGGTTAAGAATTGTCCCACGCATGGATTAACTATGTGGATGGTTATCCAAACTTTTTATGCAGGTTTGAATTTTTCTTCAAGGAACCTTTTGGACTCGGCCCCGGGAGGCACCTTCATGTCCACAACATTAGGTGCAGCAACTAAACTCTTGGATGAGATGATGACAAATTTTTCACAATGGCACACCGAACGAGCTCCAAGTGGTAAGAAGGTAAATTCTGTCGAGGAAATCTCCTCTTTGAGTGATAAGGTTGATTTGATTATGTCTATGCTTGCTACCAATCAGTCCAATATTGATCCTAATAATGTTCCTCTTGCTTCATTAATTTCCCAAGAAAAGGATCAAGTTGATGTTAATTTTCTTAATAGAAACAACTTCAACAATAATGCTTATCGAAATAATTTTGGTAGTAACAACTATAAGCCTTATCCTCCCAATAATGGCAACTCATATGGTAATTCCGTTGGTAATTCTTATAATCCTAATAAGAATGTGTCCTCTGATCTTGAAAATGTTTCAAAGGAATTTGCAAAAAGCATTTAACAAAACTGTTGAAGAGAAGTTGGAAAAACTGGATAGTTTAGTCTCTAAAGTAGACGTTCTTGCTCATGATGTTGAAATTTTGAAAATTAGAACCACTCCCAATCAAGACAAACATACTGAATCTTTAAATGCTATCTCTCTTCAAATTAATGAAAATTAAAGGATGATGGCTCTCTTGAAAGCTAGGTGGGCTAGAGAGGCTGAAGAAGCTATAATTGCTGAAATGAATAGGAAAACTGTTAAAGTTTATACTATCCAAACCACTAAAGAGGATCCTCCTAGTTTATTTAAAGATGATGAAATTGATTTTGATAATTGCAATCTTACTGAAGTCATTAAGTTCCTACAAAAACTTGCTAAGACTCCGGATGCTAGTAAAATAAATCTTGCCTTTACCAAACACATTACCGATGCTCTTATCAAGGCTAGGAAAGAAAAACTAAAGCTTGAAACCTCTATCCATAGGAAGTTGGAATATGGTTGGTAACCCACTATTAAGATGAAAATAAATAACTTTGATTGCAATGCCTCATGTGATCTTGGTGCAAGTGTTTCTGTTATGCCTAAAAGTTTCTATAATATGCTTGATTTAAATCCTTTGGAAGAATGCTATTTAAATGTTCATCTTGCCGATTCTTATAAAAAGAAACCTTTGGGTAGAGTTGATGATGTCCTTATTGTTGTTAATGATAATTATGTTCCCGTTGATTTTATTGTTATGGATATTGAGTGCAATGCTTCTTGTCCTATTATTTTGGGAAGACCGTTTTGAGAACTGTTGGTGCTATTATTGATATGAAAGAGGGAAATATAAGGTTTCAGTTCCCCCTAAAAAAGGGATGGAACACTTCCCTAGAAAGAGAAAGAATCTTCCTTTTGAATCAATCATAAGGTCAAGCTATGCTCTTGATGTTGCAAAGGCCTTCGAAAAAACTTGATATTTGGCATTGCGCCTAGCTAAAAGGCGTTAAAGAAAAGCACTTGTTGGGAGGCAACCCATCTTTTATTTTCAGTTTTCCTTTTGTTTTTCTTGAGTAATGAAGTTATTACCTCTTTAGCAACTTCATTGTATCTTTTTATTTTGGTTTTTTGTGCCAAGTTTAGCCTCTAATGCATTGAAAGTGCGAGATATTGTTTTGCTGTCCAAAAACAGATTATGTGCGCCTATTGCGCGAAAATCCGAAAATCGCCAGAATTTTATATTTTTCTGATAATTTTTGACAGTAATCCTCATGCTTTTATCTATCTTTAGTTAGTTTTGAGTTTTCCTATTTGAGCTACAGAAGTGTCTCGAAAAATTCGATCTTTACAGACTGTTCAGATTTTGACAGACTCTGCTTTTATTTTGCATTTGTCTCTTTACCATCATCATATGTGATACTCTAGGGGTAGAGTGCCACATTGAGGCTTAGTAAACAGTAGCTAATGTCCAATGAAGTTGGTTTGCAATTTTTCCTAAGTTTAACACATGTGCATTTTAATTTATGAGCACTAACCCTCTAATCAAATTATGAGAAGTTTTGTGTGAAGGGAGTTTTTAAGTTCCAAAGGAGAGGAATATGAAGAAATCGAGGATGGATCAGAGCTCAAGCTTGGGGATGCCCCCATGGCACCCCCTCTGAATATCAAGAACTATCAAGAGTCAGAGCTTGGGGATGCCCAAGGCACCCCCTCATCTTCATCGACTATCATAAGGTCGTCTTCGTTGAACTTCATTTTTATCACTTTACATATTATGTGCTATGCTTGGAACGTCTTTTTACTTTCAGTTTTTTTTGTTTGTTTGCTGGTCATATCTTTGTTGGATCCTAGCTTTATTTGTATGGGAGAGAGACACGCTCCGCCTTTTCGTTTAAATACTCCTTTGCTTCGCTTATATCTTTTTGAGTATTCTTAGCTACTGTCTGTTTTCTAGTAAGCTCTCACTTTTAGCTTTTATCTTGTTTAGAGCTGCTAGTTGTTATGTTAAACTCTCTTGTTCTTCACTTATACTTGTTGGAGAGTTGTTGTTGAAAAATTGCTTGAATTGTCAATGCGACAAAATGCTGTTTGTGTGATGATAGAATAAAATGAAAAGCCTGCATAGTTATGTAGATCATGGTGTGGATACTTGATGCTTCTCAATTGTTTTGAGATATTAAGTTGAATGCTTAAACTTGCTGGTAATTTGAGTGGAATTGATTAGTAAAGAAATATGGTTGAAAGCTTGAAATTGTGTTGTTTCTCATAGTTGTTAATTCATAGAGCTAATCTTTCCATCAAAAGAATTGTTTGGTCAACAAGGGAGACGGTGTAGAGTTTTTATGGTTATGACTGGTAAATGTCTTATGTTGTTCTGTTACCGGTTATTGTTAGATGTTTGCTTCAAACACCCTTTTGCTAAGCCTAAAAATTCGTACTGAGTGTATGGTCCACTCGTGCATCCAATCCCCAAAGCCAAACTTTCTCGCCAGCCGAGTCCACCATCTACTAACTATATTAAAGCAAGACCGATTCGAGGCCTGAGAGCGCTCCGCTACTGTTGCGAGGAACAGTAGGTGCTGTAGATGCACAGTAGCTACAGTAGCCACGATCCGAGCCGTCCATCGACGATCCGACGGTCCGGAGACGCGTCCGTGACGTTTTTGTGAAAAGGCCCCTCGCAATACCGGAAAACAAACCCGCAGTCCAGAGAAACGTGAAGCCAAGGACCGAAACGTGAATTACGAAAAGTACGCAGACTTTTCTGCAAAACACCCACAGAATCCCCCCTTCCCCTTTCTCTCTCTCACGCGGCGGCGATGCCGCCGACGCCGCCGACGCGACGCGCGTCCTCCACGCTCCTCCCCGCTCCGATCCGACCAAGCAGGAAGGTCCGCCGTCGCGTGCTTCACCTCCTCGCCGAGATCCGCGTGCAGAAACGGCGCCGCCGCGCCGGAATCGCCGCCGCCGTGCCCGCAGGCCGCCGCCGCATTCGCACGCCGCCGCCTGCGGGTAGCCTGCGTCCGCGCGCGTCCCACGGCCGCCCGCACGCGTCCCAGGTCGCCTTGCTTCCACGCCGGCGGGGTCGACGCCGCCGCGCCAAATCCCGGCCGGTGATGACGGCAGCATGGCGTCCCAGCGGGCCTGGGCTGGGCAGCTGGGCTGCTTCCTGGGCTGGGCTTTCTCGGCCTTTTTTTTTCTCTGTTCCTTTTTTCTATTTTCCTTTTTCTGTACTACTATTTGTTTTCCAGATTTTAAAAATTTGCAAATACAGCTTCAACAATTTCCGAACCTACACAATTTTAAACTGCAGACATTTCCGAATTTGGACTTTAGCACAAACACGCGTCACGCAAATTTGAATGTTTAAAAGATATAGATGCCTTTCAAATTTAACTATTTTACGAACTTTTAGAAAATAAATTCTAATTTGTTATGACACATTTATAAATTCTAATTTGAGGAATTGCATATGCGGAGCTCGGCCATTGCTGGCGTCGTCATGACGCCAGTGTGGGCCCCAAATGTCAACGCATTCTTTTCCCCTAAAAAAAATCTATTAAAATCCATTTAAGCAATGCCCAGAAAAGTAAAAATGTCCAACAAAAAAAAACTTCGAATCCATCTATCCAAAAAAATATGCATAATATATCAAAGTGGTCAACAAAAAATAAATTCTAATTAGTTATGACACAAAATAAAGGTTAAAATTCAGGTAGTGTTCAAAGAAAAATCCAAATTCATTTGCTCGAAATATTACATTTTGACCACACCAAAAAAAAAATGGTGGATTATTATGTTTGCAGACATGTTCAACTTCCGTACCTGAAAAAAAATATTAATTACTATTTCAAATGTGAGCATTTAATAAACGCAAAAACAAACACAACAACCGTACCAACGCAAACACACAAAAAAGCACTGCCTATTTACGGCGTCTTATTGATTTCCATATTTGAATGTTCCAAAATTTTGAAATCCTTTCGAATCTAAACATTTAGAAAAAAAAACATACACATAATTAAAATGTAGAAAACTTCCCAACTCTACCAATTTTTGAAATTTGAACAACTTACAAATACAAACTTTCCTTCGACTTCCAACAAATTTAAATCCAACAAATATTTGAACGCGACTGCAGACATTTCCGAATTTGGACTTTAGCACAAAAACGCGTCACGCAAATTTGAATGTTTAAAAGATATAGATGCCTTTCAAATTTAACTCTTTTACGTACTTTTAGAAATCAGACAACTCACTCTACAAAAAAAAATACATGCAACACATTTATAAATTCTAATTTGCTAAAAAATTAAAAAAATTCCATATATAATTTGAGGAATTGCATATGCGGAGCTCAGCCATTGCTGGCGTCGTCATGACGCCAGCATGGGCCCCAGATGTCAGCGCATTCTTTTCCCGTACAAAAAAAAATCTATTAAAATCCATTTAAGCAATATCCAGAAAAATAAAAAAATGTCCAACATAAAAAAAACTTCGAATCCATCTATCCAAAAAATATGCATAATATATGAAAATGGTCAACAAAAACAAGTTCTACTTACTTGTGACACAAAATAAAGGTAAAAATTTAGGGAATGTTCGAAGAAAAATCCAAATTCATTTGCTTAAAATATTACATTTTGACCACATCAAAAAACACAGTGGTGGATTATTATGTTTGCAGACATGTTCAACTTCCGTATCTGAAAAAAAAAGTTAATTACTATTTCAAAATTTCAGATACATTTTCAAAAGTGAGCATTTAATAAACGCAAAAAAAAAACACAACAACTGTACCAACGCAAACACACAAAAAAGCACTTCCTATTTACGGCGTCTTATTGATTTCCATATTTGAATGTTCCAAAATTTTGAATTCCTTTCGAATCTAAACATTCAGAAAAAAAAATACACATAATTAAAATGTAGAAAACTTCCCAACTCTACCAATTTTTGAAACTTTCCTTCGACTTCCAACAAATTTAAATCCAAAAAATATTTGAACGCGGGCATTTACACATTTAAATTCTTTACACCACGGTAATTACAGATACGACCTAAAAAAAAGAAGAAAAAACATGACTACAAAAAATAAACGTTCACTATTTGTAACATTTAATCAGAAAAACTAAAATAACTTCCTCTAAATATGTAACTCAGATGCAATTCCTCAAAATAGATATCGGCTTTACTAAATGCTTACCTGCAATTACTAAAATTAAAACTTGCCTACAATTACTTAAATGCCATTTCCTTCAAATATGAGGTTTGTTCCAAACATTGCTTTTAGTGGTATTTGGACCCCATTTAAATTATTATCCATCTTCTAGGGTTTAAAATGAACTTCCTAATATATCATGTTACACATGTTTGTATGCGCATTGCATTATACCATGTGTTGATTATTTGCTTCTTTTGCAATGTTGGTTTTTATTGATAACACGTCAATCCAAAGTGAATTACAACATTACCAAAGACGAATACTTGATCAGTTATTTATGTCGAATTCATGCATGTTTGAAAAAAAAACTTAAAATAAGATTTGCCTACAATTAATACAATGCCACTTTTCTGAATTACGATGTTTCTTCCAAATATTGCTTTTAGTGGTATTTGGACCCCATTTAAATTATTAACCATTCCGTAGAGTTTAAAATGAACTTCTTAATTTATCATGCCACATATGATGGAAAAATGCAAATTACATATCAAAATGTTCAGCAAAAAAATATTTCTATCTAATTTTGTCTAATTCATGCATATTTAACGACGTCACAATGGGACCGGTCTGTCAGTGTTTCCTTCTTTTCACGTGAAATCGCAGAAAATGATAATTGCAGAAAACGAATAAAGTTATATGGTCACAATTTTCAAATCTTTCTAGCGGAAAAATATGTACAGTAACTCAAACTAATCACAAAAAAAAGTGCTCACTAATTAGGCCTACAAACATATTAAAACATTCAAATTCAGTAAAAATAAAATTAAAAAAACAAATGCACTCAATCCAACTACATCAACAATTGTATGGATTTGAATTTAAAAAGGAAAAAAAAACTGAACTACAGAATTCAATTGAATATATGAGCATTTCCATCCACTTTGGACTTAAATTTAACAAATAATTTGGGAAACCATGTTAAAACATTCCTGTCGGAGAATAGGCCCAGGAACCGGGCGTATCTCACGGGGTAAGAATCGAGCAAGGGGCTGAACACGGAGTCAAACAACCTCTAACGTTCCACGGCGACGGTGCTCGTCGGGCTCGTCGGAGGGGAACACTGCAGAGAGGGGACGCACAGTATTACCCAGGTTCAGGGCCCTCTTGTGGAGGTAAAGCCCCTACGTCCTGCTTGGCTGTATTGCTTGTCGAGGTTTTTCAGTACAGGGAGAGCCTGTGGAGCTCGAGGTGGCTACAATGGCTAAAAACCCTAACTGAACCAGGGGGTGAACTCAGATCTAAAACCCAACCCTTGGCACGGGAGTGCCCTCCCTCCTTTTATAGTCGTCTTGGTCCTCTTCCGCCCAAACATTTGGGCGGGAAGGGTTGCCACATCCCGACGAAGGAGGAGGCACGGTGCACCATAAAGGTGAAGTCCACCATAAAGGTAGAGCCCATGGACGCGGTCCACGGCAGGGGAGCAGCGTCACCAAAGCTGAAAAGAGGCACCGTCCAGCCAGGACGGTGGGCTGGCGCAGCAGACGTGGAACGGGTCCCGCGGTGACGTCACCGTTGGAGCGTAGCTGCAGGCGGTCTCCTTATCACCAAAGTGGCAAGCCTCGTTGTCCGCTTTGCTTGGTGCCGCTTTGTTGACCCCTTTATTCATCAGAACGGCAACTGGGGCGCTGGCGTCATCGCGCTTTGGCGCGCCAGTGACTCTGCGGGAAGCGCAGAGCCCATGTGCGCTCTGCCGCGGAGGCAGAGTTGGCTTCGAGAGGAAGGAAGCCTCCCGAGGCGAAAAAGCCTCGGCAAGCTCCGCGGCTTAGTCCTTAGCCGAAATCCTGGTGGCGCCTTGAGGCGCCTTCTTGTGGAGAGATCCCCTGTCGAGACTCGACAGGCTTGGAGAGCCTCTACAGGCTGAGAGCCTGGTCCTTAGCGGAAATCAGACCGAAGAGTCCCTTGGGCCTTGGCAGGCCGGCCCGTGGTACCCTGGTTTCCACTGTGCCGACAGTAGCCCCCGGGCCCACGATGGGCACGCCGGAGTTGCCGACGGAGGCGAATCGTCGAGGGCCCAACAGAGCCTGCCAGGGCCGCGACACGTGGAGCGCGACGGTTGCGTCCGCGGCCATGATCTCCTCGGCTTCAACGGGCGTCGTGGTGGGACCCGCCACGACCAGGCGCCCGGTCAATAAAGTCTGGGCGCGCAGACTACGCCCGTCACTTCTCCCATTACTCCGCCGCCCACTTCTTCCAAACGATTTCTTCTCCCCAGAGCGCTCCTTCTCCACGGTTGTCTTCTTCCTCTCCGGCGAGCGATGGCACCCAAGAGAGCGGGCACCGACGCGAAGGGCAAGGCCACGGTGCAGGCCGGCTCGTCGGCCGGCGCGTCGGCGGCGGCGTTGCGCGGTGCGGCCCTCACGGCGGCGATGCCGCCGACCCGCGTCTCCGCGGCGGCGATAGCCAAGGTGCGTCACCTGGTGGCGGCGGGCTCCAACGAGCAAGGGGCCACCGAGATGAGGCCAAGCGGCAGCAGGCTCGCCGACGAGTTCTACCCCATCTTCCTCCACACTCTCTATGCTGGCCTCGTACCGCCATTCTCTGATTTCCTTCTGGCGATTCTGGAGACGTATCAGATCCACTTGCTCCATCTTCACCCCAACTCCATTCTCATTCTTTCCATCTTCGCCTACCTTTGCGAGGCCTACATCGGCATTCGCCCTTCGGTGGCGCTCTTCCGCAGCTTCTACTCCCTCCGGAGCAGCGCTGCCGGCGAGCACCTCGGCTGCGTCTCCTTCCGCATCGCCGCCGCCAGGAGCGAGAACTACATCCCCATCGCTTGGCGCGGTGAGAACGCCATCACCATGGTGACGAAGAAGGTGGACGGCTTCCGCGAGCGGTGGCTCTTCGTCGACGCTAAGATGAGGAACCCCCTCCTGGAGGTGCCTGAGGGGCCCCCGACGAAGTGGGCGCGCTGGGGGAGTGCAGAGTTCACCGACCGAAAACTTGACGCGGTGTACACATACATCCAGCGTATCCGCGAGGCAGGGGTCACCGGCCAGATGGTGGCCAGAGACTTCTTGAGGCGCCGGATTGCCCCCCTCCAACGGCACTCTGAGCCGATGTGGAGCTACAAGGACAAGACGGACGCGATGAGGCTGAGCCGCGACAGCCTCCAGCCTGAGGTGCTGAGCCAAGTCCTGGGGGTGCTCTTCGTCTCCAAGACAACAATCCCGCTGCCTGCCCAAGACGACGCACGGCCGCTCATCGTCTTTGCCGAGGAGAGCATCTCGGAGCATCGCCGGGGCATGCCGGTGTTTGACGAGTGGGGAATAGTACCCGCGGGCCACCGCGGGCCCCGCCCCAACCCGTTGGCGGCGGAACCGGAGAGCATGGATGTGCCCCCGGAGCAGGAGGAGGCTGAAGAGGCTGGAGAGGACTCGGGAGCCGAGGACGCACCCACCGAGGGCGAGGCCTCGAGGGGCGCCAGCTCTGCGGGCGGGGACGAGGCGTCGACAGGCGCCAGCCCTGTTGGCGAGGACGAAGTGGCGAGGGGCGCCAACCCCTCGAGAGGCTCCGTCAGCTCCTCGAGGAGCATTCCCGCCGACGTGGACCTCCAGGTGCTCTCCTCCAGCGATGAGGAGGGTGCCTTCTACGTCGCTCGCTCCAAGCGCGTCGAGGAGGAGAAGGAGACGAGCGGCGGCGGGGGTGGGCGCAGCGAGCCCCGCTCCAAGGCTGTCCACGATAGAAGCGCCGCGACAGCGAGGAGCGCTTCTCGCGAGGAAGCAAGGGTGCCTCCAGAGGAGGCCGGAGCAAGCAACACCCAGCCACCCAGGGTGAAGAAAAGGGTGTGGGTGATGGCCGACGAGTAAGTCTCGATTCTTCTTTTTCTTTGCTGCTTCACTTCTCGGAGATCCCCTTGAAGGACCTCAGACTTGCCTTTCTTTCAGGGAACCTGCGGCGCCAAAGAGGCGGCGGCTCCGTAAGGTTGGAGAGACCACCAGCGCCTCTGTGGAGACGCCTGCGGCGGGCGAGCCGCGGCAAGCATCTGTTCCTCCCGCGAGCGAGCGCCGCGCGGAGGTGGTGATGGAGGAGGCAGCGCCGTCGTCAGGTCGGGCAACAGCTCCTCCCGTGGCGGAGCAGCGCACAGAGGAGGTGGCTGAAGAGACGGCGCCATCGTCGTCTCGGGTGGTGACTCTTCCCGTGGTGGCGCACCGCGTGGCTGAGGAGGTTGAAGGAGCGGCGCCGCCGTCACCAACCAGGGCGGCCACTCCTCCCGTCCAGCAGGAGACAGAGGAGGAGAGGATGGACGAGGAGATCGTCCTGGAGCAGCCTCCAGGGGAGGAGGAGGAGGCTCCCTCGAGGGGGGCCGACGCGACCGAGGCCGCGGCGGACGCGGCCGCCACAGAAGGGGCAGGTGGCGCCCCTGAGGAGCAGGAGGCAGAGGGGCCTCCGGAGCCCACAAGCGCCGGAACTGGGGGCGAGAGAACGCCCAGCCCCCAGAGAGCCCTTGAAGCGGGCAACAGGGGAGGCGCCCCCATAAGCCCCCTGGCCGCTCCAGAAGCGGCGGTGAGCCCAAGGCAGGAGGCCTCGGGCGCCTCGACAAGGATCGAGGCCTCCGCACCTGGCAGTGGTGCGGGAACCTTGGTGCGGCGGGAGCCGCGAGCGGCTCGCCGCCGGGTCGTCGTCAACCGGGCCCTGCAAGCTCTTGGCGAGGTGGAGGGCGAGCTCACCAGGGAGGAAGCCGCCATAGCGGCGGAGCGAGCAAGGCTAGGTGAGGCCTGGTCCCTCCTCCAAGAGAGGGTGGAGTTCTGCCGCCGCCAGGACGCAGCAGCCCAGGCAGAGCGCCAGGAGGCCCTCCGCTTCGCCAAGGAGACCCGCGACAGCGTCAAGCGGGAGGCGCAGGAGGTCATGGACCAACTGGACGCCGACCGGGCGGCGCTCGACGCGGAGACTGCCTCCAGGCACCAGGAGCTGGCAGCCGCGCGGCAGCAATTTGCTGCCGAGTCCGAGGACACACGGGCCAGCCTGAAGGAGCAGCGCGAGCTGCTGGATGCTCGTGAGGGCCATCTGGCACTGGGCGAAGCGGAGCTGAAGCAGCGCGGAGAAGAGCTGCAGCGGCGCGAGGAGCAGGTCCAAGTGCTCGAGAGGGACCAGGCCACCCGCGAGGAGCAGCTCAAAGCCCGCGAGGACAAGGTGGCCCGGGACGAGGCCACCTACTCGAAACGCATGGAGAAGGCCAACGCCGACCTTGCCAAGAGGCAGAAGAAGGCGGAGGACGATGCTGACGCCAAGGTCAAGCTCGCCCGGGAGGAACTCTCCGCAGAATACAGGGCCAACCTCGCGAAGCAAGAGGAGCAGGTTCATCTGCTCGAGGAGGCCCAGGCCACCCGCGAGGGGCAGCTGCAGGAGCGCGAGAACTCGGTGGCCAGGAGCGAGGCCACCTGCAAGGAGCGCCACGACAAGGCCAACGCCGACCTTGCGCTAAAGCAGAAGCGAACCCAGGAGGAGGCCGACGCCAAGGTTGAGCACATCCGCGAGAGCCTCGCCAATGATTACGACGCCAAGGCCAAGAAGCAGGAAGAGCGGTGTTAATGTCTATTTTGATATTAGTATTGCTTAATTCATGCACTTTACTTAATGCAATTGTCTGTTGCTTGCATCTTAATACCGTTGGGTGACAGGTTGGATAGCGATCCCACGGTGGACTTTTTAGACAAAGACGCAGTTGGACTCAACGGTCTTTGTTCCTTGTCATGATGCCTCCATAAATATTATCATGTCCTTTATGTCATAGCTAAATTGGGTTTGTGTCATGATCTTGTCAATTGCCTAGCTGTAATTCGTTCACCCATCACATGCATATTTTATTTACTTGAGAGACTCCACTAGTTAACCCATGGCCCCCGGTCCATCTTTTTACATTGTTTGCAACCTCATTTACTTGCTTTTAATCATCATTACTCCTCTGGTCACTTTTCATTATTTCATCCATTTCATCATACAATTAACCGCTTTGTATTCTACGAGACCGGAAAGATTGACAACCTTTCCGCCGTTGGGGGCAAAGTATTTTAGTTGAGTGTGTGCAGGTCCACGTCTGTTGAAGGTCAAGCTCCAGAGATCTTCAACATTCACCTCGTTGTTGATTTCAAAGTCCTACTGGTTCGACTAAACCTCGGTTCGTTAAACGAGGGAAAACTGCTACTAGCTGCAATTCCGCCTTCGCTTGGGGCACCACCCAAATCATTTTAATACAACAGCAAGCTCTTTTCTAGCGCCATTGCCGGGGATCGCACTAAAGCTACATAAGAAGATTTGTCCCCGCCAACTCTGCCACTTCTCATCAACATCAGTAATCAAGCAGTTTTCTGGCGCCGTTGCCGGGAACTTTGGAGCTACAGCAAGGGGAGTCTCACACCCTCAATCTCTTTACTTTGTTTTTGTCTTGCTTGCTTTATTTCTCGTTTAGTTTATTTTCCTGTTTCAAAATTTTAAAACCCAAAAAAATTAGTGTAGTCTTTAACTCTGTCTTGTTATTTTATCTTATCGTTATGTCTTCTACTGAAAACACTAAGTTGTGTGACTTTACTAGCACTAATAACAATGATTTCATATCCTCTCAAATTGCTCCACCCGCTGCTAAAGCGGAATTTTATGAAATTAAACCTGCATTGCTAAATCTCGTTATGAAAGAGCAATTTTCTGGTGCTAGTACTGATGATGCCGCCTCTCATTTAAATAACTTTGTTGATTTATGTGATATGCAAAAGTATAAAGAGGTAGAAAGTGACATCATAAAACTGAAGCTTTTGCCTTTCTCTTTGAGAGGGAGAGCAAAAGAATGGTTATTGTGTTTGCCTAAAAATAGCATTGATTCTTGGATTAAATGCAAAGATGCTTTTATTGGAAAATATTATCCACCTGCTAAAATCATACAACTAAGGAGTAACATTATGAACTTTAGACAATTTGATAATGAACATGTTGCTCAAGCTTGGGAGAGAATGAAATCTATGGTTAAGAATTGTCCCACGCATGGATTAACTATGTGGATGGTTATCCAAACTTTTTATGCAGGTTTGAATTTTTCTTCAAGGAACCTTTTGGACTCGGCCCCGGGAGGCACCTTCATGTCCACAACATTAGGTGCAGCAACTAAACTCTTGGATGAGATGATGACAAATTTTTCACAATGGCACACCGAACGAGCTCCAAGTGGTAAGAAGGTAAATTCTGTCGAGGAATCTCCTCTTTGAGTGATAAGGTTGATTTGATTATGTCTATGCTTGCTACCAATCAGTCCAATATTGATCCTAATAATGTTCCTCTTGCTTCATTAATTTCCCAAGAAAAGGATCAAGTTGATGTTAATTTTCTTAATAGAAACAACTTCAACAATAATGCTTATCGAAATAATTTTGGTAGTAACAACTATAAGCCTTATCCTCCCAATAATGGCAACTCATATGGTAATTCCGTTGGTAATTCTTATAATCCTAATAAGAATGTGTCCTCTGATCTTGAAAATGTTTCAAAGGAATTTATCACTTTGCAAAAAGCATTTAACAAAACTGTTGAAGAGAAGTTGGAAAAACTGGATAGTTTAGTCTCTAAAGTAGACGTTCTTGCTCATGATGTTGAAATTTTGAAAATTAGAACCACTCCCAATCAAGACAAACATACTGAATCTTTAAATGCTATCTCTCTTCAAATTAAAGGATGATGGCTCTCTTGAAAGCTAGGTGGGCTAGAGAGGCTGAAGAAGCTATAATTGCTGAAATGAATAGGAAAACTGTTAAAGTTTATACTATCCAAACCACTAAAGAGGATCCTCCTAGTTTATTTAAAGATGATGAAATTGATTTTGATAATTGCAATCTTACTGAAGTCATTAAGTTCCTACAAAAACTTGCTAAGACTCCGGATGCTAGTAAAATAAATCTTGCCTTTACCAAACACATTACCGATGCTCTTATCAAGGCTAGGAAAGAAAAACTAAAGCTTGAAACCTCTATCCATAGGAAGTTGGAATATGGTTGGTAACCCACTATTAAGATGAAAATAAATAACTTTGATTGCAATGCCTCATGTGATCTTGGTGCAAGTGTTTCTGTTATGCCTAAAAGTTTCTATAATATGCTTGATTTAAATCCTTTGGAAGAATGCTATTTAAATGTTCATCTTGCTGATTCTTATAAAAAGAAACCTTTGGGTAGAGTTGATGATGTCCTTATTGTTGTTAATGATAATTATGTTCCCGTTGATTTTATTGTTATGGATATTGAGTGCAATGCTTCTTGTCCTATTATTTTGGGAAGACCGTTTTTGAGAACTGTTGGTGCTATTATTGATATGAAAGAGGGAAATATAAGGTTTCAGTTCCCCCTAAAAAAGGGATGGAACACTTCCCTAGAAAGAGAAAGAAGCTTCCTTTTGAATCAATCATAAGGTCAAGCTATGCTCTTGATGTTGCAAAGGCCTTCGAAAAAACTTGATATTTGGCATTGCGCCTAGCTAAAAGGCGTTAAAGAAAAGCACTTGTTGGGAGGCAACCCATCTTTTATTTTCAGTTTTCCTTTTGTTTTTCTTGAGTAATGAAGTTATTACCTCTTTAGCAACTTCATTGTATCTTTTTATTTTGTGTTTTTGTGCCAAGTTTAGCCTCTAATGCATTGAAAGTGCGAGATATTGTTTTGCTGTCCAAAAACAGATTATGTGCGCCTATTGCGCGAAAATCCGAAAATCGCCAGAATTTTATATTTTTCTGATAATTTTTGACAGTAATACTAATGCTTTTATCTATCTTTAGTTAGTTTTGAGTTTTCCTATTTGAGCTACAGAAGTGTCTCTAAAAATTCGATCTTTACAGACTGTTCAGATTTTGACAGACTCTGCTTTTATTTTGCATTTGTCTCTTTACCATCATCATATGTGATACTCTAGGGGTAGAGTGCCACATTGAGGCTTAGTAAACAGTAGCTAATGTCCAATTAAGTTGGTTTGCAATTTTTCCTAAGTTTAACACATGTGTATTTTAATTTATGAGCACTAACCCTCTAATCAAATTATGAGAAGTTTTGTGTGAAGCGAGTTTTTAAGTTCCAAATGAGAGGAATATGAAGAAATCGAGGATGGATCAGAGCTCAAGCTTGGGGATGCCCCCATGGCACCCCCTCTGAATATCAAGAACTATCAAGAGTCAGAGCTTGGGGATGCCCAAGGCACCCCCTCATCTTCATCGACTATCATAAGGTCGTCTTCGTTGAACTTCATTTTTATCACTTTACATATTATGTGCTATGCTTGGAACGTCTTTTTACTTTCAGTTTTGTTTGTTTGCTGGTCATATATTTGTTGGATCCTAGCTTTATTTGTATGGGAGAGAGACAAGCTCCGCCTTTTCGTTTAAATACTCCTTTGCTTCGCTTATATCTTTTTGAGTATTCTTAGCTACTGTCTGTTTTCTAGTAAGCTCTCACTTTTAGCTTTTATCTTGTTTAGAGCTGCTAGTTGTTATGTTAAACTCTCTTGTTCTTCACTTATACTTGTTGGAGAGTTGTTGTTGAAAAATTGCTTGAATTGTCAATGCGACAAAATGCTGTTTGTGTGATGATAGAATAAAATGAAAAGCCTGCATAGTTTTGTAGATCATGGTGTGGATACTTGATGCTTCTCAATTGTTTTGAGATGTTAAGTTGAATGCTTAAACTTGCTGGTTATTTGAGTGGAATTGATTAGTAAAGAAATATGGTTGAAAGCTTGAAATTGTGTGGTTTTTCATAGTTGTTAATTCATAGAGCTAATCTTTCCATCAAAAGAATTGTTTGGTCAACAAGGGAGACGGTGTAGAGTTTTTATGGTTATGACTGGTAAATGTCTTATGTTGTTCTGTTACCGGTTATTGTTAGATGTTTGCTTCAAACACCCTTTTGCTAAGCCTAAAAATTCGTACTGAGTGTATGGTTCACTCGTGCATCCAATCCCCAAAGCCAAACTTTCTCGCCAGCTGAGTCCACCATCTACTAACTATATTAAAGCAAGACCGATTCGAGGCCTGAGAGCGCTCCGCTACTGTTGTGAGGAACAGTAGGTGCTGTAGATGCACAGTAGCTACAGTAGCCACGATCCGAGCCGTCCATCGACGATCCGACGGTCCGGAGACGCGTCCGTGACGTTTTTGTGAAAAGGCCCCTCGCAATACCGGAAAACAAACCCGCAGTCCAGAGAAACGTGAAGCCAAGGACCGAAACGTGAATTATGAAAAGTACGCGGACTTTTCTGCAAAACACCCGCAGAATCCCCCCTTCCCCTTTCTCTCTCTCGCGCGGCGGCGATGCCGCCGACGCCGCCGACGCGACGCGCGTCCTCCACGCTCCTCCCCGCTCCGATCCGACCAAGCAGGAAGGTCCGCCGTCGCGTGCTTCACCTCCTCGCCGAGATCCGCGTGCAGAAACGGCGCCGCCGCGCCGGAATCGCCGCCGCCGTGCCCGCAGGCCGCCGCCGCATTCGCACGCCGCCGACGACGCTCCGCCGGCTTGCAAGCGGCGGCGCCGCCGCCTGCGGGTAGCCCGCGTCCGCGCGCGTCCCACGGCCGCCCGCACGCGTCCCAGGTCGCCTTGCTTCCACGCCGGCGGGGTCGACGCCGCCGCGCCAAATCCCGGCCGGTGATGACGGCAGCATGGCGTCCCAGCGTGCCTGGGCTGGGCAGCTCGGCCTTTTTTTTCTCTGTTCCTTTTTTCTATTTTCCTTTTTCTGTACTACTATTTGTTTTCCAGATTTTTTTAAAAAAAATTTGCAAATACAGCTTCAACAATTTCCGAACCTACACAATTTTAAACTGCAGACATTTCCGAATTTGGACTTTAGCACAAACACGCGTCACGCAAATTTGAATGTTTAAAAGATATAGATGCCTTTCAAATTTAACTATTTTACGAACTTTTAGAAAATAAATTCTAATTTGTTATGACACATTTATAAATTCTAATTTGAGGAATTGCAGAGCTCGGCCATTGCTGCCGTCGTCATGACGCCAGTGTGGGCCCCAAATGTCAATGCATTCTTTTCCCCTAAAAAAAATCTATTAAAATCCATTTAAGCAATGCCCAGAAAAGTAAAAATGTCCAACAAAAAAAACTTCGAATCCATCTATCCAAAAAAATATGCATAATATATCAAAGTGGTCAACAAAAAATAAATTCTAATTAGTTATGACACAAAATAAAGGTTAAAATTCAGGTAGTGTTCAAAGAAAAATCCAAATTCATTTGCTCGAAATATTACATTTTGACCACACCAAAAAAAATGGTGGATTATTATGTTTGCAGACATGTTCAACTTCCGTACCTAAAAAAAATATATTAATTACTATTTCAAAATTTCAGCTACATTTCAAATGTGAGCATTTAATAAACGCAAAAACAAACACAACAACCGTACCAACGCAAACACACAAAAAAGCACTGCCTATTTACGGCGTCTTATTGATTTCCATATTTGAATGTTCCAAAATTTTGAAATCCTTTCGAATCTAAACATTTAGAAAAAAAACATACACATAATTAAAATGTAGAAAACTTCCCAACTCTACCAATTTTTGAAATTTGAACAACTTACAAATACAAACTTTCCTTCGACTTCCAACAAATTTAAATCCAACAAATATTTGAACGCGACTGCAGACATTTCCGAATTTGGACTTTAGCACAAAAACGCGTCACGCAAATTTGAATGTTTAAAAGATATAGATGCCTTTCAAATTTAACTCTTTTACGTACTTTTAGAAATCAGACAACTCACTCTACAAAAAAAAATACATGCAACACATTTATAAATTCTAATTTGCTAAAAAATTAAAAAAAATTCCATATATAATTTGAGGAATTGCATATGCGGAGCTCAGCCATTGCTGGCGTCGTCATGACGCCAGCATGGGCCCCAGATGTCAGCGCATTCTTTTCCCGTACAAAAAAATCTATTAAAATCCATTTAAGCAATATCCAGAAAAATAAAAAAATGTCCAACATAAAAAAAAACTTCGAATCCATCTATCCAAAAAATATGCATAATATATGAAAATGGTCAACAAAAACAAGTTCTACTTACTTGTGACACAAAATAAAGGTAAAAATTCAGGGAATGTTCGAAGAAAAATCCAAATTCATTTGCTTAAAATATTACATTTTGACCACATCAAAAAACACAGTGGTGGATTATTATGTTTGCAGACATGTTCAACTTTCGTATCTGAAAAAAAAAGTTAATTACTATTTCAAAATTTCAGATACATTTTCAAAAGTGAGCATTTAATAAACGCAAAAAAAACACAACAACTGTACCAACGCAAACACACAAAAAAGCACTGCCTATTTACGGCGTCTTATTGATTTCCATATTTGAATGTTCCAAAATTTTGAATTCCTTTCGAATCTAAACATTCAGAAAAAAAAATACACATAATTAAAATGTAGAAAACTTCCCAACTCTACCAATTTTTGAAACTTTCCTTCGACTTCCAACAAATTTAAATCCAAAAAATATTTGAACGCGGGCATTTACACATTTAAATTCTTTACACCACGGTAATTACAGATACGACTAAAAAAAAAGAAGAAAAAACATGACTACAAAAAATAAACTTTCACTATTTGTAACATTTAATCAGAAAAACTAAAATAACTTCCTCTAAATATGTAACTCAGATGCAATTCCTCAAAATAGATATCGGCTTTACTAAATGCTTACCTGCAATTACTAAAATTAAAACTTGCCTACAATTACTTAAATGCCATTTTCTTCAAATATGAGGTTTGTTCCAAACATTGCTTTCAGTGGTATTTGGACCCCATTTAAATTATTATCCATCTTCTAGGGTTTAAGATGAACTTCCTAATATATCATGTTACACATGTTTGTATGCGCATTGCATTATACCATGTGTTGATTATTTGCTTCTTTTGCAATGTTGGTTTTTATTGATAACACGTCAATCCAAAGTGAATTACAACATTACCAAAGACGAATACTTGATCAGTTATTTATGTCGAATTCATGCATGTTTGAAAAAAAACTTAAAATAAGATTTGCCTACAATTAATACAATGCCACTTTTCTGAATTACGATGTTTCTTCCAAATATTGCTTTTAGTGGTATTTGGACCCCATTTAAATTATTAACCATTCCGTAGAGTTTAAAATGAACTTCTTAATTTATCATGCCACATATGATGGAAAAATGCAAATTACATATCAAAATGTTCAGCAAAAAAATATTTCTATCTAATTTTGTCTAATTCATGCATATTTAACGACGTCACAATGGGACCGGCCTGTCAGTGTTTCCTTCTTTTCACGTGAAATCGCAGAAAATGATAATTGCAGAAAACGAATAAAGTTATATGGTCACAATTTTCAAATCTTTCTATCGGAAAAATATGTACAGTAACTCAAACTAATCACAAAAAAAAGTGCTCACTAATTAGGCCTACAAACATATTAAAACATTCAAATTCAGTAAAAATAAAATTAAAAAAACAAATGCACTCAATCCAACTACATCAACAATTGTATGGATTTGAATTTAAAAAAGAGAAAAAAACTGAACTACAGAATTCAATTGAATATATGAGCATTTCCATCCACTTTGGACTTAAATTTAAAAAATAATTTGGGAAACCATGTTAAAACATTCCAAAGTACTTATAAATTGGAAATATTCTACACTATATGAACAAAACATTTCAGTTTGGCCAAGATTTGAAAAAGAACAACCAATGCACTTGCTCCAATTATATGGACACCAATGCACTTGCTCCAATTATATGGACAATTACATGGAGTTGAACTTCACAAAACAACCTCTTTAATAATGGAATTCAGTTAAATAAATGTGCTTTCGCACTCATTACATACTTAAATTAGAAATTGATAATCAAACAGAAACATTTTTTAACATTCCAGTTTGCCTAAAAATTGAACATGCTCTATAATATAACGGTTTTTTCCCTTTCCAAATATAATTTCATAACCTATTAAAATTCTGACTGGCGGGCCTACCCTAATTAACCAAATTAGAAAAAAGTTGTAACTGTAAATTTTTTCTACCAAATTTTCAAAATATTCAGATATAAACTACTTCCAAATGTACATCTCTATAAAATTTGAAGTTCTCCCACCAAATATTCACAAATATGACATATATACCAAATTTAACACAAACAAAGACTGCCTATTTACAGCATTTGATCAGATTTCAAGTTTGAAAACTTTAAAATAGCCATGCCTTTTCAATCTGAGGACTTAAAAAACACAAAAAAAAATGCAAACAGCTTTAAACAATCTCGAAATTTAAATAATTTGTAAATGAAAACTTCTCCTTTACTGATTTCAATACATTCAAATCTAAACAACTCTTGAATGGATACATCTTCAGATTTGAATTTCTCCCACCACCGCACTCACAAATATAACAACTATATCAACATTAACACAAACAAATAAATGCTTACTATTTATGCCATATGACCAAATTCCAATTTCGAAAAAAAACTTCAGAAATTTCAATGGCTTCAAAATTTGAGCATTTGAAAGCAAAAAAAACATACGAATAGCTTCCCACTTTCACTAATTTTTGAAATTCAAAAAAATTATAAATCAATATCTCTGAATATATCCATTGGAAAAAAAGGTAATATATCAAAACAATCTGAAAAATACATACACTATCAAAACAATCAGAAAAAAAACATACACCCTAATTACGTTTGAAAAAATGGAATATTCAAATTCTGTTACCATTTAGATGTAATTCAAATTTTAAATATTGCTGACGAAATACAAACATGATCGAAATACAAACATGAACGTCCCACAAATGAGCTAATGGCAATATTAAAAAAAAACTTTTGCTTCTTTGCTATATGCCACATTGCCTGCAAAAGTAAACGCATTATACAAACAACGTCGCCATTTCTATTCACGCAATATATTACATGAACAAAACAAAAAAAAATATACTCACAGAAATATCCACCAATAATACACAAAAATATAACTAAGGGCGTGGCGTGACGCCACGCCAAATTCAACTAGTATCTACCTATGCATGGTATTTCTTGCCATTCCAAGTAAATTTGTCATGTGCTACCTTTAAAAAATTCAAAATACTTCTTTTTGTGCCTCTGTTTTTAAGCTCATGAGGGAGCAATGGAGAGCTAGATATAACTTGTGACGAGCAAGGTCATTTCCCCCCTTTCACCCGGTGTCGATGGAATACGTCTTCACTTGAATCAACCCGAGAGCAGCTTAAGCAAAAATATAAATATAACTCACAAACTCCTCCGCGCAATGCAAAACTGAGAAATCAGCCCAAACATTGGACACTGGTGAAACCAAGGAGAAAGAAGAGCGTACTCGCTCTTCTAAAAACCAGCTGCTCTCACAAGTCTAAAAAACCTTGCTTGTCATGAGGGACTAGATAGCTTCTCTGTTGTGAAGTCATTGACGAAAGCATGCATACCTCAAAATCATTTTACTTATGTTTTAAAAATCAAAAAGCTCTAGCACATGACTAATCCCTGCTTCCCTCTGCGAAGGGCCTTTCTTTTACTTTTCATGTTGAGTCAGTTTTCTCTTTTTCCTTCTATCTCCACAAAAGCAAACATCTAGTATTGACCCTGGGTATCGTTGAGCATATTACATTATAAAGATTAAACATGAATCTTTATATTGACTTTATCTATAAGATAAGCCTTTGGAAGTTGAAGCTTTTTGCTAATGCTTACATCTTCCTTTGTGTTGATTCTCAAACACTTTTGTCATGGAATTATTATCCTTGTGAATTAGTCAAATATGTTGATCATATTGTTTTCATGTCTTTGACATACTATTTATGAAAGGTTTTGCTTGAATGATTCAACTTGTTTATTCATTGCTTTCTTGCTATCAATTATAGACAACTGTTTTGTATCTCTTCATTTACATCCTTTGATTTGCATTACTATCTTGATCAAGATTTTGTTGGTTGCATGTCTCATCAAAAATTATTTGTTATCACTTACCTACTCGAGGACGAGTAGGAGCTTGGGGATGTTGATACGTCTCAAATGTATCTATAATTTTTGAGTGATCCATGCTAGTTTTGTGATATTGTCACATATTTTTACTGTCATTTATATCATTTTTATGCATTTTCTCGGACTAACCTATTGACAAGATGCCAAGTGTCAGTTCCCTGTTTTTGCTGTCTTTTTGTTTCAGAAACTTACTTCTGGAAATATTCTCGGAATTGGACCAAAATTTACGGGGATTATTTTTTCGCCAAGACGAAGACGGAGTCCGAAGGGCAGCCTGGGAGGCAACCCACAGGGCAGAGGCGCCCCCCTGCTGCGGCCCAAGGTGGACCCGCGGGTGGGGCCCGCCCCTGCCCGTGGGGCACCTCCTCGGCCCCCTCCGACGCCTATAAATTGACATTAAACCTAAAAACGTCAAGGCGGCCATTATTTTCCAGAAACTCGACCCCGACACGCCGTCACCGAAAACCCTAGTTCGGGGTCCAATCTGAAGCTGATCCCGGCACTCTGCCGGAGGGGAGATTGATCCCGGAGGGCTCTTCATCGCCATGCCTTCCTACGGGATGAGTTGTGAGTAGTCTCACCTTGGACTACAGGTCCATGGCAGTAGCTAGTTGGTAGTATCTCTCTCTCTTGTGCTTCATGTCTTATGATCTTGTGAGCTGCCTAACATGATCAAGATCGATTATTGTAATGCTATGTGATGTGTTTGCTGGGATCCAATGGATTATGAAGTTATGTTTAGATTGTGCATGATTCTTATATGTTGATTTATCTTCTTGCATGCTCTCCGATGTGCGTAGTTAATTTGGCCAAGTGATTGTGTGTATCTCCAAGAGAGAGTATTTATGCTAGATAGTGGGTTCATGCCCCCCTTTTGTTCCTGGGCACGAGTGACAGAAACGTCTAAGGGAGAGGGTGTGCTGTTGCTACTAAGGGTAAAACAGCGGTGTTAATGTCTCTTTTGGTATTAGTATTGCTTACTTCATGCACTTTACTTAATGCAATTGTCTGTTGCTTGCAACTTAATACCGTTGGGTGACAGGCTGGATAGCGATCCCACGGTGGACTTTTTAGACAAAGACGCAGTTGGACTCAACGGTCTTTGTTCCTTGTCGTGATGCCTCCATAAATATTATCATGTCCTTTATGTCATAGCTAAATTGGGTTTGTGTCATGATCTTGTCAATTGCCTAGCTGTAATTCGTTCACCCATCACATGCATATTTTATTTACTTGAGAGACTCCACTAGTGAACTCATGGCCCCCGGTCCATCTTTTTACATTGTTTACAACCTCATTTACTTGCTTTCAATCATCATTACTCCTCTGGTCACTTTTCATTATTTCATCCATTTCGTCATACAATTAACCGCTTTGTTTTCTGCGAGACCGGAAAGATTGACAACATTTCCGCCGTTGGGGGCAAAGTATTTTGGTTGAGTGTATGCAGGTCCACGTCTGTTGAAGGTCAAGCGCCAGAGATTTTCAACATTCACCTCGTTGTTGATTTCAAAGTCCTACTGGTTCGATAAACCTCGGTTCGTTAAACGAGGGAAAACTGCTACTAGCTGCAATTCCGCCTTCGCTTGGGGCACCACCCAACTCATTTTAATATAGCAGCAAGCTCTTTTCTGGCGCCGTTGCCGGGGATCGCACTAAAGCTACATAAGAAGATTTGTCCCCACCAACTCTGCCACTGCTCATCAACATCAGTAATCAAGCATCATTTGGAGCCACATGGTCATCATCATTTGGAGCATCATTTCGAGCCTCATGATCAAAATCATTTGGAGCATCATTTTGAGCCACATGGTCATCATCATTTTCAGATGGGTCCTTTTCAGATTTTGTTCCAACCGGCTACTGATCATCATCATTTTCATCAAAACACTCTCCGAACACTGGATCTACTGCGTTATCACAATACCTACCGAAATGACCAGACCCACCACACCTTGTGCACTTGCGCTTCCTCGCTCCAAGTCCATCTACTTCGCTGCGAGTTTTGTATCGACTCTTCCTCGGTCTTCCTGCTGCTCTCTTCAGAACTGGAGCACAAAGCTTGAATCCAGGGTTCACTACATCCCATTGATGTTTTCCCTCCAAAGCAGGTAAAGCAAGTGCATATGTGTCTTTGAACCTTGCAACAGAGTAGTACTCATGCACATATTGTTGTTTGTTCCCTGCTAGACCTGATAGAGTGGTGATGAAAAACAATGCATGAATGCATGGCAACCCAGTTATCTGCCATTGCCTACAACTGCAAGTTCTAGATTCTAAATCCACTGGATATTTCCATTCCCTATTCTCTTTATCTAAAAATGATACCTCTGCTTTGGTAGCCGAGCAAAGTTTCATTCCCATATCCAAACCTTGAGTTTTTTGCTTCAATTCATTCAACACGGCAGGGATCACAATGTGGCCCATGAATTTTGCCTTGGCTATTCCTGCACGAAAATGAAACTTCTGCATGTATTCTATTCTTATCTTGTCAAGCAAATCCACCATATAAAGACCCTTTAGTTTTCTGATCATTGAGTTGAAAGACTCTGCAAGATTATTGTGCACATAGTCAACTTTGATCAGTTCACTGAATTGGCTTCTGGCCCATAACTTGGAGTGGTGTGTTTCCAAGTATTCCTTCACTTTGTCATTCTTGTATAACTGCCTCATGTGATAGTTGTGCTTCTTAACACTGCAAGTCAAAGATGCTGGCCATAAATTGTCGCTATACAACTTTCCTTTGAATTTCTTCGCAAAATTTGCAGCAAGGTGACGCATGCATTCCCTATGCTCTACTCCAGGGAACACATTGTCCACGGCCACTTCTAAACCCTTGCAGGCATCAGTATGAATTACCAACCCATTGGGATGTCCAATAGCCCGGTGCAGATTCTGGAAAAACCAAGTCCAACTCTCCTCAGACTCTGTCTCCAGCACACCATATGCAACTGGAAATACGAAACTATGTGCATCAACTGCACAAGCTGCCACTAACTGTCCTTTAAACCCCCCCTGTCAGAAAAGTAGCATCAACAGCCAAATACGGCCTGCAGCCTACCAAAAAACCCGAGTGACATGCCTCAAAGCTGACAAAAACCCTCCTAAAGCATTCCTTGGTCCTTCTCACTCCCTTCAATTTGTACTCCACCATGTGGTGGTCAATTCAAAACTTTCTTGCCAGTTACCATAAATAGAATCCATAGCATGATTTTTACCATTGAACACCCTCATGTATGGTAAATCTATCTTGAACTTTTCTTTGATGTTCTTGATCAATTGCTTTGTACCTATTTGATTGTCTTCAGTCACCCACTTCTTTACTTCTTCAGCCACCCATCCTGACTTGGCTCTACTGATTGTTTCCTTCCTAAGTATTGATTCCTAGCATGTGTGCCTAAATGGGTTCACTTTGACCTGAATATTCGTGCTATTTCGCATTTTAGATGTGTGCATCCTCCATGGACAATTCTCAGCCGGACAGTGCACTCTATAACGAATTTTATTGCTCTTGAAAACTTCGAACGTACGTTCTGCCTTCATGCAGTACGTCACAAGTGCATTTCTACACTCAGTCATTGATGAAAAAACGGAACCTTCTTCCATCTGAGGGTTGTCACGGTCCCATTCAACAGCTGGAACGTCCTCGTCCTCACCCATAGCTGCATTGTCTTCGTCTACACCCACCGTTTCAGCCTCATCTTGGTTTTCAGCCCGTGATACACGTCGTAAATTCTGAACAACATCAGAATATAGCCTCTCTTCTTCATCCCCACAATTGGAGTCATCAGGCTTGAAAGAACAACCGATGTCGTCTAGAGGGGGGTGAATAGGCGATTAAAACTTTTCCGGTTTAAGGCTTGTTAATTGCGGAATAAAACTAGGTGTTTAAATTAACAAGCCAACAACCTAAGTAAACTAGGCTCACTTATGTGCACCAACAACTTATGCTAAGCAAGGCAAGCAACAAGGTAATATCAAGATATAAAACTTCAAGCACGAAGGCTATCACGATGTAAATTGCATAAGTAAAAAGCTCGGGTATAGAAATAACCGAGGCACGCGGAGACGAGGATGTATTCCCGAGTTCCTCCTTGTTAAGGGAGTACATATCGTTGGAGGGGTGTGAGCTCGCCACAAGAGGCCTACTCAAGATGCCACAAAGGCCTCACCCTATTCTCCGATGAACCGCACCCAAGGGTTTGGTTCAACTACCACTATCAGAATCCTTCAAGGCGGAATCTGGAGCCTTTACAACGATCTTGGGACACACACCCACAACTCAATCGGGGGCTCCCAAACCTTGCCCGAAGCTTCACAACTCGAAGTCTTCGCGAGACCACCAACCGTCTAGGGTACACAATGCACCCAAGAGGCACAAGCTCTTGGGAACACCAGGGGAGAAGCCAGAATAAGTGGTCGCTGGGGTCAGTACAGCTAGTAACACACAGTTGTAGCCATTTTTGATGGGGTCATTTTAATCTTTTGTATTATAGCTACAAGGGATTGTGTCTTAGGCATCGGTGTCATTTGACACCGGTGATTGCACTGTAGCTCCGCCCCTGGGGAACACAATGCACCCAAGAGTAACAAGCTTCTCAGCCTTCAACTTTCACGAATCCTCGTGGAGAGAGCAAACCTATGCACCAAATGCAAAAGGCAAGAACACACTAAGTGGTCAAGTCCTTCTCTCCGAAATCCAACCAAAGAAACTAATGCTATGGAGGGATTTGAGAGGAAGAACAAAGAGGAGAACCACAAAAGAACTCCAAGAACTAGATCCACTAGGTTTCCCTCACTTAGAGGAGAAAGTGATTGGTGGAGTTGTAGATCTAGATCTCCTCTATTGAATCCCTAAATTTGGGTAAGAATCATTGGAGGGATTGAGAGGAATCAAAGCTTTAGAGGTCAACAATGGAGGAGTGAGAGAAGCTCCAAAACTTGGGAACCATAGGGGAAGATGACCCCTTAAATAGGTCCCCACCAAATCCAACCGTTATGTGCAGTTTTTACTGCGCGGGCCGGAACTTCCGAGGTTTACCCCGAAACTTCCGGACCCCTAATGCATGTAAAATGCATAAATGAACTTTGCATTGTATTACTTATATTTCAATCATATTTGCATCATATAAGGGTTATATCATTGTTTTATGTTGATTTTGGGAATATTTCACAGTTTCCCTATTTTTCTGTAATTAACCCTGCATTGGCAGAAAATCCTATTTTCTATATTTTGATGTTTTAGGGACCCAAACGATGTCCGAATGACCTGGAAATTTATGAGCATCAGTTTTTGGAAGGAACGAAGCGTAGGAGCGAAGGAAGCGAACAAGAGGAGACCCGAGGGCCAAGATAGGTGGGGCCACGCGGCCAGATTCCTTGGCCGCATGGGGCCCACTATCCTGGGCCTCGAGCCTCCGATGCCGTCGATCTTTTTCCCCGAGCCTCGTCTTGACCTAAAAATGACTATAAAAATAGTCTCCCGACGCCTTTCGGAGGAGAGCGCCGCCGAAACACAGAAACCACGAAACAGAGACCTGGAGTTGCAGATTGGAGGGGGAAAACTCCGGCGGGGCGCTGCCGGCATGGTCTCCATCTCCTCCAACGACTTCTCCACCGTCTCCATGATGAAGAATGAGTAGTCCACCCCTGGACTATGGGTTTGTGGAAGTAACTTATGTATCTCTCCTCTCTTTGAGCTTCACTAATTAGTACCGTATGAGCTGCTGAACATGATTACGGTCATCTATGTAATACCTTTGTGGTGAATCTTTTTATGAGTTAATATATGTTTGAGATTGCAATAGTTTTGTTTCAGTTATGAAAGTAGATGCATATTATGTACCCCGTTGTTTTGATCAAGCATGTGTATGAGAGCGTGTGAGGGGGAACGTATGCATTAGATGGAGTAACGGGAGGTGGCTAGTGCGGTGAAAGTGACAGAAGTTCCTCGATCCACCTGGGTATCTTACCTTACTTTGTTGCCTCACTAGGGATAAAGAAAAATACCTTTCTACTGGAGATGTGGGTGTGACCTTGCCACTTCTCCATGAGTAGATCTAACATGTTCTTATTTTAACTTCATGTCATAGAACTTAAAGCTATACTCTAATTTATCTTAATTACCAAGGTGCTAAGATTTAGTTCACATCTTGGTGGAGTATAAGAGAGATTAATAAACAAAAGATCTCTATGTTAGGACGTGATGCCTATATAATTAGTAACTTGTCATGAAACCTTTATGTTGCAATCTCATATGTCAATTCTAGTGTTCCATTATCTACCACTTTATTAAAGAGAGAGTGCATTTGTGAAACCATGAACCCCGGTCCATTTTTAATCATAAGAAACACCTTTCCAACAACTTTTATCCATTTTCTGCCATTTAAAAATCCGAAAATACAAAAACACTTTTACATCTTGCATTCACAATACAAAACCCAAAAATATCATCCATTATTGTTTCCACCATCCTTGCATATTTATTTATCATCATTGCATATTTATTTATTGCTTTGCATTCATTATCTTTTCATATCATTCTCACACCTTATGCTTGACAACCACTTGGTGAGGTTGAGGGCACAAAACAATTTACTTTGTTTTGTAGGTTTTCAAGAGAAGGATAAGAAGATAAATCTTTCACTACTGATTCCCCGAGAGTTCGATATTAAACCCTCGAGTCACCCCTCGTGGGGAAAACTATCTTTCCTTTACTATACACTTTGCACTTGGAGTCTCAACCTAACCATATTCTTTTGATGCAGGTAACTACGTCAAAGGCCATCAAGATGTTTTCTAGCGCCGTTGCCGGGGAATCATTACTGTAAAGATTTGTCCAACTAGTTTCAAGCCACGCACCACACTTTCTGGTTCCGTTGCCTAAGGACTAGTAGAAGAGTATCTCACAACAAAGTCAACTTCATCACCAACTTGTGCAAACACCTAAGCTTGGGGAGGTTGCACCTACGTGAGCATCATCTTATCCATCTTTACCTTCAAAGAAATTTATTTTGTTTTGTTATTGTCTTGCATATCATATTTATGGTTTGCATATTTTATTTTCAGTTTTGCATTTTGTGTTGCATTTATTATTTCGGTTTGCATTGCTTAGTGTCAATTTATTTTCAGTTTTGCATAGAAAAAAAGAACACATAAAAACTTGCATAATGGAAAAGAGAACCTTTTGGTCATTTAGTGTTAAGAACTTTCCTCAAGATATGAATATCCCTGTTGAAAAATTTGAAGTAGATCATAATATCACTAAAATGATTTATGAACGCCGTTTTTATGGGAAACCAAAAGAAGATCCTATACTTCATCTTAGGAAGTTTAATGAAATATGCAAAGTGTTAAATTTGAACCATGCCAATGTTAATATGATTAAAGTTAAGCTTTTTCCCTACTCCCTAGCTAGAAAAGCCTTAGATTGGATATTAAGATGGCCACCTGGAAACTTTAGCACTTGGTTTAATTTAAAAGCTTCATTCATTGAAAGATTTTGTTCCACTGAAACGGTTTGTAATCTTAGACAAATAGTTATCACCTTTAAACAAGAAGAGGATGAACCTTTGGTAAAAACGTGGGAAAGGTTTAGAGGTATAGCTTTTGGAATGGAACATGGTCTTAGAGATTGGATGCTCATGCATATATTTTATAGAGGATTGTTTGAAACCTCTAGATTCTTTTTGGATAACGAATGTGAGGGTTCTTTCATGAATACTACTGCTGCTAACACTCATATTCTACTTGATGGCTTGCTTTTGGAAGTAAAAATTAAAGAAAGTTTAGAAAAAGCCCAAGTACCCGAAGATGTTTTTGATGACCGTTATGAAATATTTAATCTATATAATAGGGGGGAAAAGTTGAGGAAGTTAAAATGCTTAGCGAAGTCAAGGAACCATTACTTGACTTAGAGAATTGTATCTTGCATGAATTAATATCTATCTTACAAAAATTTGCAAGTGATCCTTCCATTAAAGTTAACCAAGCAGGTTTTGGTTCTTATATTGCTAATCATGTTTTAAAAGAAAAGATTGCTAGGTACAACCAAGAAGCTATGATACCACCTAAGCTTGGGGATATATGGATTCCCAAAGTACTAGTAACCATTGGAAAAGAGACACACCATGCTATATTAGATCTAGGATCTAGTGTCTCTGTTTTGTCTAAAGAATTATATGAAGTTCTTGAATTAAAGAATCTTGAAAAATGCTCTATTGAACTTGCACTTGCTGATGATTCCATTAAACATGATTTAGGAAACGGATGATTTTCCAAAATACGATACAGAGCGCCGTCGGGAGCGAAACCAAGTTTCGGGGGACAGATTGATCCTGTCCCGGCACCCTGCCGGAGGGGGGATCGACCGTCGGAGCCATCTCCATCAACACCGCTGCTTCCTGCGATGAGGAGGGAGTAGTCCCTCACCGGGGCTGAGGCTTATACAAGTAGCTATGTGGTTATTTCTCTCTCCCATGGTGTGATCTTGATTGTGCTCATGAGCTTTGTTAGTATAGTTGAATACATGATGTTTCCCTATGTGTAATGGATATGATGTTGCTCAAGTGATGTTATTTAGTACAATTTCCGGAGTCACCGTTGTGATCACGGTATCTCGGTGACAGTGTGGGTGCCGTGTGTGTCTCTATGGATAATAGATTGGAAGGATCTTCGTCATGTGTTTGTTCTTTATTATGTTGGATTGAATAGATCATGAGGTTTCTTGATGCTTGTGTTATTGAAGAAAGAGACTATTCAAAAAATAGGTTGTGGTGTTTGTTAGTACTATCTTTGGATGCGGATAGTGACAGCATGAAGTGTCCATAGATGTGGAATACGAACTTTAAGGTGTGCTTTTCGTAGCCCTACGCAATTCTCATCCTATTTGATCCAGAAAAGAATGATCTCCGAGTAACGTCTACCATGCATGTATTTTTGTGGGAACTATCATGTGTTTAATTATGTTAATGTTGTTGAGAGTAGTCACTAGTGAAATTATGAAGCCTAGGCCTTGTTTCCAAGCATTGATACACCGTTTTTAGTCACTTTTGTCACTTGTTCGCTTGCTGCCATTTTTATTACGGAATTACAAAATCACCTTTTACCATCCATATCACTTGCATTTTACCATATCTTCGCCGAACTAGTGCACCTATACAACTGACAATTGTATTAGGTGAGTTGGGGACACAAGCGATTTCTTGTATCTTAATTGCAGGGTTGCTTGAGAGGGATATCTTTGACCTCTACCTCCCGTGGATTCGATAAACCTTGGGTTACTCACTTAAGGAAAATTTGCCGCTGTCCTACAAACCTCTGCGCTTGGAGGCCCAACAAGTCTACAAGAATAGAAGTGTGTAGTAGACATCATCATGGGGGACTAGGTAGCTTCTCTGTTGTGAAGTCGTTGACGAAAGCATGCATGTCTCAAAAATTGTTTTACTTCTATTTTAAAAAAATCAAAAAGCTCTATCACATGACTAATCTCTGCTTCCCTCTGCGAAGGGCCTTTCTTTTACTTTTCATGTTGAGTTAGTTTTCCCTTTTCCTTCTATCTCCACAAAAGCAAACATCTAGTATTGACCTTGGGTATCGTTGAGCATATTACATTATCAAGATTAAACATGAATCTTTATATTGACTTTATCCATAAGATAAGTCGTTGGAAGTTGAAGCTTTTTGATAATGCTTACATCTTCCTTTGTGTTGATTCTCAAACACTTTTGTCATGGAATTATTATCCTTGTGAATTAGACAAATATGTTGATCACATTGTTTTCATGTCTTTGACATACTATTTATGAAAGGTTTTGCTTGAATGATTCAACTTGTTTATTAATTGCTTTCTTGCTATCAATTATAGACAATTGTTTTGTATCTCTTCATTCACATCCTTTGATTTGCATAACTATCTTGATCAAGATTGTGTTGGTTGTATGTCTCATCAAAAATTATTTGTTATCACTTACCTACTCGAGGACGAGTAGGAGTTAAGCTTGGGGATGCTGATACGTCTGAAACGTATCTATAATTTTTGAGTGATCCATGATAGTTTTGTGATATTGTCACATGTTTTTACTGTCATTTATATCATTTTTATGCATTTTGTCGGACTAACCTATTGATAAGATGCCCAGTGCCAGTTCCCTGTTTTTGCTGTCTTTTTGTTTCAGAAATTTACTTCTGGAAATATTCTCGGATCGCACAGGAAATTTACGGGGAATTTTTATTTGCCACGACGAAGTACCAGTCCGAAGGAGAGCCGGAGGGGAGGCCCACAGGGCAGAGGCGCCCCCCTGCCGCGGCCACCCGCGGGTGGGGCCCGTCCCTGCTCGTGGGACCTCAACTCGCCCCCTCCGACACCTATAAAATCACATTTGACCTAAAAACGTCGAGGCGGCCTTTATTTTCAAGAAACTCGACCCCGACGCGCCGTCACCGAAAATCCTAGTTCGGGGTCCAATCTGAAGCTGATCCCGGCACTCTGCCGGAGGGGAGATCGATCTCGAAGGGCTCTTCATCGCCATGTCTTCCTCCGGGATGAGTTGTGAGTAGTCTCACCTTGGACTACGGGTCCATGGCAGTAGCTAGTTGGTAGTCTCTCTCTCTTGTGCTTCATGTCTTATGATCTTGTGAGCTGCCCAACATGATCAAGATCGATTATTGTAATGCTATGTGATGTGTTTGCTGGGATCCGATGGATTATGAAGTTATGTTCAGATTGTGCATGATTCTTATATGATTGATTTATGTTCTTGAATGCTCTCCGATGTGCGTAGTTACTTTGGCCAAGTGATTGTGTGTATCTCCAAGAGAGAGTAGTTATGCTAGGTAGTGGGTTCATGCCCCCTTTTGTTCCTGGGCACGAGTGACAGAAACGTCTAAGGCCGAGGGTGTGCTATTGCTACTAAGGGTAAAACAGCGGTATTAATGTCTCTTTTGATATTAGTATTGCTTACTTTATGCACTTTAGTTAATGCAATTGTCTATTGCTTGCAACTTAATACCGTCGGGTGACAGGCTGGATAGCGATCCCACGGTGGACTTTTTAGACAAAGACGCAGTTGGACTCAATGGTCTTTGTTCCTTGTCGTGATGCCTCCATAAATATTATCATGTCCTTTATGTCATAGCTAAATTGGGTTTGTGTCATGATCTTGTCAATTGCCTAGCTGTAATTCGTTCACCCATCACATGCATATTTTATTTACTTGAGAGACTCCACTAGTGAACCCATGGCCCCCGGTCCATCTTTTTACATTGTTTACAACCTCATTTACTTGCTTTTCATCATCATTACTTCTCTGGTCACTTTTCATTATTTCATCCATTTCATCATACAATTAACCACTTTGTTTTCTGCGAGACCAGAAAGATTGACAACCTTTCCGCCATTGGGGGCAAAGTATTTGGTTGAGTGTGTGCTGGTCCACGTCTGTTGAAGGTTAAGCACCAGAGATCTTCAACATTCACCTCGTTGTTGATTTCAAAGTCCTACTGGTTCGATAAACCTCGGTTCGTTAAACGAGGGAAAACTGCTGCTAGCTACAATTCCGCCTTCGCTTGGGGCACCACCCAATTCTGCCAGCAGTAATCAAGGATAAAGTGATTGGTGGAGTTGTAGATCTAGATCTCCTCTCTTGAATCCCTAAATTTGGGCAAGAATCATTGGAGGGATTGAGAGGAATCAAAGCTTTAGAGGTCAACAATGGAGGAGTGAGAGAAGCTCCAAAACTTGGGAACCATTGGGAAAGATGACCCCTTAAATAGGTCCCCACCAAATCCAACCGTTATGTTTAGTTTTTGATGCGCGGACCGGAACTTCCGGGGTTTACCCCGGAACTTCCGGACCCCCCGGAACGCCCCGGGCGCCCAAAAAAAGCGGTACTGGACATGGGCCGGAACTTTGGCCAGAACTTTGCCCGGAACTTCCGGGGGGGGCCGGAATTTCCGGCCTAAAACCCGGAACTTCCGCCCCTCTGAAAACTGGCAGAAACTGCAAAATGAAAACGGGCATATCTTTTGCATCCGGACTCCGTTTTCGATGATCTTGGGCTATCAAGATCAACTAACATCATGAGACCGGTAAAATAGAAAACCTATCAAGATCATACCTTTGCCCTGCGCATAATCCACTTGAGCTAGATGATGACGATCTTTGTCTTCTCAAGTTGGACCACCTTTCTTGATTGCGCTCCGCTTGGTGAAGACTCGCTAATAGCTCTCCCATACACCAATATGGGAGAGGCACTCTTCGGCATATCTTCACTTGGACTTGAGTGTCGATCAACCCGCACTTAGCCTTGATCAACATATAATATTCTTCTTTTAGCCTTGACTCCAACATATGGGGATCAAGCATGCTAATGGACCAACCTACAAGTATAGCTCAAACCACACATTAGTCCATAGAGATTGTCATTAATTACCAAAACCACACATGGGGGCAACCATGCACTTTCAAGGCTCCACTTCAACAGGGACCCTTCTGCTGCTGCCCACGCTTGTCGAGCCAGCACGTCCTCGTGCACTACCTGAACTTTTCTGGCTGTAGTTGTGATCACGAGGACATGGTGCCGCCCGGAATGGTCCCGGCACAACCACCTCATTTTGCAGCCTCACATGAAATTTCTCTCTCTCTCCTTATGCTTAGCAAACATGGTAGCGAGCTCTTCATCATTTGTAACTTTCACCCATATATTTCCCCCATCATAGTATTTGAATTCCACTTCAACATGCAAACCCCAAGGATATGGGCTGCAAATTACCTCCCCAAATTGTCTAAAACTCCAATTGCAATCCATTGGCAAAGGATAATCGAAACCTCCCGCGAATTTCTTCTTATTCTTTGCATCCACGAGGTACCGGTCCCTTCAAATATTCACCAAGAAAGCAAACCGCAATTCCATCCTAACCCACGACAAGCGGAGACGAATTCAGCACACCAATAGCAAAATCAACTAAAACCAATGGCGTCTCATGTCTAATCGAATGTTCAAATGCACAAGCGAGCTCAAACTTACCACTCGGGAACCCAGTCGTGGACGCGGCGGGTCTCCGGCCCGACGTTTGCCTAGCCAGCTACTCCGGGGTCGCTACCGCTCGCCATTTCGCCCTGGAGTTATCCCTCTTACTTCCTCTGCCTCGCCGGCCCCAGCGCTCCCGCCGGGCGCACGGAAGGAGCCCCCGCCGCGGGTCGAGCAGGTGGTGGGCACAGTGGCTGAACGAGCGGGACAAGCTGGCGGCGGTGGAGCTGGTGACGGTGGAGCACGTACAGGTGGAGCACTTTGCGATGGAGCTGTTGGCTATATACGCGGGACGGACGTGGCGGCGTAGGTGGTGGCGGCGGAGGTGCTGGCGACGCAGGTGGTGGCCGTTCGGGAGCAGGGGTGGTGCACGGACAGATTGGGGGGTAGGGTTCAGGTCGTTATTTTTGGCGCCGATGCGCGGTCCCACCTGTAAGATGCGGACCCACTTCACTAACGCCTACAGACGGAATCCGCTTCAGACTGGCTGTTTGGCCTCGCCATAGCAGCTGCGACAGAAGTAGTGGCAAAACTGAGCACCATTTCGAACTAGTGGCAAAACTGAGTCGTACCAAGCCTCTAAGGGCAACCTATTAAATGACCCTTTTTTAAATGGATGCACTTCACCGGTAAGTGTTCAATTTTTTTTGCAATATTTTATTTACAAATAAGATGGCAGTCCATGAATAACGAACAAGTGGCCATATGGTGTGGCCAAATCATAAATCTATGGAAAATAAAAAAAGGAGGTTAGTGTGTTTGGTATAAGGTAAAAAAAGAACAGTAAAACCAAGCAATCCGAAAAGCATGCTAATCTTTTGATCTTTTTGGATGACACTAGTTGATTGGAGTTTGAATAGACCTTTTTTGTAAGCTTTCCATGTACAAGTGCAGTGTCTAAGAGGAGTCACCTTCAAAGACTTTGAGAAACCAAGTTACCTAGTGACTTTACCACCCATCCAATTTAAACCCAACGTATCAGATTAACTTAGATTGGAACTAAAAAAATAATTTTGTTCAGATTTTTTCAGTAATTCATACTCCGCGTACTGCGGACGCTCCTAGTCACCGCGCACCTCTCAGACGACAGTGGGCCGGCCCAGTAGGAGGGATGCCGGATTTGTTTTGGTTTCACTTTTTTTTTGTCTCTGTTGCCTTTTCTTTTTCGTTTTTCCTGTTTTCTGTCTTTTTCTTCTATATTATGTTCTTATTTTTATTTTCTTATTAATATTTTTGGTTTATTTTTCCTTCTCTCTTTCTATTTTCAGTTTTTCTTTTTTCCAGTTTTCATATTATAAAACAAATGTGTATGTCGTGGAAAAAACATTGGTAGTTTTTTATATAAGATAATTGTTCATGTTGAAAAAACTGTTCAAATAACATAAATATTCTTTTACAAAAGTCATTCAAATAACATAAATGTTCATACTTGAAAATCCGTTCAAATAGTAGAAATTTTCATATTTAAAATAGTTCAAATCAGATTAATGTTTATATTTAAAAATCGTTCAAATGGGATAAATGTTCACATATAAAAATCATTAAAAAAATATTAGTATTGAAAAATCATTCAAATAACAAAAATATTCATAATTTAAAATCGTTCGAATAAAATAAAATTTTCATTAGTTTTTACATATGTGAATATTTTATTTTTAACGTATTTTTTGTTTTCTATTTCTTCCATGAACGTAAACCCATCAAGAAATAAAATAGAAAAATAGAAAATAAAACTAAAAATAGAACAAAATATAACATATAAAAAGAATATAAAAGAGTATCTATTATCGAGCCGTATTTGTAGCGGCCCACGAAGGAAACTCTATATGCGGGAGCGAACTCGCTTCGCGTAACGCGAGAAATAGGGAGCTCCTGTACGTCTCCTTCGGGCGTCGCCAAGGTCGCCTGAAGTAGAGGCTTCAAGGGCCGCTTTTGGAGTGGCCTAATAGAGAAAACACATTTTTTCTTCACTTTTTTCGTTTTTAGGATGCTTTTAATTTTAATGTTTTTTAAATCTAAACAAATTTAAAACTGAACCTTTTCAAATCTGGAACATTTTTTAAAATGTGAACATTTTTAAAACGTGAAAATTTTCAAATTTGAATATTTTTAAATTCTAACAAGCGAATTCTAAAAATGAACTATTTTCAAGTGAATAATTTTTAAATCTGAACATTTTTTTAGATCGAACATTTTTCAAAATATGAATTTTTAATTTAAACAAATTTCAAAATTTAACATTTTGCAAAATTGATTTTTTTTGTAATTTGAATATTTTTTAATTTGAATTTTTAAAACTGAATGTTTTTTCAAATCATAAATGAAGTGACAAAAAGAAAAATGAAACAAACAGAAAAAGAACAAAAAAAAACAGAAAAAGAAAACAGAGAAGAAAAAAAAGCAGAAAAAGACTCGGAAAATGGGCCGGCCCATCAGGAGTAGCCCATGCCAAATGCGTCGCTAACGGACGATATGTAGAATTTACCCTGAAAGAATGAGCCTAACAGAGCGACTCGGCCTCTGTTCCTATGGGCCTCTACGCGCGCGCCATTCTCTGGAAAATCAACAAGCGCACCAGCCCGAAAATCCTATTCTCGCGTACTGCGGGAGATACGAGCCACTGCGGGTAATCTTTAAAAAAAGGGAACCCTTTGCAAAGGTCACCTAACGATGACTCTCGTCGCGCCAAGTGTCACATTCTCCTTAATCTGGTCCTTATGGTTGTTGCATGTCCGCCACGTGTCGCAGTTAGATTGAAAGTGGGAAAGATAAGAGAGAAAATGATACGCGAGGTGGAAGGGCTAGTTTTCCCTTTTATTTTTCAAAACCAAAATTTAAAAACGAAATATCTTGAGAACCGCTAATCCAAATTATAAACTGTTTTTACTTTTGAACTCCTCGCGTCGAGATCTTCAAAACTAGATCCCATTTTAATAGGTTTCGACAAATTTTTTTTATACATCCGGTTATGTACCGTTTGTACATCCGGTAGCAATGTGGTTGTACATTTCCAGTTTTGTATATTTTCAGGTTGTACATCTCCAATTTTGTTCATTTTCAGTTTTGTACATCCGGAAGCACTGTGGTTGTACATTTTCAGTAATCTGTACATCCTGTTTTTGTGTACTCGTACATCCTGTTCACACTAATCTGTATATCCTGATCACTATATTTTGTACTTTCTGCTTTCTATAATCTGTACTTTCATTTTATGTACTTTCATGTTCTGTGTACTCTGTATAGAGAACCATACTAGTTTTGAATGTACGGAGTACAACCATACTAGTTTTGAAAATAAAAAACAAATTTCCCGAAACATATCAACATGTGATCGAGATTTAAAGATCTCGATGAGAGGATCTAAAATATGAAAAACCATTCGTAATTTGGATAAGCGGGTCTAAAGATATTTTATGTTTTAAAAAACGAATCTCGAAAATAAATGCACGTACAATCTCCACGCGTGAGAAACAAAAATCCCACAAAAACTCTCCCTTGCTGTCACGTGGGGCGCTTAGGAGCTAATAAAGTTCCATTTAAAAAGGAAACCTTTTTTATAGTTGTACCTGCCACCGCGTACCCCCGAACGGGCCTGGCCCATTATTTCGCGGTTGCTTGTGTTTTTTCTTCTCTATCCTTAGATGTTTTTTTTATCGTCTCATGTTTTGAAAATAAAAAATCAATCCGTGTGAGCATGGGAAAAAGGGAGCTCCTCACGTGACTTTTGGTTTTTCCTTTTCTTTTTTATTATCTGTTCTTTCTTTCTTCTTTACACTCTTTTCCATTTGTTTTTTTAACTTACCTTCTTGTTTCCTTATTCACACCAATTTTGTTGCCTTTTCAATATTTTCTGAAGGTATTTTATATTTATATTTCTATTTCTTTTTTCTTCTACTTTCTCTTTATATTTTCTGATCTTGAATATTTTTATGTTGTAGAAAAGATATTGGATTTTTTGATATAACATAAATGCTCATGTTGAAAATATTGTTAAAAAAATCTATGTTCTTATGTTGCAGAAATATATTACTTGGCCATATTGAGAAAGTCGTTCAAATACCATAGATGTTCATATTATTAAGTAAATATTTTTATTGGAAAAATCATTCAAATTAAGAAAATGTTCATATTGAAATTGTTTAATAGGAATGAATGCTATTTTTTGGAAAACCATTCGAATAACATAAATGTTCATATTTGAAAAATCGTTCAAATAACATAAATGTTCAAACAAAATGTTGATAATAAAAATCGTACGAATAACATAAATGTTCAAACCCAGCTTCCGTTCACCAGGTTTTTCAAACACGTTCAAATTCAGCTTCTGTTCACCTGGTTTTTCAAATATGTTCAAACCCAGATTCCGTTCATCGGGTTTTCTAAATCATTCAAACCTACATCTCGTTCACCGTGTTTTCCAAATCGTTCGAACCAAGAATAAGTTCACCTCGTTTTTTAAACAAATCTGTTCAAACCTAGATTCCGTTCACCGGGGTTTTCAAATCTTCAAACACCCAGATTTCGTTCATCGGGTTTTCCAAATCCATCAATCCTAGATTCCCTTTACCGGGGTTTTGAAATTGTTCAAACCCAAGATTCCGTTCACCCTGTTTTTCCAAATCGTTCAAACCTAGATTCTATACACCCTGTTTTCCAAATCGTTCAGACCCAGATTTCATTCACCTAGTTTTTTGAAATCCGTTCAAACCCAGATTCCGTTCATCGTGTGTTTCGAAATCGTTCAAACTCATATTCTATTGACCGGTTTTTTAAAATTTGTTCAAACCCAGACCCTGATCACCGTGCTTTCCAACTCGATCAAAACGAGATCCCGTTAACCTATAAATTGTTCAAATCCAGATTCTGTTCATTGGGGTTTTCCAAATCGTTCAAATGCAGATTTCGTTCGTTCACCATGCTTTCGAAATCATTCAAAACCAGATCCCGTTCACCTAATTTTTCTAAATTGTTCAAACCCATATGTTCGTCGAGTTTTCCACATTGTTCAAACCCAGATTCCCGTTCACCGGGGTTTTCTAATCGTTCAAACCCATATTTCGTTCATTGGGGTTCACTGAGAAGATGAATTGAAGTTTAAAACAATGCGAGGAAAGAACAATTCCAGTAAAGAGGATTTTGAGTACGGTTTAGCGTTCCATTTGTTTTTCTTTGTGGAAAAATTCTTTGTAGTTCATGTCATTACAGAGTTAATATGGTAACTGCCAATGACAATGGGACACATGATCATACTAAAAATTCCCAGGTTATCACAAAATCTATCAGAATGTCCTTAAAAAATCAAGCAGTTCGTCAGTGAAATGCATGTTTTCAGTTTGAGAAGAACCGCACCACTGAAATTACACAAATAGCTATGCAGTCAAACACATAGGTTCGAAAGCGACAAAAAATAGTAGAACACGTTCGAGCTGGATAACGACACGGCAGCAGCGGCGCGAGGCGGTGGCGTCGCGGGACAGCGGCGGTGCATCGACAATGACGGAGTTAACCGAGCAGCGCCGACATATGTAGGAGAAGACACGTACACTATAAACACGTTCAAACCTACAGTATAAGATCTGCTTGTATATGACCATCGAAACGGAAAAATTACAACACGAAAATTGTTTTACGAAATGTTGAGAATAACCTCCTTGTCAAAAGATATTTCAAACGGTCAGCCGAGTGCGATGAATTTGAAACTCGTCTTAAAAACTTCCGAACATCGATTCGAAATTGAGAAGTTACAGTCGACGAAACTAGAAACCGAGTACAGGAATGGAAACTACACGTGGACGCGCATAATTTTCGTGTACATTTTATTTTAAATTGAAATATATTTGTGTAAATATATATGCATTTTTAAACCTTCACTCATATCTGAAAAAAAAACGCACAGTACATTAGTACACGTATGGTTAACTGGGACGTGCACGACACATAAACTTTTTTTGAGCACCGAAGCACCAGAACGTGCACCACATATAAATTTTATTTGTTGATGCTTTCTCCCCGAAGCTCTTTTCTGCACGAAGCTAGTAGCGAAACAGGAAAATTTAGAACAGGCATTTCCGCACGGAACAGGAAACAGTCAACACGCATGCTTCTCCCAGCGGTCGAAAGTGGGCCGAGCCCATTAGTGTCAGCGGGTACGCGGAGCGTTGTTTCCTCTGCGTAGCGCGAGGAATAGGAGCTCCCGCACCCGCCTGTGGCTCGTCTCTCGGCATTCGGCAAGCGAGTGACACGAGCCGGCCCACGTCGCCCCTTCCTCCCCGGCCTAAACCCTCGCCAAAAATCCCCCCACTTCCGCTACCACTCTTATCAGTTTGCCTCGACCAATCGCTCCGCTCCTCTTCTCACCGGCAGTCACCACCGCCGCCGCCGCCGCCGCTGCCTCCGGACGCGAGCTCCCCCGGGCGTCTGTCTGTTCCAAGGCGATGATGAACGGCGCTGCCCCGGCCCTCCTTCACCACCACGGTACGGGACTTCCCCGCTCCCCTTATCCGATTATCGTCTCGCCATCCCTACTGTTTCCCGCTACTCGTGTACATGCGCACCGCTCGCCGTAGGGTCCGGTTCCGCCTAGGGTTTCGAGATTTTCGTAACGCGAGGAGCCTACCTTACCTGGGCGCGTCTGTCAGTCCCACCGCCGCTGATGATGGCCACCGCGCGTTCCCCCTCGTCTCTGCGGTCTGCAGCAGTGGTGCAGTAGTGGCAGAAGCATCAGCAGCGGTACTGCGGAACTGCAGCAGTACCGGTAGTCCGCCGTCTACGCGCCTCTGTCGCAGCGAGGGTCGAAGAGGGCTCAGCTTGTAGGATCTGGGTCATCTTATTGGGGGTAGATTCGTATATGTTTGCGTTAGTACACGCGGGGCTCCCCAAATTGTAGCACTGTACTGTAAGTATCAATGCTGAACTGTGAGAGCGATCCTATGTATCATTACTAGGGAGCATTGCCAATCGGGCATACATAGATAACAACATTGAGAGCATATCTGAACTCTATCTTCTCCGTGACGACATCCGTGATGGATGGTTCAGAAAATGATGGCCTCGGGTAGTTGTACTAACCATATTATTCAAGTGAGCAGCTTAATAGCTGATGCGTATGCCAATCCTGTTGTGCTCAACTCGAAGTGCATGTCTATTTGCCATGTTTATGACTATTTATGATAGCCGGTTACTTATTAAGCGATTCAGGGATTATAAACCACCTCAATGGAATATGTATGCATTATGCTCATTGGATGGCATGTGCATCTCACACTACCCACAGTTGTACCTGCCTAACTATTTTTTTGGGTGGTGACCTCTTTAGATGCCTAATTATGAAGTCTGCCAATCGCTCGATCGCCACCTCTGCCACAACCTATGGACGTGAGCTCCTCCTTGCGTATATTCCGAGGCACTTATGTCCGGCTCGCCTACCTACTGTTTTCAGTTACTAGTGTACATGCGTACCACGTGCCATAGGATCCGATTTGATCTAGGTTTCGAGATTGACGTAGCGCGAGCAGCATACTGCCTGTCTGTTCCACCACCGTGATGATGGCCATGACGTGTTTCCCCTGTCCCTGCTTTCCTGCGGTGTGCGGCAGCGGTACACTAATGGTAGCAGCAGCAGCACTGTGGTACTGTGTTGGCAACGGTAGTCTACCCTCTACGCACCTCTGTCGCAACGAGGGTGAGGAGGGCTCAGCGTGTAGATTCTGGGCTGTCCTATTGGGGGGCAAATTCATATATGTGTGTTAGAACACGCGGGGTTCCCCAAATTGTACTCCTTCCGTTCCCAAATATAAGATGTTTTAGATATTTCAACATAGTCTACATACGTACCGAAATGATTGAATCTACACGCTAAACACGTCTAGATACATGCGTACACACCCTCCGTTCCCAAAAGCTAAAACATCTTATATTTAGGAACGGAGGGAGTAACACTGTACTGTACGCATCAATGGTAAATTGTTAGGGGGATTCTATATATCATACTAGGGAGCAATGCCAATTGGGCGTAAAATCGTAAATAGACTATTGGTTTGTGAGCATTTCTGAATTTTATGTTTTCTGTAATGGCATACATGATGGACAGTCCAGAAAATTTGGCCTTGTGTAGTTTTAGTAACCATATTATTCAAGTGAGCAGCTTAATTGCTGATGTATATGCCAATCTTGTTGTGCTCAACTCAAAAAGCTGTTTACTTGTTAAGTGGATCAGGGACTATGAACCACTTCAACAGAATATGTATGCAGTATGCACATTGGATGGCAGGTGCACCTCACAGTACCCGCAGTTTTACATGCCTAAATATTTTTGGGGAGATGGCCTCTTCAATTGCCTAATTATTAAGGCTGCCAATCGCTCTAGTGCTGCGGCTGCTACCACCGCCTCCTGACGCGAGCACTTGCTGGCGACTGGCGTATAATCCAAGGCACTGATTCCCGGTGCTGCCCCCATCCTCCTCCAGAACCACGGCACCACAAAACCCTACTCCCTCTCTTCTTTGCAGTTCGCATCGCTACTGTTTCCGGCGACTTGTGCATATGTACAGCTCGAGCCATAGGGTCCAGTTTCATCTAGGGTTTTGAGATTTACTTAAGGCGAGGAGCCTACCTGGGCGTGCCTGTCTATTCCAGCGCCGCTCATGATGACCACTGCACCCCTTGTCTCTGCGGCGTGCAGCAGAGGTACACTAAGTGGCGGCAGTAGTAGCAGAGGCAGCAGGAGTACTGTGGTACTGCACTAGAAGCGAGAGTCTGCCGTGTACGCACATCTGTTGCAGTGAGGATCGAGGAGGGTCCAACCCGTAGGAATTGGGTTGTTCTATTGGGCGGGAAATTCACACATGTGTGCATTGATAGATGCGGGGTTCCACAGATAGTACCATTGTACATATCGATTGTGAATTGTGAGATGGATCCTATGTCCGGCCTACTTAGGGGAAGTGGTAATTGGACATACATAGAGAATATCACTGTGAGCATTTCTGAATTTTATGCTCTTCGTGATGGCATACGTGATGGACAGTTCAGAATTTTTTGGCCTGGTGTAGTTGTAGCAACAATATTATTCAACTGAGCAGCTTAATGCTGATGTATATGCCAATCTTTTTGTTTTCGACTCAAATTTGCATGTCTGTTTGCCATAATTGCTCTAGCGCCGCCTCCGCTGCCACTGTCTCCGGACGCGTCTCCTCCCACCTTATACTCCCAAGGCATTGATTTCCTGCGCTGTCCCCGTCCTCCCACCACCATGGCACAGCACAGCCTGACTCCTCTCCTTCGCGATTCCCTCCCTACTGTTTCCGGCTAGTCGTGCAGATGTGCATAGCGCGCCGTAGGGTCCAGTTTCATCTAGGGTTTGGAGATTTCCGTAGTGCGAGGAGCCTACCTGGTCGTGCATATCTGTTCAATCGCCGCTTGATGATGGCCACCACAGTAGTACTGTGGTACTGCACTAGTAGCTGTAATCCGCTGCTTACACATCTCTAGTACAACGAGTATTGAGGAGAGCTCAACATGTAGGAACTGGGCTGTCCTATTGGGGAAAAAATTCCATACATGTCTACATTGATAGATTCGGGGTTCCATAGATTGTTGATTGTGCATTGTGAGATGGATCCTATGTATACCCTACTTTTTGGGGTAGCGCTAATTGGGCATACATAGAGAATAACACTGAGCATTTTAATTTTATGTTCTATTGTTCTACATGATAACATATGGGACGAACAGTTCAGAAAAATGTAGCGTGGTTTTATTTGTAATAACCACCTCATGAGATACTAAGGCCATGTACAATGGCAAGCGCATGTACAAGACGCTTAGGAAAATCATAATAATTAATTAATGATATAGTGTCTGGTTAAGAGTCTGTTTCTCCAACGCTAATTGCCTCTGGGCGTTTAAAATATTCTTGCTAGCGTCTGTGGTCTCCAACGCTATCACGCAAGCGCCCCAACAAATTAAACTATGCCGTACGCGATTATCTCTGGGCAGGTAGGGTCTTCCTAGAGTCCGACGTTTGCTTAAGACCGATGCAGAAAAAAAAGAAAACATAAGCAGAAATATGTGTTGACGCAAGCAGAAATCCCAGTCGCGGACGGAATCGGGCATGACTACCAGGAAATAGATCCTAGCGACCACTCTAAGCGCCCCTGTTGTACATGCCTTAAGCGGGACTAGAATCTATTTTTATCCTGAACTGGCTGTCGTGGTGTCTGGTGCAGATCAACTGCTTGGTACTCAACTTGCATCTCGTGATGTTGGAGCATTCCGGACTTCATGTTATCCATGAAGGCATACGGGATGGCAATTCACAAAAGTTTGGCATGGTGTTGTTGCAATAACCACCTCGTTAGTTAGTAAGAGGGATTAGAATCCATTTTTATCCTCGACTAGCTGTAGTTGTTCCTTTTATCCAGGTGAGAACCTTAATACCTGATTTATATGCTAATCTTGCTGTGGTGACCTCAAAGTACGTTCTATCTGCCATACTATTTATATGAATATGATAGCCAATTATTTGTTATGTGGATCAGGCTTTTTAAACCACTTCAATGGAATATGTATGCAGTATGCACATTGGATGGCATGTGCCCCTCACACTTCCTGCAGTTCTACAGCAACTGCCTAACTATTTTTGGGGAGGTGGTCTCTTTAAATGCCTTGCACTGTCCTATCTTCCTGGATTGACTAAAATTTTGTCTGTTAGGTGTGTGCTAGCTTACAATTTCCAGCTATCTGAAACCAAATCTGACTTGTTCAAATTGGACATAGACACCGAGTTTCCCGATTTAATTCAGACAAGAGTTCTGTTGCTCGCTATTTCTGTGTGTCTAAGAGCAGGCGCTTGGTACTCGATTGCACATGGTGTAAATGTACGTCTATTTTTTGCTGCTCAGCTTTAACTAGGAGCATATGTTAGTTGATTCATGAATATGCACAGAACTACTGTATAGTCTTCACCTTCACTTATGAAGTAGCGCTGTAGGGATATTAGAGATTGACCGACAGGCCATGTTAATTGCTTCATACTTCTTTAAGCCCATTGTATGCATCTTTTCAGTTTTGAGCTGTGCCTGCCAGCAGTTCATTGATACCGCCTGTTCCTATTTTACTCGTGACTTGCATGTGGGTGACTGGGAATATTCTTTCCCACATGAGCTACTCCCTCCGTTCCTAAATATAAGATGTTTTACTGTAGCTTTTTCTGTATCGCAAGTATCTAGACGTGTTTTGGTGTGTTGATCCAGTCATTTCAGCCCATATGCAGTCCACATTGAAATATCTAAAACATCTTATAATTTGGAATGGAGGGAATATTTCTAAATGACAGTCCATTTTACTTCAGCTTTGAAATGTCTTATTGTTTCCTTAAACCATCTCGTGTTGTCTATGCATGTGTGTATGATCAAGGCGGGTTTTACCCATGCATATCTCGGTATGAGTATTGCAAGTCGGGTCGAAAGTGTTCTTATTTGTAATGCAATTTGGTTCCTACCAATGTTATGTTTATTCCCAACTTCACATCTTTCTGACGTGCTGCATATCATTCCATCTTATGCTGCCTGTTTCGCACTAGTCCACCAAGCTTCTTCCAAAGCAATCACTGATGTATATTGTTTTTTTGTTCTGTCCAGGGGCTTCAACCAGGGCAACATTACCTGTCTATCATGTAGATTGCAGATTCCCGCCAGGATCTTGTTTCCTGAGTAAATCACCTATCTTGGGCCCATCGACTCTGTCTCTGGTTTGTGGTGCTAGCCCCAACAACCATAGACCAAGGAACCCAGATATCCCACGACAACCAAGGAGGGGTTCAGCAAGGGGGAAAAGCAAGCCATTTCAAGAAAGGGACGACCCTGAGAACAATGATGAATTTGATAGTGATACATCATTCTCCAAAAATGGACCACCTATCTCTTTGACAAGCAACTCACGTCCCCAGGCAACATCAGCTCCAGGGGAAAGGGAGAAGGAGATTGTAGAGCTGTTTAAAAGGGTTCAAACCCAACTCCGAGCGAGGGGAAAAGGCAGGGAAGACAAGAAGCCTGAACCTGCCAAATCTCAGGGTGAGAGGGGCAGTGTCGACTCCCTTCTCAATTTGCTCAGGAAACACTCTGTGGACCAGAGGCGGAAGAGCAGTGATGAGAAAGAGCAGAATGTTGATCAAACATGGAGAAGCAACGATTCTGGAAACAAGCAAAGCTCAAGGATCTTTGGCACAAAAAACGATACTCAGGAAGGGCAGAAGCCACCTCCTGCTGCGTCCTTCCAAAGACCACCTTCAAGCTTCAGGCGAAGATCTCCTGTTCCTGGGGTTAAGTTCCAGCTTGTTACCAATCCAGACGCAGATGCGGATGCCGGTGCCAAGCCTATCGTCAATGGCAAGACTGATGCTGTACTGAAAGCTGAGACGCCACCGCTGGTGGAGGAGGTGGAGGAGAGTTCTCCAGATGGACTTGATCCAGTTTCTCTGTACGAACCCGACTCTGTAATAGCACCAGAGGATGCATCTTTGGGCGACTTTGTGGTCTCGGATGATGAATCGGATGCACTGGATACCGATGAGCCCAATGAGTACGTGGAACATTTGGAAATAGCCGATGTTACAGATAGCATCGCATCCCATGATAATGGTCTGGAAAGTTCTCCTGCGGAAGCTTCTGATCTAAGCTCCCTGAAGGTCACGGAGCTAAGAGAGCTGGCAAAATCTCGAGGACTGACAGGCTATTCAAAGATGAAGAAAAGTGATCTGGTTGCCGTACTGAGCAACACGGCCTGATCGACTGGCTGCTCCAGCCCACCGTTTTGCTTCCCTCTGTCATGGCCATGTGCACGACCTGTCCGTTCCTACTACTTTGCCAAGACCAGAACCTTTTAGATAGAGCATTGTAAATGAGCAAGGTTAACTCTTTTTTGTTTTTGTTTATGGCTGATCTCGTGTGGCCCCTCTTGCTGTCATAGTCTTTTTAGTTAGTTAATTAATTAGCTGAACTCTGTTAGAGTTAATTAATCTGTAAGCCATCTGGGGCATTTTGTTCCTGCGTTGTACTTGTACTACTGGTGTCGTAGGTAATCCTTGTTTCCATCCGAGAGCTGGCCCTGGATAGGTTTTACTCGGTGAGCTTGTAAAGCTGCAATGACTAGGTGGTGGTGGTGGTGGTGCTGATGTTGTTCTGATTTGTCATGCCCCATCTATCATAACAGTGTCGATGGAGAACAGGGCCTGTCATGCTGCCAACTCTCTGTCGATGTCTTCTTTTATCATCGATATTTAAAAAGATATATCCATGATACGTGCCCTGATGCTTTCTTTTTTCTGCAGCAGAGGCTGGCAATACGGTTCTGTGTGTGGACTGCCAGCCGCAGCCTGCAGCTTTCCTCGTGAAGAACCAACGGGCAAGGAGGAGAGAGCAATCCATCGTCCCAGCTGCATTATTGCTCGGCTTCTGTTCCTTGTGCTGGCAAGCAAAGGTGAGTAAAATCAGCCTGTGATCCACACATAAATCCATGCCGCTCCCTCATATGTGTATGCATCATATGCTCTGGTTTTCTGGGGTTGGGGCCGTCAGATCTGGGCGATTGGACGGTTAGTTCGCCGTCTCACGTGCCCCTGCTTCCCTCTGTCTGCCGGCGTGAATGATTTCCCTGGGCCTGGGACTGCATATTGTCTATTGTGAAGCACTGATTAAAGCTGCCCCATCTTGATACGGTCGCAGCAGCTGCTGCTGTGGTAACGAGTTTCATCAGTCTCAGTGTCTAGCTAGCTTTCAGAAAGAGAGAAAGAAAATATCCCCAGTCTCGTCAATCAACAAGTAAAAAAGCCCCCTGCCTGCATTGTCTGCTCGCCTGGTTGCATGCCACCCTGCATATATGCCTGGCTTTCTTTCTTTCTCCTCTATACCTTTTACCAGCCAATTATTTTATCTATTCAATGAATTTAGCAGTTCTTCTTCAAAATTATTTTATCTGAATGGGAGGACCAGTTATATGTCAGTCAATGGACATGTAGTGGTACCATCAATTAGAAGGCTGGAGACAAGAGGCTCAAGAAACAAAATGCACGGACGAGCATGGGACGAAACGGAACAGAAAATGGAAAGATGGCAACATGCATGGTTGGCACGGCAGTGTTGCTGCTGGCTGGCTGGTCCAAGCATGGAGCTGGGGAAAGAGGAAGGCACTGTTGGAACTCCTCTTGGAATCAAAGCAGAACGGAGCTAGCTAGCTGGTTGGCCGGGTTCGCTAGCAGGGAGGGGAGGGGGCGGGCGGGCGCGGCCGGTCGATACTGTTCACGTGCCAGAGTGCACGGGGCAGCATTGCATTGCATAGTACGCCGCAGTAGTTCGACACTGAGGCCGGCCGCGACTAGTCTACATCATGCATGTGTGTGTGTATATCTGGACCATATGTGTGTGTCCATACGTGCACACATACATGTGTGTGTGTGTGTTTGTACGCACGCGTATAATGTGTGTCCCCATGCATGTGTGCTGTGCCCTGCATTGCATGGACAATCCGAGATGCTTGCGCACTGGCCAGCCAGCAAGCTACCAATATTCGCAAGCCGGCCGGGGGCACAAGGTACATGGTGGCATCTCTTTTTTTCATTCGGAAATGGGATAAGACCCCTCTCTGCATCAATCGATGCACACTACTAGGATGGGCTAACACCCAGCCTAGCAGAGCGATCATCGGAAGTTGTATACATCGTGAAACCATAATCTTGCACCTCGATTTTTTGTGTGTCCGCCTCCCCTTAAAAATTACATGGCTATGGCTTGAACGATTCGATGACAATATATGAACTAGCAAAAATTCTCGGTTTGGAAGGCGCTTGACACTAGTTTTTTGGGTCAATCAAATCAACATCCACCATGGCTTCGACATTGAGAAAAACCAACAATTTGTGGATCTTTGGGAAATGATCTCCGATGTCGACCATCTCTCCCATGGAGTCCTCACACCATCTACCAGTTGAAAATTGACAAACAATGGCAACTACTCTGCCTTGTAGGCCTACCAAGCGCATATCGACTAAGCGAGGGCACATCTTAACCTCCATGAGCTCCTCGGTATGGAGCACTTGGGCACCTCCTAAATGTATACTCCTTGCTTGTTTGGTTATGAAAAATAGGATTTGGACGACAGATTTCCTTCGTCGTAGGGGATGGTTGAATTGTGGAAATTGCACCCTATGTAACCAAGTTCAAGGCAAATGGGAAATGGGAATTTGTTTGCCTTGTTTTCTACGTCTATCCTAGGCAGTTGTTCTAGTTAATTAAAACTTCTTTTTAATCAATGAAAATGGGAAATTGTTTGCCTTGTTAAGTGTACTGTTCGGCTATAACCGTGTGCACTTGACACCCAACGGGCCAACATAATTATGTACCTGCGCTAGGTTTTGATGAGGGGAGATGGACAATATGTCACAGTGGGCTCATATGCATGCCTGAGGAGTCTGTTCCCCTTGATCAAGTTTGTTTTCCACGGAGCTATATATATAGGTCACTGTTGCGGAGGTCACCCTCACGTTTAGCAAGCTCATAGTCATGGTCCTCACATATCATGCACACTGCTGTCCATCTCGGTACCAGGCGTTCGGCGGGGAGCAGCACGGCACGGCACGGCGCTGACCTGCCGATCGATCGACGGCGCTGGATCCCCTCTGGTCCCGGCCGGCCGGGCTTGTACGTGCAGCGACGGAGCCACGGCGCGACCGACCGGCCGTACGTGCCGGTGCCGGTCCGGTCCTGGCCGACGATGGATCGACCGATGCTATGACACTGTGCGTTCGTAGGCCCCCCTGGTGTTTAAGACGGCGTACGTTTACACATGGCGTCGCTGGCCGCTGGCCCCATGCACGCACATGTACACATAGATTCATATGTACACACAGGGCTGGATCGATCGATCGACACAGCACAGGATGTGAAGTGAAGGTTTGATTGATATCATGGCCGCCACCAAAACGGCGACCTTTTGACCGGCCCAAATATGTTAGGCGTCCTACATTACATACCCCCCATCCACCCGTCAAATCCGTCCTACATTTGCTACAGCCGTCCGTTCGTCGTCGTCCTCCTCCTCCCCCGTCCCCGGCCGGCCAGCCAGCCCCCTGGGCTGGGTTGTCAAGTCGCGAGAATCAGAATCTGGATCAGTGGTGGTGCATGCATGCTCCCCGCCCGCTTGTCTGAGTCTGGGGAGAGCCGGCCGCGCCGATCGACCTGGCTAGGTAGGTAGCTAGCCGCCGCTGTGCACACACAGTGCCATCCTCGATCACCACCTGTGTAGCGAGCTGCAGTGCTGCACCTTGCAGCGGCATTCATCGATTCAGCAACGCACTTGCACGCATTTTCACCGTCGGCGCGCCGGCCGGCCGGCCGATCGATCTCTGCGTCGTCGTTCAGTCAGGTCACGGAGATCGACGGCGGCCGGCTAGAGCTAGCTAGCTAGGATGAAAGCGGATGCAACGGTAGAGAAGCTAGCTAGACGAGGAGATGGGTGGAGAAGAAGAGGCAAGCGGTCAAAGAGGGCAGGGCATAAACTGTGCGCGTACGGTCAAAGAGAGATCAGCTCTCGCTAGCACGTTGCGAGTGAGTGAAATAAGAACAGTGGTGTGCTGCGACGCCGTGGTGTGTGTGTCAGCTATAGTAGTAGCAAGCAAGCAAGGAGACGGACAGACGGAAGAGGTTGTGATCCCTATGAGATCGATGAGCACGTAGCTCTGGGTAGGACTGGGGACGTACGCACGCAGCTAACTCCACTACTATGCTATGCTATGCTGCTACCCCAGTCCAGTCCTATGCATGCATGCATGCATGCTGCAGCACCAGTACTCTCTCTCTCTCCCTTGCCTGCTGCCTGCCTGTTGGTGGCGATCGACGGTAGAGTGCTCCTTTGCTGTACAGTGAGTCTCGGCCGGCCGGCGCTGGGGCTCGCGCTTTAGCTGCCTTGCTTTATTTGGACAGACATTCCATGGCTCGCCAAACTCCACTGCTCCTACCTTTGCCCACCATGGCCATCAAGCCATAGCTTTCTTTACCCTGCCTGCCTGCCTGCTTGCGTTGCTTGCTTCCCCATATCTTCTTTCTTTCTTCTCTCTCTTGGCCACCCCACCCACCACACGCTAGCGGCTAGCTATTCGTTGCAAACCGGACGACCGCCTTTTGCCCTGGCCGCCCAGGACGAAACATGCATGCGTGTTAAATCATCACATCAGATTCTCACTCATGCATGCACGCTAGCTAGCTAGCGTACCTATACTCGTGTAACGCATCTACGTACGTACGTACTCCTGCCGTCCTCGCAACTTCTATATATATATATATATATATATATATATATATATGTGTGTGTGTGTGTGTGTGTGTACTCTAGCTACTCGCTCAAGTTGTATGATGGATGAATGAGTGGAGCGATGTGACAAGAGGGCACCGATTTGTATCATGTGTTCATTATTGGTCTTTCTTTCCATGGCCGAGCTAGACAGTACGTCTTGTCCATCTCACGGATTTATTAGTAGCCAGTTGGGTTGGGTGACAAGGTGGCTAGTCTGTGTCACCACGTATGTGATCTCTGCACATCCAATTAAGAAGCTGACTGACGCCCAGGTCGGCATGCAGAAAAGGGAGAGAACCATAGGTACGCAGGTGCAGACCAGCCTAATGAAACCGCAGACAGCAAGTCCTTGTCTTGATTTAGATGGGATTGCACTTCCCGTGGGGTAGTGTTTGTGAGGTTGGCGTCTTTTTTTGTGTGTGTTTGTCTTGCCGTCGGTGAGAACGGGGTGGGCCTTCTATCTGGAGGCCAGGGCTTCAGCCTAGATGTATTTTGACTTCTCAATCAGACTCTTCTTGCACATTGCACCTTCATTGATCAAGATACAATGTGCAAAACCACTAGAAGAAAAATGGCTTTTGCCACACCCAATTTTCTTGATAGAAGGGTCTTTTTTCATGGCTAAAACAGTTTTTACCATGTATGGTGTACCGTGGTAGTAGCCACGTGGTTGAACAATCTACCACGATTCGCAGAATCCGTGGCAGATGGGGTGCACATCAACCACGGGAAAACTGTCGTGGTAGATGCATATAACGGACACCTCGAATGGATTACCTGCGGATAACCGCGACGTGGATAACGACGTTAACTTTGATGTTATCCCGTTAGACGACGTGACACCACAGAAATGGAAAGGTGACGTGGTGCCACATATTATGTGTCTATAAGTTCATGTAAGCATGTTTTCTGTCTGACGTGGTAATTATTCTACCGGCCAGTTTCAGATGACCGCGGGTGTGTTGATCAGAGTCAAACTCGCACGCACAATTCAAAACATGAACGACAACCAAACTTGTACCACCAATAACTTGCGTAGACCGTAGTAAGTGGTGCCAACCAAGAAACAACCAAGTATTCGGCCGCACATAGACCACAAATTCGACAATACGTCGTGGAAGGTGCGCATCTACCACGAAAACAACAAAATCACCCCCCAAAAATGGTAGATGGTGCACCTCGACCACGGACGAAGGGCCAAGCGTGGTAAAAGACACCTTTTCTTCTTGTGAATCTAGCATTTTTTCTATCATGGATTGAGTCTCCATAGATTAAATGTTAGTAAGATCAGAGACATTGATAACAAAAGTAGAGTTTAGAAAGTAATTTAGTTTTGTATGATTCAATGCATTTTAGACATTTTAATAATGTTTGTTCTATAATCGTTTGTTGGGCAATGAGAGATTCATTTTCGTACTAAAATTCCTCATTACCAATCCTCAAGGATTCAAGTTCCTGCTATCTCTTGACAAATTCAAGTCTGAGCTTCTCATGATCTTTGAGGAATGCTTCATAAGCTTTAGTGAGATCAAGATTCAACTTCTTTATTTTTTGATCTCAAGAGTTAAATCTTTAATATTATTCATCCCATTAACTAACAAATTTTCCTGTTTATCGAGGATTCTTTGTTTTTTCTAGCGATTTTAGCAATCGTTTTATATGATGTCCTAATATCATAAATATCATGGCTTGACGAAGTATCAGAATATAAATCTGAAGTTTTTGAGGATACTCTAGATTTTTTTTCCATCAGACACGTGGGTGCCCTAGCAGTGTTGAAATTTTTCCTCGTGGTACTTGCATAAGAAATAGTAGTGGATGTTATTCTCTTATTCTTATTCTTATTATTCACATCTTCACTTGATGATGATTACAATTATGAGGCAGTGCTTGATGAAGAGTCTTCAGACTTTGATTCCCATTATTGGCCAATGTAGGCACATATTCTGTGTGTATCCTTCTTGTAGTATCTTCAACACACTACTAGGGAATTGCTTATCCCCGGCGGCCAGAATTAGGCTATCCCCGGCGGTTTGCAAACCGCCGGCGACCACCTCGCCGGTGGTAATACCTTACCGCCGGCGGTTTGCAAACCGCCGGGGGTAACACAGATTAGCGCCGGCGGTTTTGATCAGGACGCCGGTGGTACATCATTAAATAAACAAAAAAAAAGCAGGCCGCTGCTCGTCGCCGTGCCGCTCCTTCTGCCCGTCGCCGTCGCCGTGCCGCTCCTTCTGCCCGTCGCCGTCGCCGCCTGGCCGGGCCGCTGCTCGTCGCCGTGTCGCTCCTTCTGCCCGTGCCGCCGCCAAGCCGCCGCCTCCTGCTTCTGCTCGCACGGCGCGGCGGGCTCAGCTCTAGCTCGGCCTCGGCATCCTCCTGCTCGCACGGCGCGGCGGGCTCAGCTCCAGCTCAGCCTCAGCGTCCTCCTGCTCCAGCTCGCACGGCACGGCATCCTCCTGCTCCGTGCGGCCCCCGCCGCGCCCTCCCCTGCCGAGGCGGCCCCGCCGTGGACGCGCGCCCCTCCCCTGCTGTGTCATCCTCGCGCGAGCTCCTTCTGCTGTGCCGCTCCTTCTGCCCGTCGCCGCCGTGGACTCGCCGTGGACGGCCGGTGCTGCTGCGGTGAGAGATCAAGGGAGAAAGAGAGAGAAAGAAGAAGGGAGTGTGTGTGGCTGTGATGGATGAGGCGTGCGTGGCTGTGTGTGTGGCTGAGACAAGGCGGGTTGGTGTACGTGTCTCTGCACAGCGTGGTGTTCCACATGGGGTCAGCGTCAGATCGCACATGGGCTGGGGCTGCTGCCTCTGTTCCTGATTTCATCCAACAACTGCGATGCATTTAGAAGAAGCACACAATCCGTGTGATGCCTTTCCTTGCCTCCTGATTGGTCCAGCGCGATGTATGGGAGAGAGGGGTAACAAACTTAGCGCCGGCGGTTTGGGTTTGAACCGCCGGGGGTAACTAACTTAGCGCCGGCGGTTTGGGTTTGAACCGCCGGGGGTAACTAACTTAGCGCCGGCGGTTTGGGTTTGAACCGCCGGGGGTAACTAACTTAGCGCCGGCGGTTTTGTTTTTTACCGTCGGCGGTAAATTGAAGCCCAGCCGGGGTCCGCGGCCCATTTTACCCCCGGCGGCCAAAATTCCGCCCCGCCGGCGCTATGGGCCTTATCCCCGGCGGTTCTGGGCAAAACCGCCGGCGGTAAAAGCTGCTCGGCCCATCTAGGTTTACCCCCGGCGAAAAAATGTATAAACCGCCGGCGGTAAGCCGTGCGGCTATAAGCCTTTTCCTAGTAGTGACATGAATGATACTCCTTCTAGTATCTTATGTCGTCCTTCGGATCCTTGTCTCTTCTAACATTTGGTGATATAGTGTCCTTCACCACAATTGTATCAGCTCTTATCATTGGAGTCATTGAAGAACTTGAAAGAGCATGGTTGTCCCCATGTGTTGTTTTGGTAATTAATGACAATCCCTATGGACTAATGTGTGCTTTAAGTTATATTTGCAGTGTTGGTCCATAAGGAATGCTTTGACTCCATATGTTGGAGTCAAGGCTAAAAGAAGAAGACTATATGTTGATCAATGCTAAGTGCAAGTTGATCAACGTACAAGATTGGGGCATGTGAAGAAGAAGATCATTTGTTGATCAAGATCCTATGTTGTCCATGGTGGATGGCGTCACGTGGTGATCATCATCAAGATAAAGGCCATGTGAAGATATGTCGAAGAGTGTCTCTCCCATCTTGGTGTATAGGGGAGCAATATGCGTGTCTTCACCAAGCGGAGCAAAATCAAGAAAGGTGATCCACTTGAGAGTAGATCAAGATCTTCATCATCTAGCTCAAGTGGAATGCGCAAGGCAAAGGTATGATCTTGATAGGGTTTCTATTTTACCGGTCTCGCGGTGTAGTTGGGAGACCGGGTTTTAGGATAGGTAACCGTACTATCAAGAGGGGCTCTCAAGTGAGCTTTAGCGTATCGGTCGTAGAGAGCTCAAACCTTTGCATCCTTGGCATCATCTTTTTTGGTTCCTATTTGGCTCTTATCGTGGTGTGGTATTGGTGCTTGTCATGCTTGTCATGACAAGGCCAAGATCACCGAAAACGGTTTTCATGTGTGTCTCCTATTGAGTTTTCGGTGGTGGAGTTTTTGCCGGTCCATCTATGCGGAAGGTTTCACTCTTCCATTTATTAGCAAAATCTCCCTTGCTTGGTTTCAATATTCTCACATGTTATTGGGTAGCATTTGTCGTCCTCTTTCCAACAAAAGTGGTTTTGTGTCATTCGGACTTCATATGCAAAAGATATGGTTTTCCGGTTTTCAATAAAAGGTTTTTACCTCCCATGATTTGGTTTTACCATATCTTGTTGAACAATGATGTTTCTATGTATATTCTTGTAGTGCTCGTTGTGACGATTCCAACGAGTCCAAGATTACCGAAAACGGAGTTCGTATGTGGAAGATATTACGTTTTCGGTATCGGAAGTTTTTAGACAGAATAATTAAAAAGGAAAAAGGAAAAGGGGGGGGGGGGGGCTGCCGGCCTCACCTCCGGCCTGGGCCGGCTCCCAGGCCGGCCCGTTCGGGCGCCACCCCGGCCTCACGCCGGCCTGGGCCGGTTCACCGACCGGTCGTCTCGGAAGGTCACCCGGCCTTCCTGCCGGCCTGGGCCGGCTCCCAGGCCGGTCCTTGCGGGTGGTGCTCCGGCCTGCCTGCCGGCCTGGGCCGGCTCCCAGGCCGGGCTGCTTTTCCCTGCTTTGGCTGCGCGCAAAATAACCCAACGGCTCCATTTTTGGAGCCCCTATTTAAGGGGCTTCTTCCCCAAAAATAAACTAACCTTTTGCCAACCTCTTGAGCTATTCTCTCCTCCATTGTTGACCTTCTCAAGCTTGGCTTTCTCTCAATCTCTCCGATAAGTTGTTGCTACCTTTTGAGGAAAAAGAGAGAGGAGATTTAGATCCGTGTTTCCACCGGTTGATTTCTCCTCTAAGTGAGGGGAACACTTTGGATCTATATCTTTGGAGTTTCTTTGTGTTTCTCCTTTGTTCTTCCTCTCTAATCCCTCCCAAGCATTAGTTGCTTTGGTTGGATTCGGGTTGGAAGAACTTGTTCACTTAGTGTGTTCTTGCCATTGCATTAGTTGCATCGGTTTGAGTTCTCCACGGTGATTCGTGGAAAGTGAAGTTGAGAAGCTTGTTACTCTTGGGTACTTTGGTGCCCTAGAGCTTGTTCCTCTAGGGCACGTTGGTACCCTAGACGGTTGTTGATTTCTCGGAGTCTTGGTGGCTCACGGGATTTGTTGGGAGCCTCCAATTGTGGAGTGTGACTCAACCTTGTTGCTTCGGAGATTTGGTAGCTACGAAGACATTGCCGGGAGCCACCAATTGAGTTGTGGTGTGTGCCTCGGAGTTGGGCATCGAGTCTTGGTGGCTCGGTGCATTTGGTGAAGACCCTCCAACTTGTGGAGTGAGCTTCACCCTTGTAAAGGTTCTAGTTGTCAACCTCAACGGCAACATAGTGACAAGTGCCTCACCACATTGGTGGTAAGACACAACGGAGATACGGTGTGCCATATCAAGGCTACTCGGTGTTTCACATTGGTGAACACCGCGCCGCTCCAACGAAGACTAGCTTCCATTGGGAAGTGAACTTCGGGATAAATCATCGTCTCGAAGTGCATCGGTATTTCTATACTCGAGCCTCTTACTTATGCTATTTACTTTGTGATAGTCGTTGAGCTTAAAGTCATATATCTTGCTATCACCTAGTTGATCATATTGCTTAGCATAAGTTGTTGGTGCACATAGGTGAACCTAGCTAGTTTAGGTTTTGGCTTGATAAATTAAACGTTAGTTTTATTCCGCATTTATTCAAGCCTTAACCATAATAATTTTAAATCGCCTATTCACCCCCCCCCCCCCTCTAGGCGACATCCGTGTCCTTTCAGAACTGTTGAGAGCTGCTTTCAAATTTCTCGTGTGTGTGTGTGTGTCCATGTTAAATTTGTTGAAGTGTCTGATCAACAAGGTCATGTCCTTGTCTAGCTTCTCCTATATGTTAGTTTCTTCGTCAAACTTAGCGCATGATGCATCTTCTACCGACATCTTTTTTTGCCTTGATGGCAATCCCTTGTTTTCTAGAGCTGGTTCTGGCATCACGACGTATTTCCTTTTCTGCCAGAACATTCTCATGAGCTTGAATTCTTCCAATCTCAAGGTGCACAACCTTTCATACTTTTCATCTAATTCCATGATCATTTTCTTCATAACGACATTGGTGACATCAGTGGCACCCAATTCTTGAATCTCTTTGGTGATTTTGGTGAGCCTTGAATACATGCTTGAGAGGATACTCCTCTATCGATCTTGAAGCGAGGGAGTTGACCGCGTCAGGTGTCAAGCCTTGTTTCCCTGACATGAACAGTGTCTTCATACACATTTTCGAGTTCTATCTAAATCTCAGATGCAGCCCCCGATATGCATAGTTAAAATCTTAAATGGAGTCCCCAATATGCTCAGTGAAAATGGACATAACTTTGACGAGTGTTTTTTAGGTTGGCCGAGTGCATTGCTTAAGAAACACCCATCGAACCGTGAATATGACGAGTGTATTTTTTATGCCGAGTATTTTACCGTGATGCTCGACAAAGCTGCCTATTTGCCGTCTGTTCGATAAAATGCACTCGGCAAATCGTTACACACGCAACAACTAGGCCGTTTGCAGTATTGATCTTGTGTGATCATCCGATGGTTCTTTCTCATATGTCGGTCAAGCTAATTATTTCTCAGTCGACATTGACTGTTTCCGATCAACTTTCGCCCCTTCTATAAGGGCATGTATAATGGTTGATGAAAAAACATTTTTTTTAAACCTGCCACTTAATATTAATATAGATATGACAGTAAAACATGATGTACAATGGATTGTTCCTTACTGTTATCTGAGATAATCAGCTATCCTAAATATGTTGTGAGGCATGTTGTACTAAGAGATCATCTCTTAGCTAAAAGAAGATAAATGTCTTTTTTTTTCTTTCTCTCTCCTTCAACTCAGAAGTCATTCTACATGGCATTGCTAAGATAACATCATTGTACATGTCCTATTGGTCTCGTGGCATACATCCCATGGTTCTTAGCAGTGACTTATATGTAGAGACAGTTATATCTCGATCTGTGGAAACCGAGGAACAGCAAAACCTTAAATATACGTACATGCATTTTACACACCAAGGTGCACACATGCACGTTTGCAATTATGCAAACAGTATAGGGAAGAATTGAAAAAAGGAAGAGAAACAGTGGGGATAAGAACCAGCGTTGCCCATGCTTGTTCGGCCGCTTATTCTTTCTCAAAGGAGATCGAGCTAGCGCGCAACCGTGCAAGCTAGCTGTACACATTCCATCGCACCATATCTCTTTTCTCCTATCATTCCGGGGCTTCCCGATCGACCAGGACGTATCCTGGCGTCGTCGTCGACGAGCCTACGCCGGAGGAGCATCTCCCGCGGCCCCCGCCGCAACAGTGCTATTAGAGCTAGCAGCGCGCTGCTGATCCATTATCTGCTGCGAGAGCCAGGGAGAGAGGATATATATCGACCGATCTTGCCGGCCCCAGAACGACGGAAAATATATTTGGTTCTTGGCTTTGGTTCCTCTACATATCCTCCATTGGGCCAACGATCTGCATGATTTGATTGTGAGAGTAGGACGACACGTCCTGACAACGACCTATCATAAGCTTGTTCAACGACTTGCATACAATGCATACCCTCCTTATTCTGTAGCTATCAGTCACCTCCTAACTTTGCTTCATTTTTTGGGAGTTTTTTGCTTTATAAAGTTAAGCATGATTCGTCCAGACTAATTGTTCGATAGGCATGACATCTTGTCAGCGTGATGAGAGCTAGGGTTTGGATGCATGGGTACCTGTTGTGAAGAGAGGGCGCCGTGGCCAGATCTACACTACGATCTGGGCTTGTTAGCTCTAGCTAGCTAGGCTGGGATCGAGGAGAGGTACTAGTGCACTACTGTAGAGTGCATCCTGCCTGCCTGCCGGCCTCATATCCCGTCTTGATTCCGGAAACAAATTTTACCACATGCGACTAACTTTCACTTGTCACTATCGTCCTCCTCCCCGGCCCCCTCGCTAATTCCAAACAACTTTCAAACCCTTTCTCCTGACAAGAGACTGTTCTCCCTCTCTCTCTAGATCAGAGAGAGAAACTGGTTGGTGATCTAGTGAGAGTGAGTGTTTTTGTACATGCATGTTCATGCATGGGCCTACTGAGACGACCGTTGTGGACTCACTTTTCGTGTTGTAATTATTTTTCAAGCGCTCCATGGATGCAAAATTTTCTACTAGTAGCTGGTTAGCTCCAACATCGTAGCTAGCTTAGCCTCTCCTGTCCAGGAGAATTATTGGGAGGCGCATGTCGCGGCGCCTGCCCAGCGTTTCACATTCGATTGTCTCCTCTGCTTCAATTGCCTGCTTGATCTAGAGGAGTACTAGTTTATTTACGACCTCTTTATATATTGGGTCCGGATACACAGAGATTAGACTCGATCTGTCCATGCATTGAATATGTCTGCTGCCCTAGCCCATGATCAGCAAGCAGATCTAATCCGAGAATGCATGTGTGGTTTAAATCGTCCAGGGCACAGACACCCCTTTGCTTCACATATAAATATACTCCATTTAATAGCTTCGATCTATGCATAGTCAAACATTTCTAAGCTTGACCATTTAGAAAGAAAATATTACCGGCATCCGAATTATCGAATTTAACATTAATTACTAGATTTGTTAAGTCATAAAGGATATTTTTATGTGATGCCATGTGTTTGGTTAGATATTGACTACCAAAGTGGCAACTTGACGACTGTCGCATTTTCTATAAAGACATACATTTTGAATTGGCTGTAGTATGCGAAAATTTGCCGAGATCAAGAAAAACCATTATTTTTTATTGAAATAAAAATATATTGGATCCCTTATAACGATGTAATGTCGTCTATGATGGCAAAGCAACATTGTCTATTTTGAGAATTTCTAGTCCAAAAACATTTGTGGCTACGCCCCACGTCGCCCCCATTCCTCCTCAGCCCCGTCCTTCCATCATCATTGACCCATATTATTTTTTGTAAGGTTGTTTTTTCAAGCATAATCAATGCAAAACCCTTTAAACTATCAACTCGATATCTTTACATTCAGCTTTCGACTAAATCCACTAAGTTTTCAACAAAAAGCCTCAAGATTCAATAAAATCATTATGTTTCAAACTTTGAAAATATGTAATTGATCAACTCAATTGACGTATGGGTACGGTGTTGGGATGTATCACTGGGGTTTGCACAAGAAAGTGTCGATGTTGTAATAGATGGTCGACCAATCCCACATAGAATATGTTGTAATTAATAAATGGCTTGTAGTGTCATATGAGTATTTTTTTTTCTCCCAGCTATATGTTTATATGATGTTTATGATGGCTTTTGGGTTATCCCTTTAGAGAGACACAAAATCCTAAGTTACATTTCATGCTTGTGTCTCGACGTACATGTGGGACAGAGTTTTTTTTTGTTTCTTAGACTATAATATATAGTACTAAATTTTTGTAAATCAGTTTTCCTATCTCTCAGGCGATCGAGAAATAACTATTAATTTCAAGTCGATGCTAAGAACCATCCATAATCATAAATAATATCCGTGCAAGTACAAAGGGATGAAAATGCCTTCATTGTAAGACAATGAATATCGAGTGCGAAATAACCATTCCTAACTCGACTAAGAATAGACACTCCCTTTGTAAATAGATCTTAAAAGGATCATATTTATTTGAATAAATAGTAACCAAATAAATACGCACAAAAGAAATAGATAAATCAAATGGATGAATGTCAACAAAGAAAAAAAATTGATTTCCTATATTTTCCACCACTATCCATATGAATCAGAGGGCCCCTTATTTTACAACTACAATTCTATTTCTAACTGAACTGTAAATAGTCATTTCCTTTGTAAATAAATCTTGAAGAAAGAAAAACTTATTTAAGAAATAACAACCAAATGTATATATGTACAAAAGAAGAAATAGTGACGATAGGGTTCATGATGTCAGGTGGAACATGGAATCTTGACCAGTAGTCAATGGCCTACAGTTTTCAAAACTATCCATACAATATATGTGTATATTCAAGGGACACACATATATGATATTTGTGCATCACGTAGCATATTTCATGTCGTCTACAGTAGTAACATAAGTGGGCTGTTCCTTTGTGCATTTTTCTATCAGTGCCCGTGCAACACCGATGGAAGCACCATCCCATCCCAGTCGGCCGGCTACAGCTAGCTGCAGTGGCAGGATAAAAAAGAGGTTCAAAACCAGTAAGACGACAAGCAAATAAAAAGAAGCAAGGAAGTGACCATCACGTACTCCAGATTATCCTGCAGTCAAGTCATGCAGGGCATGGAAGGAATTACCTGCCTACACCCTTCACAAAAGGAGTACACTAGTTAGCTAGCTGGTATATTAATTTGTGACAAAATTAAGGAAACTATTAGTGAATATATACGCACAATAACCAATCTTGCTTGAATTTTGATCTAGGCATATTCGTAAATCAAGTCGATTAAGCCCTAATAGGAGAACAAACAAGATATGAGAAATAACACAAAAATTAATATTAGACCCAGGCAGTTTGAAACGCGCGAACTTTCCAAATGGCAACTAAAGTTACTCGAGGAAATTTGGAAATTTTCAAACATGACACACACAAGATATAAATTCAAATTTTGAGATGATAAAGGAAGGCAGTTCAAACTAAACCAACAAAGATCCGAAGTAAAAAAAAGATGGAGTAGAACTCTCAACTCTCTCCCTGTCCAGAGCGGGCCTAGCCCAATACCCTACCACCCCTATCACTATCACTATGCCACCTTCCCCCTTCTCACACACACCACGCTGCCCAAAAGGTTAAAACCTATCTCCCCCATCCACCACCCCATCCCCTCCTCCTCCTCCTCCAGCGCCATCAACTGTTCATCCACCCATCCATCCCCATCTCTCTACCTTTCTCTCTCTGCAGGTTCTCCAGGATGGCTTGACCACCTGAGCATGGCGCTCTTGGGCTGGTCTTGCTTGGGTTGTGTGGGCACATGATTGGGTCACTTCTCACCAACACCAGCTAGCTAGGATCACACTCCTGCCACGATTCCAGCACGCGCATGCACACGCGCTGCCGCCGAGATCGGTCGAGTACTGCTACTGCTGGTGCTGGATCGCAAGCAGCAGCAGATTCAGGTACGCAGCTGCTAGCTAGCTCAAGGCAATCTCCTTTTTAATTGATTTCTCTCTCGGATGGATGGATTTGGTCCATGTCCTGACCTAGCGAGCATGCGAGCTGCCTTGAATCGGAGCAAGAAATGATGCGGCTTTCTTGGTCGGACATGTCGCAAATGCGCAGGGAAGGAGAAGGAGGAGGTAGACGAGGGAGATCGTGAAGGAGATTTGCTGGCATGGATCGCCACCATCACCACCACCACCACCATCATCACATGATACCGGGCCAGGATCCGTCGGCGGCGGACGGCGCCACCCACCAGGACGGCTTCTTCCTCGGCCCTGCCGGTGTCGGCATCTTCGGCGGCGCCATCGGCGCGTCCGGGGCCGGCTCGTCCTCGTCGGGCGTCGGGGCAGGGGGAGCCGCTGGCACCTCGGCAGGCGGCGTCGGCGGAGGAGGAGGGCCTTCGCCGTCCGGGTCGTCGCCGTCTCTGAGCCGGTACGAGTCGCAGAAGCGGCGGGACTGGAACACGTTCGGGCAGTACCTGCGGAACCACCGACCGCCGCTGTCGCTGTCGCGGTGCAGCGGCGCGCACGTGCTGGAATTCCTCAAGTACATGGACCAGTTCGGCAAGACCAAGGTGCACACGCCGGTGTGCCCCTTCTACGGCCACCCCAACCCGCCGGCGCCGTGCCCGTGCCCGCTGCGCCAGGCCTGGGGCTCCCTCGACGCGCTCATCGGCCGTCTCCGCGCCGCCTACGAGGAGAACGGCGGCACGCCGGAGATGAACCCCTTCGGCGCGCGCGCCGTCCGTCTCTACCTTCGCGAGGTGCGCGAGACGCAGGCGCGGGCAAGGGGGATCAGCTACGAGAAGAAGAAGCGCAAGAAGCCGTCGTCCTCATCGTCAGCCGCGGCGGGAGGGCCGTCGTCCGAGGGGAGCCCACCTCCCGGTCCGTCCGGCAGCGGCGGAGGCGACACGTCGGCGTCGCCACACTTCATCATGCCGTGAGTTTTTCCTAGCTAGCTCGGCGATCCATCTGAGCTAGCTAGCCGTCGGGCAAGTTCTCTCCTTCTTGGAATGCCAGTGCTGGTTCAGCAACTACAATCAAGGCCGCCATTGTTCTTTAATTGCCTTCCTTAATTGGCTTTTTGCATTTTGCGAAGGATTTCAGCTCTTCCTTAAATTTCCATTTGTTTCACTTCAAGTAAGGTCATTCGTGACGAGTACTAATTTATTGCTGTTAATTTTCTCTAGCTCGTGGATCAATTGGTAGTTGTTTCTTTGATATAATTTGCTAGCTCCTTGGGAGAATCTCTAGCTAGTAGGAGGAACGTTTTGGCATTGGAGAAATTTGCAAGAACAAAGGTAGCATAAGCTTACCATGAACTTTGTAGAATTTGCTCTTGCATACTGTATGAGCTTTGCTAGTTATGCCACAAGTACTTGTTGTATTGGCCGCAATGCTTTCATTCATTCATGTGTACTTCTGCTGGTGGTTGCCCTTTTGTTAGGAGAGCAAAAAAGGCACAGGGAAGTGATTTTGTCATGGTAGCTAAAGACAGGAACAGCCAGTGTTTGTGTACTTGCCTAGCTTTGAAAAAGTGTACTTGTCTTGAAACACCCTTTTAAACCATATTTTCCAATTTCAAGAATTTTTTGGTTATAGATATGTTACGGCCTGTTTCTTCTGATCTATGGTGGTCACTAAAATTACAAACATATTGCTCTCTTTTCTTACTGTGTCAAGGACAATGTAGTGCTAGTTTGAATGATATGTAGTAGCAGCTAGCTTCACTTTTGTAGTACTGTAGAAAACTGCAAAGGGGCAACAGATAGATGAGGAAACAAACAAAGCCAAGCAAAAGAAGAAAGAAAGAGAGGAGTCTTTTGAAAGGAGCAGATAAAAGAGAGACAGGCAGGCACTAGAAATATATATAGATTCAATATATTTGGGCAGCCCCTATTTTAGCCCATGCTGTCATGCTCTTGGCTCTCTTTCCTTGTTCGTGCTAGGATTACTGGATTTGGCTTGATTTGTCTTCACTTGTCCCTTTCCTGATGTGAGTGGTAGAGCTGATATATATACACATAAATTTCCATCATGCATGAACTCAATCAACGATTAAGTTGGATAGAAAATACATATTCTCTTTGTGGTTAAAGTTAATTTTCTACCTTACTGCATCCCAACTTTATTCTTTTTGCCTGAAAATTATGCATGTAAGTCAAGAGTCTAGAGCACATTCAACTTCCTGTTCAAACAGTTCTTGCCTTCTTGGGTCTTAGCCGTCTATCACTATCTTAGATTTGCTTGTCCCTTCAATGCATAGTTGAGAAAAGGGTTTTGATGTGGAGAGCGAACAGACAAAATCCATCCTATTCCTTCTGCTACTTCGATAATTGAATTTGTTTGTATGCCTTCTAACCTTTTTTTTTTCATAAACAACCAAACAACAAGGATATGTACTGCTTGTTTAATCTGGGCTGGTTACTCCTTATGGAACTTTAGGATTCAAATAATTTTTAACACGTGTCTTTGGAGTTCACATGATAGACGTCTGGTTGATAAAATAGGCTATTTTAAAAAGAATTGCCCGGTTGGAATTTCAGTCTCTCTGAACAGTATTCTAGATATTTTGACTACTTGTCTCCTTGACTGTACTGTTGTATTACAGCTCCAGATGGTTTGGGCTAGAGTTTGAAGTTATCGCCATGCACTATATGTATTCGCTTTAAAAATCCATTTTTTTTTACATTCAGAAGTAATTCAGCAGATATGCATTCTTGAAACTAAACTTATACTTAATAGGTACTGGTCTCATATAAAATTATGAGTATAAACTATGAAAAATATATGTATTTATGGTTGATCATCCATATATTGATATTGATTTAGTATTATAGATGTTCATTTTTGTGTATTCAATTAGTCAAATTACAAGACAATAACTTCTTACTAAATTTATACATGACTTATCTTTTAGAACAGAGGGTGTATTGTTAAACGTGTAGGTTTTTTATACGTACGTGTACGTCTCAGTGATTGATTTTCTTGAGCTAGCATAGAATCATGTCCCAACCCTACTAATTATATGCATTTACATCTATATGCTGCATAGTTGACTAGGGAGTATATAAGCCAAGCATGAACCTGTTTTGTTGGTTCCCTTGCGTGATGTAAATCTATAATAGCTAACAGTTGATGAGTTAATCTACAGATCGAGCTGAATGGTTTGTTCAGATAATGTACTATACAGATTGTGCTGAAACGTCTCTGACGTACTATATTGATGAACTGTTTACGCATGCATGGTACATAAAAATGAAATGTGTACAAGCGTGCATTCATATACATGCATGGACAAATATAGGCCTAGGTTCAGAGGTTGTATTTGTGAAAGTTTATCTGTCACCAACTGTGAACTTCTTTGGTTGGAAATAATAATCATAACAAGTCTTTCCATTTTCTACCTTCAATTCTGAGTTGGAATTCTGCATTAATATGTGGATGTCCAGATATTTCCACGATAAAGAATGATGTTTAAGTGTAGGTCTAACTGACATGTGGGCCATGTTGATCTTTTTTAAACCACTATTTTTTGTGAATTAACCAAAGTTACTATGTTCTTTTCCGATCAACCCGCTTGAAGGAACCGTTCCATACAACTTTCCTATATAATTCTCTCTTTTCACGAATTACGCAATCCACCCAAATGCATGTAAATATACACTCATATGCATATATGTTAATTACTCTGTGCCTTCTATTAGTACTTCAGCCCAATGTTATAAGAGAAAAACGACTGGCGGTAAACTTCCCAATTTAGGCCTATATTGTAGATGAATCGCCTTGACATTGATCCTTAACTTTCCCGAGGGTGATTTGCCTTAAAGAGCATGCTAACTTTGGATAACCGCTCCAAAAATATGAAGTCGCGGCAATTGCATAAGGATCACAATGGAAGTTGCGTTGCAATATATCTCGGAACGGCTTGCCATGGTAGGTAGGTATGATGGCTATTTTGAGAAAGATGTTGGGTTTATGTGTAGGAGAACAAGAGGAAGTTCTCCCACGGAGTGTGGATATACTGACGAAAGATGCACCAACTCTTGAAGTGAGAAAGGGCAATGTGCAACACCGAAGAGGTTATCAAATATGGATGGTGGAAATTCTAAAAATCAAGCACTCAACAACGCGTCCGTATATTATAAAACAACTAGCAATTTAAACGTTTAGCACATGATTAAACCACCCCAAGAGGGACCTTGGCGGCAACATAAATCCCGTTGGCTTCCCCAACCTTTGTTAACCAAGTGACTATGAACTACTTTTCAACTTGAACTATTTCAGCTGCAGCTTGATAGCCCTTTGGAGGCCGATGTTGCATAAGTGGTCTCTGCTAAGACATGGTACAAAAGAAACATCGCCATGTGCAGCATAGTGCACGACGATGGCGATAAAGATAAGTGAAGGTTCTTCATGTCCTTGTGAATACATTACTGGAGAAACATGTCTACCTTCCTTTATAACCCTCAGAACCTACCTTTTTTCACAAAGACAAAGATGTAACCAAGAAAAGCTACTCCAGTCTTATAACCCTCAGAACCTACCTTTTTTCACAAAGACAAAGAAATATTGGAGTAGATTTTATTTTTTTGTGTACCTTTCACATTTATATAAATAGCAATAGATAATTTTGTCACAATATATGAATACATCGTGTATGAAATGTGCAATTTCTGGAGATACAATTCAGATTTGCTACTAGTTAAAATATTTTCTTGATAAATGCATGGGTTGCAGTTGGGGAAACGCAAACTCAAAACATGGTTGATTTTTTTCAAAATGGGGCTTGCCTCGGTCTCTGCATAAAATTGATGCATATGGCCTCTTATTTTATTATTGCATCGATCAAAATCATAGTATGTTACAATTCAAGGATCACACATGGTCGAAACATGAATCAACCAGTGAAAAATAAAATCTTGTCGCAGCATTAACATGTTATCCTATTAGCAGACCGCCAGGATGCCCGACTCTATAAATCCGCTGTGACCGTCTCCATTGTGGTGCACCCAAATGCCATAGCATGGCGCTTCTCCACTGGTTGGAGATAAGACCACATACGGATCCGGTGGGTAACCATGGGTAGAACCTGCAAAAAAGATGGATTTTTGGTTTATTGAAGATAAAATCATTACACACATTCCATATTGCCCATAGTACAGCACACACACCCACCTGAATTGATATTAAATATTTCTTTGAAATCCCTTTTAGCCAATTTCCAAAGAGGATGGTCACATTGGTGGGGGCTGGCAAGTTAAAAGACATATGTACAATTTGCCAAACTATTCTAGCGAATGGGCAATGAAAGAAAAGGTGCTGGATTCATTCTTCTTTGTCACAAAAGCAACAAATTTTGCTCCCATTCTAATTTCGTTTTGCCAAGTTATCCTTAGTGAGAAGCACCTTACGGTGGAGGAACCACATACAAATCCTTTTTTTAAGCGGCACCTTCATTTTCCAAATATACTTCCTCGGAAATCTTGTATGCCCATTTAACGGGTCCAAATACATTGATTTGATGGTAAAAAATCATGTAGCTGTAGTCGTCAATTTCCACAAAAAAAGATCCTATGATAAGTTAACATCCATAATTCGATGCACTAAATCTAGTCATTGTTCCCATTTGTTTCATGTTAGAGCCCTACGGAAGTTAATGTTCAAAGGGACATTTACCATATCAGCCACCAAAACTTGTTTTCCTTAAATGATATTATACACAGTAGGATATTGTTATGCCAAAGGAGTATCCTCTAGCCAGGTGTCTTTCCAAAATTTAGTGTTTTTGCCATTCCCTACTTGAAAGGAACCTCTACAGAAAAACTCATTTTTGACTCTCATTAAGCCGTTCCAAAAAGGTAATCAAAGGGTTGGATCGTGGCTTGTGATAGTGTTTTAGAATGGAGGTACTTATTGTGTAATAATTCCTGCCAAACTCCCACGTTTAAGAGTTTAAACAACTATTTGCTGATTAAACATTTACTTGTTAATTCCAAAACTTGAATTCCCAACCCTCCTTGCTCTTTTGGGCCACAAATGATGTTCCACTTGGATAATCTATATTTTCTTTTTTGGACATCACTCTGCCAAAAGAAACGGGAACGATAAAGATCTAATCTCTTACTTACCCCTATCGGTACTTCGAGAAAAGAGAGCATGAACATCGGTAGATTTGTCAATACCGAAATTATTAGTATCAGCCTATCCCCATATGATAAAAGCTTCCCAATACAACTACTTAGTTTTCTCTCAAAGTGATCTTCCACCTGTTTTCATTCACCATTTTTTTTTAGTTTTCGATAGTGGATTGGTATTCCAAGATACTTGAAAGGAAGAGATCCAATTTCGCATCAAAATAATTTTCTATGGTCCTCTTCGACCACTTTGTCTTGTCCAAAGAAGAAGGGTTTACTTTTGTGAATATTAATTTCCAGTCCTGATAATTGTTCAAAATGCATAGGATTAATTTCATATTCAACGCTTTTTCCAAGTTATGTTCCATCAAATCATGGTTGATGGTTATTTTAAACACACACGATTGCGTTAAATAAAGTGTTTCTGGTAAACACCAAAACATACACGACAAATGATGTTTGAGTGCGCGCGATCATGCCAAAAAGCACATGGATGAACGTGCCAGAACGTGTGTGATGGGTCTATCAACGCACACGATTTTTTTTAATATTTCGTTTGTGATGAAAACCCTGTAGCATATGGTGTACGAACCGTGTGCGGTTGACCACCCCATTGTGAACCCTTGAATAGTGATGATTCAAAAAATCAAATCCGATGGTCCATTTTAAACGTGTGCAGTTGCATGTTCTATACTAGTGTATGTAGCAATAACCGGTTGGTGGATGAATGGATCTGGTGTTTGTATATCCAGGACAATACCATTTACCAGTGAGGTCCTTGTTTGTACCTTTTCATTTACGTTAGTTTTGGTCCTCTCCTTCTATCACTCGAATAGAATTGCATCTTATTTGTTATGGTGACACGGCTTGGTCACACACACATCGCATAGCCCGTTCAACCTTGTAGATATGCTACGGTATAATTGTCAACGGTTCAATCATTTGTAGACGTGACTAGATAATTATAAAGTCAATTGTTTTTGAAATAGTAGCGTTCACAAAGTGTAATTCTACTAGTATCATCCATCAAATAGTGACAGGCGTATGTCATATGTACACTAATCTTAAATGGTATCACCCTAATGGAGTCGGTCGTAAACTATATTCGAACAGTTGCATGGTTGTGGTTAAATAGTGTGCTTGACTATTAGGTTATAGTGTGTGCTACATTAGTTGTACTGAACTAACTAGTCATTAGTGTCAGACAATTTTCACTCACTTAAGTAGATCGGTCCAAAAAGACAGCTGCCGTCTGTCGACGATGATAGTATTATTCCACAGTATCAATCACCAACCTACCAACCTATGTACGGCGACTTGTCAAGATAATAATTATATATAGGGCACGGTGTTTTGGCTCGTAGATCTAGATGCACCTTTATGAAAAATACATTTTAACCGAATTTAAAAATATTAAAAATATATATTAAATGTACATATGAACATTTTATGTTAGCACAAAAAGTTTTACGGAGAAAAGACAAAAAAAAATTTCGTGCAAAACCATTTTGGAACACCGGAGATTTGTCTTCTTTACACCGGTCACAAAATATGTCTTTTCTTCGTGATTTTTTTGTATGAACATAGAATATTCATATGTACACTTGAACATTTTGTTTGATTTTTTTTTGAAATTTACAAATTCAATTTTTGAGTAGTGGGAGCATATGATCCTATGACTCGAAACTAATTTCCTTTATATATAAGGCTTCTAAAGAACAGTTTGTTTTGTATCTCCTCAAACCACTTGTGAATTAGTTTTTCTTTATAATTTGCGCAACTCCTTATATATTCTAGGCTGGCCCAAAGAATTCTTTCCATGGGTAGCTGTAGCAATTTATCTACCTGTAAAGTGAAAGGGACGAGAGCTACATAGCTGCGAGAGGAGTGATGAGATTCGGGTTGTCCAAAAAATTCCACACGCAACAGCATATGCACATGTGGATACAACACAAAAAACGAGAACATGAAGTACATAGATTGTTGCTCACATTAACTGTTGCAGGCCTGCAGCTGCACAATTTCTTAAATAATAAAAGTTACAAAATAATGGGCAAGTTGCTCTGTGCGGAAAAGGCAAAATCTGTGCACTAAAAAACTATTTTTGAATCATATTTTGGTCACTGGTTTTGATTTTTTCCGCACTGAGAACCACACATGTTATTTTAACATGAAACTTAGACACGTATTTAGAAAAACGTGTATATGTTCGTCACCAATTTTTTCAGAAGTTTTTAAAACATTTTTCTATTTGTTTCTTATTTATTTAGATGGTGAATATGAGTTCGGTAAACCATGTGAATTTCTGGGGTGAAGACTACCTCTGGTCCTATTTGATTGTTGCCAGAAAATAGCTGTTTAGGCGGCATTACTCCCAACACTTTTTTTGCGATCAGACACTACAGGAACGGCTAGCTATGCCGACGGCTTTATGCCGTCGGCACAGGCTAATTTGCCGTCGGCATACCTTGTGCCGACGGTGGCCGTCGGCGTATTGCCCCGTAGGTATAGAGGCTTTTGCCGTCGGCATAGAGCAAGGCCGTCGGCGTAGGCTATGCCGACGGCAAAGCCGTCGGCGTAGATTCCGTCGGCATTTTATTTTCCAAAATAATTTTTTCCAAAAAAAATTTAAAAAATAAAAAATATATTTTTTTCAACTTTTTTTCTAATTATTTGTTCCAACTTTTTTTTCAAATTTCGAATTTTCCAACTTTTTTTTCAAATTTCAAATTTTCCACTTAGCCACACACTTAATCTCAGGTCAAAGTATTACCCTTAGTCAAACTTCCCGTTCGGTCACCGATCCTCAGATTGCTCCAGCTCAAGCACGCTTAACTTTTGAGTTCCTTCCAAATTAGTTTCCAGATGAGATGTTAGAACTTACTGATATTAGTATCCTATCAACCATATTAACCCATGGGGCATAATGTTACACTTTTTATTATTTAAATTTTGAAAATTTATTTGAATAAGTAACAATGATTATGTAATAATAATATGTTTTGAATAAATAACAAGAAATTTTATTTTACTTTATTTTCTCCTTTTTACTTAATATGGAATAATTAATATCTTTAAATCCGTAAATCGAAATTTAATAAATAAAATGTCTAAATTGATTAGAAAAATGAGGGAAATCCAAATATGACATCAATATCATCTTTTTCATCATGTATATGACTTTTTGCAACATATTTTTGGTACTTTCTTAATAAAAAAGTCACTTTGACACTTAAAAAGACACACCTATGTGTCAAATATGGACACATTATCACAAACTATGGCATGAGGATGATCATATCTACGTCATTTGACTCGAAACTTATACTTGTTTATAGATAATTGACCTTTTTGTGAAGAAGTTTTTTGGTATCTTTGTCAAAACTCAGGTTTATCATTTTTCCTAACAACTAGTACACATAAAAGGAGTCCATGCCAAAGGATTTAATTTATTGAGTATTTTTTCACTTTCTTTTATTTTATTCAAAAAATGGTCAAAATGGTCGTCGTGCCTATTCATCCAAAGGGGTCTCATTTTTAAAAACTATCTTTGGTTCTGTGATATAACCACTATTGGTGTATCTTAAAATGATTTTTTTAAAAATTTCAGGGAAAACTATCACACACTTGTAGTTCAAAATTGAATTACTTTCGAAAAATAGGCATAAAGTCATTTAAATAGGCGAAATGAGGTAGAAACCGAGAAAATTCCTAATATTTCTGTATTATTAATAAAATATGGCCTACTTTGTGTGAAAATTGTATATGTGCCATTTTGCACCATATATGTCGTACTTGCTTCACAAAAAATGTCATTTTTGACAATTAAAAAATGAAAAATGATATTTATAAACGTAATTTGAAAAAAAATAGTTCTGCAACATTGTTTGTCATAACAAGACACACCTATGTGTCAAATATGGACACATTATCACAAACTATGGCACGAGGATGATCATATCTACGTCATTTGACTCGAAACTTATACTTGTTTATAGACGATTGACCTTTTTGTGAAGAAGTTTTTTGGTATCTTTATCAAAACTCAGGTTTATCATTTTTTCTAGCAACTAGTACACATAAAAGGTGTCCATGCCAAAGGATTTCACTTTTTGATTATTTTTCCACTTTCTATTATTTTTTAGAAAAAATGGTCAAAATGGACCCGTGCCACGATTTGTGATAAAGTGTCCATTTTTGACACATAGGTGCGTCTTGGTATGGCAAACATTGTTGCCAAAAACAATTTTTAAAATATTACTATAAATATCATTTTCTATTTTTTTAAGTGTCAAAAGTGACTTTTTTTTATTAAGCAAGTACCACAAATATGTTGCAAAAAGTCATATACATGATGAAAAAGATGATATGGATGTCATATTTGGATTCCTCTCATTTTTCTAATCGATTTAGACACTTTATTTGTTAAATTTTGATTTATAGATTTAAAGATATGAATTATTTCATATTAAACGAAAAACAGGAAAAAATAGGTATGCCGACGGCAAAGCCGTCGGCGTAGCCCTGTGAAGCTGTGCCCCATACGCTAGCCTACGGCCCACCTATGCCGACGGTGGCCGTCGGCACAACCACCCTACGCCGACAGCAAGGTTACGCCGATGATGGCCGTCGGCCCTAATTTGACTACGCCGACGGCATTCTTTGTGCCGACGGCCAGCTCGAACGGCTGGCCTGCCAGGAGGCTACGCCGACGGCCCCAACAAATTGCCGTCGGCGTAGCAAGCGGCCGTCGGCACATAGACCCATTCCTGTAGTGAGATGGAGTACTATATACAATCAGCTTTTTTTTTTTTGGAATGCCATATACAATCAGCATTTCTCGTCCACATGCTCAGTAGTGAGTCGGCCCATAGGTATGAATCAATGGAGATCGGCATCCAAGTCCTGCTATCCCAATATACTTGGTCCAATCCACGTCCGATCCAAGTTAGTTTTTTCGAACTGCTCGACCGCAGGGGCAGACATTCGCGTCGGCGTGCATCAGCCACGTCGCTGGCGGCCGGGTCGGGGCAACAATGTATACACTTGCGGCAGGTGGAACTTGGAGGAAGCCGGTTGGTACAAAACATGGAGGACGTGGTGCATGTAGCATTGGACTCGTAAAAGGGGTTTCATAGATTAGGACCGTAAGTGTAGGACTCAGCTTCAGTGGTCTCTGGGGCCAAGTCATGGGAAAGGAGAGACTTGCACGTAGATAGGTGTAGCATGTGCGTGTACACGACATGCTCGATTTATCCTATTCTTTTTCACCCAGTTAGGCTTTGTTCGGTTGCGGTGGATCAGATCCCCTAGTGGGTCTAATCCCTGCGTGGGTCGGGTGATCCCCACTTGTCACCAGAATCCCCACAAACCCCTCTCACGTATTCCCTGCTGTTCTTACGCGTTCGGTTAATCCCGCCAGCACACGGCATGCACACGTTCTACAGCAACAATCAACTGCAGCTTCGAAGTGCAAGCACCACAGACTCCATCATCCAATCCAAACAGCAAAAACAGAATAGCAACTTTGAATCTAAAAATAATCAACTCAACCCCATCGTCTAAACAACAACAAATAAACTCCACCAGTACAATTATTCATCACAAATAGCAGCAGCAGTACAACCTGGTTTATCTGAAGATTTTAATGCAACAAGCTACAAAAACTTGAGTGCCATTGTTATACTAAATAGAGAGAACTGTCCACTCGAAACTTCATGCTTTATTCTTCTTCATGCCTGTTACATCAAATCCGTAAACCACAACAGAAACTCAGTTTATTTTACATATTAATAAAGAAATTAGGAAAATGAGACATTCTATGTAGAGGAGCAAATATCAATTTGAAATAGCCAATTAAAAGAAACAACCATGCAATATTTCAAGCTTAACATACTTCAATTTCAGGTTGTCATAATCACAAACTGAAGTTATGATTCCGGTGAGGATAAGAAGCAAAATGTTAACATTTACAAAGAGCAGTCTAGATATTTACATGCTTGATAACAACTTGCCGCTACACCAATGAATTGTTCATCAGTTATTTCATCAGAGTAATTTCATATTATGCCAAAATCAGAGAGAGGACATGTTACAAGTTAGTATGTAATCAACAGAAAGTTAATCTGTTACAATACATGGTTGATTTGTTTCATGCACTACAGCAAGTTACAACTAACTAAATCTGGATTTCTCAAACAGAAATATGTATCAAATTTAAGTTAACAGGTTCGACAACTACAACCAAGATTTTACCTTTGCTATGCCATTTCGATGCGTAGCCACATCAGAGCGGTCTCCATGTCAGTGCAAATGAAGAGCTCACGATTTTGTGCATCTTTAAAGACACGCAATGCTTTCACCTTCTTCTCCTGTGAGACTTCCATTGTGTTTACCGAGGTGTCTCCAATATGTGAGTGAGGAAATATGACCTCTACAGAACTGACCTCGGGATCGATCTCCACTTGTGGACGGACTGACTGTTGGGATCGCTGAGTTGAAGTGAAGTTGTACATTCCCTCGGCCATCTGTCCATCATATAGCTCGCCCAAGGAATCAAAATGAGGGAAACCCTTGGTGCGGAACTTCTTAATTTTAGGATAGGTCTGCGAAACAAAAATAGACATAAATGTATAAGGACAAATGCTTATACAGTAAAGAATGATCAGAAATGTAAAAAGGAGAAATGCTTATAAGAAATGCTTATACATAAATCTTACGATGATGAGGTTGTCCCATAGTGGTTGGTCAGCTTCAATCATCGACCGCTTCTCATTCCATGAAGCTCCACTTTGATTCCGGGCCTCTTTGAGCAGCTTATATTCTCTTTCAACTCCTTCTCCTTATCTTGGATTTGTACCTTTGTTAAAGTTACATATGGATGAACCTCGTGGAATTTCCTGACCATCCTGTTCCACGTATCAGAGGACCACCCATTCTGACCCTTATATTGAGGGGTATTGTGCTCAAGGAGTAACTCCACAAGAGTCTTTTCAAGCTCTGGATTCCAGGTTGCTCTATCTTTTTCTACACCAAAAGGATCATATGTAGAAGAGAGAATTTTCACGTTACATACTGAAACATTTATAAACAAAACATGTATAAGAAGCTAGTTGGGTTCAAGAAATGAACATGTACCTTTAGGCAACGCTCCATGCCTTTTGGTTACACCACCTTTTGGTGAAAGCTTCTTCTTGCCAACTTTAGATTGCAAGAGAGCCATCCTCGGAGATCCTGCTGTCATCATGGTGACACCTGTATAATATTCATGATACAGCCAACAATAAATTTATTACATCACATAAGTAGCAAAAGAAGTTCACATGCCACTACTTTATTACATCACATAAGAAGCAAAACAAGTTCACATCCGCAACTTTATTACAACACATTGGTAGCAAAGAAATTCACATGCCACTACTTTATTACATCACATTTGACTTGCATCCCACTAACTAATGTCGATAATCAGCCCACATTTGATTCGCAATCATGTCTCTAAGATTGTTGCCTTCATTGTTGACTTGATGATTTTGAGGAACATCACCATCAGGAACGTCCACATAGTTCTCTGGAGGTATGTTGTGTGGTTGGTTATCTAACCAACCCTCATCTCCCTTATGCAAACGAATGATGTTATGCAATACTGCAGCAGCCGCCGGTAGCTTCACTTGATTCTCTAAAGCGTGATGTGTTCCCACTTTGAGAATGGTAAAACGTTTCTTCAAGACTCCCAATGCCCGTTCGATATGATTCCTTAATACGGAATGGCGGTGGTTGAACAACTCCTTGCTGTTTTGGGGTGCACGGCGACCACGCCCAAACTCCTTCAAATGGTACCGAACACCACGGTACGGTTGCAAGAAAGAATGGAGTATTTGCGTAACCACATCTACAAGATAGAACTTGCCATCGGGCACCTTAAACCCCTTGTTAAGGGCTGACCTAAGAACCTTAGCATCAGTCGCAGATCCCTCCAACCACAAGAGATGAAAGTGAAGTTTAGGTCAAAGTCACACGCGACCATAACATTTTGGCTAATTGTCTTCTTCCTATTCCTAAAGGGGGCGGTCAGGGCACCTGTAATGGTCATGGGAACATGAGTCCCATCAATGGCTCCAATACAGTTCTGCAAAGAAAGCAATAAGTTATAATTTTGGTCTCTAATAAGAAAGATAGTTATGGGAATATGATTTAGCTTCAAGTATTTGAGGAGAAACCTGAAAATAGGGGAAGAATCTCGGGTTACATCGGATCTTTGGATGTACTTGAGCATGATTTGGAGTCTTGAGAAAATGCTTTGATAGAGCAGGGATTATGTTGAAGAAAGTTGTTATGTGTCGATGAAATGTGTCGCCGCTGCGTTTGAATTGGACTTGGAGGTCTTGGAAGGAGGAATTATGAGACAACATCCATAAAAAGGCTGCTAGTTTCTCTTCGACCGTAAGTCGGGTATCTCGTACCAACTTCTCCCGCCGAAGGAAACTAGCTATAGACCTAAAGATATGGGGCTCCATCCTAAATGCTACTTGACAATTTTTTACGTGCCCTTCAAGCAAGTCTCGTACAACCTCCTCGCCACTTATCATTGATGTATGGCGGGGCTTTTTTACCCTTGGTTCACTATCACCCAATAGATGTAGTGCAGGTAAAAATAATAGCATCATATCATCATCCTCCTCCTCCTCTCTCTTCCTAATGCGGTCCCTCATTCCCAAATCCATTCCAAGACTAAAAAAGAAAAAGGCCGCTAGTTATTATTACAATAGTACATGAAGATAAACATTTGCTGCTAAAGATAAAGATAAACATGAGCTAAATAAGAGAGAAGACAAGTAATACAGAAATTTTTGGTGTAGAACTCAGTCCATATTTCTCAAACAGACGAACACAAATTTAATTCATAGCATGGTACACAGTTTACACAGTTCACCGAAATTTAAATGTCTGACTCTGATATGTCAGAATAGTAATGTCTAACATTTAAATATCTACTGGTTGAACTATACGTCTATACAAAATGATAAACATAGTCTACTGAATAATTTGGGGAAGAGCAGATGTTAGATTAAAACAATGTTAGCTCACAGGTTCCTATCAGATTAGTGTTTCTCCAATACCACTAGTTTACACACCACCGAAATTCTGCATATCCAAATGCAGATGAACACAAATTTACTACCACTACTAGGTCAGCAAGAACACTCAAGAACATGAACACACACAAGAACCCTAGAAATTTGCTCCCAAGCAATCCTCCAGGTCCGGGTCCCGGCGTCCTCCTACGGACCGGCGCGGATCTCTTCGACCCCATCTTCATCGGCAAGAACCCAAGAACCAGGTCATCCCCAGGTCGGAATCCAAGAACCCTAGAATTTGGGGCAGGGGGAGAGGGTGGAGGGAAGAGGAGCTTACCGGCAAGAGGCCTTCGTCGTGAGGGAGGGATGTTGGAGATGCGGAGGCGCCGTGACTGCTGCCGCCGAGTTCGCCTCCGGGTCGTCGACGTCGCCGCCGCCGAGTTCGCCTCCGGGTCGTCGCTATCGAGTTCGCCTCGCTCGGGATTCCTTCCACGGGCTGGGAGACGATTTTCTTTTCCCCCGTGTAATGGAAGGGATCGGCAGGGGTTGGGCCGGGGTGACTTCCACGCCGGGCTTAACCGAACGCCGAATTATGGAGGGCCGGTATTACACCCCGGGTGGGCCGATACACGGGGGTTGGCAGGGATTGGGCCGCAATACACGCCGATGTGGGAGTAACCGAACAAGGCCTTAAGGTTTCTGTCCTCCCGCTGGCCGGTCCGGTGGTCAGCAGTGTGTCCTCGTGAATCCATTTTTTCCAGCATGAGTTTGGATCCCACTCGGTTTACCGTCTACCCTTCCTCATCCGCCTGATCCCCCCTGTCGCTCTCAAGATTAGACTTATGTCGTCTCGTCTGGCTTGCGGTTCTTCACAACAGCTAGGGTTAGGTTTTTCGTGACTAATGCCGCCATTGACAACATCGGTGACGAGCGCGGATGATGAGAGATCGGCTGAGGATGTGGGGAAAACCTCAGCTAGTAAGGCATCACCCCATGGTGAGGGCTCCGTTGAAGCTGAAGAGAGCTATGCAATGCAACCAGATGCGAGCATCGACTCCATGTTTGACGGACTAGAGATAGGAGAAGATGATTTTGTCATAGAGAAAGATGATTTTGTCATAGAGAAAGATGATGTCTTCCGGGCCAAAAAAAGGGCTTCGACAAGGCGATCCATTATCACCAATATTATTTAATATTGTCGTGGATATGTTTGCCGTTATGATTGAACGCGCAAAGTCTGACGGACTCTTTGAAGGCATGATCCCACACCTAGTTGATGGTGGCTTATCAATTCTTCAATATGCCGATGACACAATTCTTTTTTTGGAACATGATATCGAAAAAGCTAAGAACCTGAAGTTAATTTCTTCAGCATTTGAACAGCTATCGGGTCTCAAAATTAATTTCCATAAGAGTGAGTTGTTTTGTTTTGGCGAGGCCCAAGATGATGTCTCCGTATATGCTGAGCTTTTGGCTGCAGTCAGGGCCAGTTTCCAATCAAGTATTTGGGTATTCCGATTCATTATCGGCGACTTACAAATGCTGAGTGGAAGCCGGTAGAGGAGAGATTACAGGCTAGGTTAAATAGCTGGAAGGGTAAATTGCTATCCCTAGAGGGAAGATTGGTGCTCATTAATTTAGTACTAAGTAATATGGTATTGTATATGATATCTTTCTTCCAGTTACCAAAAGGTGTCTTGAAAAAACTGGATTACTTCCGGTCAAGATTTTTTTGGCAAGGGGATAGTGAAAAGAAAAAGTACCGTTTGGTTAAATGGAGTGTGGTTTGCCAACCAAAAGACCAAGGTGGGCCGGGTATTCATGACCTTGAGGTCAAGAACAGGGCCCTCCTAGGCAAATGGATCTTCAAACTTCTGTCTGAAGACGGGGTTTGGCAAACCCTCCTTAGAATAAAATACGTGGGGTCAAAGGCTTTATCCCAGGTTTACTGTAAACAAGGTGACTCACACTTTTGGGCTGGTCTAATGGCCACGAAGAAATTTTTCTTCCCATACGGGTCCTTTGCTATCAAGGATGGGTCTCAGATTAGATTCTGGGAGGATAAGTGGTTTGGAAATACCACACTCCGGGAACAATATCCGGCTTTGTATGATGTTGTGTGCGACACAAAAGCGATAGTCTCGCTAAGCTGATGAAATCATCCCCACCAAATGTGTCGTTCAGAAGTAATTTAATTGGTCCTAGACAACTAACTTGGGAAGCTCTATTGCAGCGACTAGAGTCTGTGCATTTGTCACACGGACATGATGAATTCCGATGGAATCTTAAGGACAATGGTAAATTCTCGGTTGATTCCATGTACAAAGCTTTAGTCCAACCTGCTATTCCAGCTGTTAATAATAAGAAGATCTGGAAGATGAAGATACCTTTAAAGATTAAGGTCTTTACGTGGTATCTTCGTCGTGGTGTAATTCTAACTAAAGATAACCTTGTAAAGCGGAATTGGCAAGAAAATACAAAGTGTGTCTTCTGTCATCATGATGAGAATATAAAACACCTTTTCTTCCATTGTATTTTTGCTAGATCTATATGGTCAGCTGTCCAGATATCTTCTAACTTATATCCACCTCGTAGCGTTGCGAATATCTTTGGCAACTGGTTGAATGGGTGGACGCTAAGTATAAGACTATGATTAGGATGGGAGCGATTGCCATTATTTGGTCGCTATGGCTATGTAGAAATGACAAGGTTTTTAATGATAAAAATCATTCTTTCTTGTAGGTCATCTATCGGTGTACAGCTACGATCCGTTCATGGGCGCCGTTACAGCGTGTGGAGCACCGCGACCTTTTCACGGAGGTGTCTACGCGGTTGGAGGATGCGGCGAAGGCTATTTTTACCCAACATGGATGGCAGCTTAATCGGAGGATTGGCCCACCGTCACCTTAGGCGTATCTACAATTTCTCATTATGATATGTAATGCGCCGGTTTTTATTTTGTTGTTTCGGCTCGTGGACCTGTGTTTGGCTGTGTGCATCCTAGTTATGCAGAGGCCGGGTGTAATGCTTAAACTCTTTAAGTAATAAAATCCCTTTATCGAATAAAATAGAGAAAGATGATGTGGAAAATGCTTAGAGCACTTGATGGTTGTTCGTCATTGGGATACACTGCCCTAAAAATTTATCATGATGCCTTCTTCCAACCCATGCGAAGTGTGCGAAATCCAATATGAAAAATCAATATTAATGTGATGGAGAGAATCCGTTTTGTGCCAACAAATAAAGCATGATAAGGTGAACTAAAAGAGTATACCCAATCGTTGATCAGCGTCAAAATTTCCGACGCTCATTCCAAAGGGAGAATGAGGCTCGTTCCAAAGAGAGACGAACTAACTAGGCATTAATGCCTGACTATTTTCACACTTTTTTTTATAGCAGGTTGATCGTGCCAGAGACAGTTTTCGACATCAATCTTTAATACTCACTCTTTTCCAAATTAGTTGAACTTCTAGATTTTTCCTAGTAGGGGAGGTGCATGATGGCCCATGGGACTCATCAGCTGGCCCACAAGATGAAGCGGGTGTTACTACGAGATAAATTTAGCTGACTATGATCAACAATTGCTTCACGTACTACAAAGGATGTGAAGTCTGCCAGTAGTTTGGAAATGTTTAGTTGGCACCAGCTACTATGCTAAATCCTATTATAAAGTCGTGTCCATTCATAGGTTGGGGGGCATGACTTTATCTGCATGGTCCACATGACTTCATCACAAGGGCATCGGTTCGTGCTAGCAGCGACTGGTTAATTCACAAAGTAGTCTAAAACAGTACCTCTTAGAAATATGACCTGTAAGAAGGTGATCTAATTCATAACTAGGCACATCATCTGCCGCTATGGCATACCAAATACTTATACATCCAGGTGCATCATTTATAACGAAATAAGTGAGACGGTTTGCTAAATTTTAAGGTATCAAGGTCTTAAGTCATCCCCTTATTTTGCACAAGCTAACCGACAAGCCGAGTTGACCAACAAGATATTGACTCGGATCATCAAGTCAAAAATTGAAGATCGTCCAAGGAGGTGGCACAAATTCTTGTCCGGAAATTTGTGGTCTCATAGATTCTCAAGACATGATGCAAAGAAGGTAACACCATATGAGTTGATCTATGGGAAATAGGGTGCTTCACATGTAGAGGTGAATCTGGCAGCCTTGAGGTTTGCTAAACAAAACAGTTTATCGGCTCGCGATTACCATAGTCTGATGACGGACAACATCGAGAAAGTTGTCGATAAACGTATGTTGGCCTTAAAGGACATCAAAAGTGGAAGTTGTGGGTAGCTAAAGGTTACAACAAGAAGTTTGGACTGAAAAACTTCCAAGTCGTCGACATAGTATGGAGAGTGATTCTCCTAGTCGGTTTGAAGAGTCAGAAATTTGGCAATGGCCTCCGTGTTAGAAAGGTCCTCTTTGAGTCGCCAGGATCGTACCCGGCAACTCATGTCGGGTGGAATCCATGGAGGGGAAACTTTCTATCTCGCCCTATGAATGGAAGATATCTAAAGAATTTCCATCTAAGTGTGTGGCAATTAGCCTAGACGCACGTGCGGCCGATATACAAATATCTCCCTTAGCATATATGTCGACGATCTTAGCCGAGTTCTAGCGATATATTTTCTAACACGCACGCTATGCCAAAAAAAAGGGGGGATGTGCTGGCAGCCATGTTTGTCGGTTGCCCGCTAAGGAGAAAACCTGATGAAGAATTGGGCAGACGGTTCTGAGAGTAAGTCAAATTCAGGAGTACCCAGACACCGGAATTCGCTCGAACATGTAGAAAGGAGCAGAGATGAGAATAATCGACAAGATACGTCAAGTGGTACTGGATCTTCAAGTATCATCTTTCAATATGATGTACGGCAGAGCACAGCCAAAGGTGGAATTCGCTTCCTTCTCACAGGCAAGACAAGGTGATTTCAAGACAGAGATGTGGTGAGTTCTATGGTAATCTCCCAAGACAAGGTTGATTTCAAGACAAGGTTGGACTGAAAAACTTCCAAGTCGGCGACATAGTATGGAGAGTGATTCTCGCAGTCGGCTTGAGGAGTCGGAAAGTTGGCAAATGGTCTCCGTTTGGAAAGGTCCTCTTTGAGTCGCCAGGATCGTACCCGCCAACTCATGTCGGGTGGAATCCACCGATGGGGAACTTTCTATCTCGCACTATGAATGGAGAATATCTAAAGTTTCCATCTCAGTGTGTGGCAATTAGCCTAGACGCACGTGTGGCCGATATACACATATCTCCCTTAGCATATATGTCGATGAGCTTAGCCGAGTTCTAGCGATATATCTTCTAACACGCACGCTATGCCAAAAAAAAGGAGGGGGATGTGCTGGCAGACATGTTTGTCGGTTACCTGCTGAAGAAGAAAACCTGATGAAGAATTGTTTTTTTTTAGGGCCGTTTAGATGAAGAATTGGGTAGACGGTTCTGAGAGGGAGTCAAATTCAGGAGTACACAGACCCAGTTTCCTTCGCGCGAGATCACTCAGCCCGCGAAAGGTCCACGGAGGGCGGATTGCTTCCGCTACGGCGCCAGCCCATCCTACGCACGCCCATACCAAATTTAGTCGGGCCGTGCGCGGCCCGCGAGCGAGCGACGATGTGTGTGTGCAGCAGCTCCAACCGTGTCAACCTGTCTCTGTCGGTGCGTTCTTCTCACGATCCATCGAGGCACGCAGTAGGCATAGCTTGGCTGCGCTGCAGCCAGCAGCGCTATGAGATACCAATTCCCCCTTTTATTTGCTACTACTCCACACGCCTTCATCTAATCTCTTGTATGAGCACGTAGCTAGCTTAATTAGCCCATGCCATGCACCGATCGATATATACTCCCCGGCGACGATGTGCAGTGCAGCCAGAGATCGAGGAGGAGAATGGCATCCAAAACAGTCTTCATCACGGCTCTGGTTCTGGCCGTCCTCGTGGCCGTCAATGGCCACGACGTGCCGCCTGCCGGCACGCAGCCGTCAGATACTACTGCTGCCGGCGCCGCCAACCGTCTCGCTACTTGGTTTTTGCTCTGTGGCACGACAAGGGTCGAGGGAGAAGAAGCAGGCAGAGGACAGCAAGCAGAACCGTCGCACTGGTAAGTGGAAACCAATCGCCTATATCTGTTGACGATCCCGCCTCATGGCTCACGCACATATTTTTCATGGTGATTTTTGTTGCGTATCTGTTGGTCAGGCGAGGAAGGCGGCCGGGACGACGACGACGGCGGGGCGGAACGCGAGTTAGCCCTCCCTCAGAACGCTCCCTGATGCCACGACCTGAACTGGCAAACTGCTACTAGCTCCGTCAAAGGTGTCCAGGAACGAGGATGCTTATGTAGTAATTCAGTAACCGGAATTAAAGGCAGCATATATTTAAAGCATGATCGATGATGCCACATTCGTTCAGTAACTGTAAGGAGAGCTTTTTTTTTTTTGCTTGATCTAGTTCGGTTATCAAGAAGGCGTTGGTGTTGTGATTCATGAATCATGATGTGTGGACGAGGGAAAGCATAGCGACTGGCCATGACATCCAACGTCAGAAGAGACATGCATGAGCAAGATCGAAATGTATTTGGATCCACCACATTGCCCCGCACTCCGGTTATCGAATTCTTCTCAAAGTGTTTAAAAAAATGTAATTGTACGCTCTCAGTGCAACCCATGCATCCTAACATGGTGAAGACCACTTAAGATTGCTACATTTATCCAAATCGGATAGGACACTATATATACAGTGAGCAATTTGAAGATGCTCCCAAATCGATACCAGCAGGTAATTCTTACGAGGTAAGATGGGGAAATTCACTTTGACACATTAATCCGGAAAATTCGTTTTAATGTGTCAAAAAATTGTGAACAAAAAATTGATGTGTAAATCTCGACATTCTATGTGCGCACGTTAAGTTTCATGAAAAACTGACATTTTTATAGCATGTATAAAAAAGACAAAAAATGTCTCGTAAAAAGGCTTTTTAGCACCTAATTTTGTTTTTTCTTACTCACAAGTCACAATATGAAAAAATATCGGTTTACCGTAAAACGACTTTGTGAACATATAGAATGCTGAGATGTAAGCGTGAATTTATTGATATTTTAAAATTCGTTTGGAACACCACTCATGATAAGATGCCAATACAAAAAAAAGAGTAAATTCTATTTTTTACCCCCTAATTTGACTATTTTGACGCTAATTACCCCATTTAGCATGTTGTCATCCTAATTACCCCATTTAGTGATTTTTTTAGATAAAAGGCATTTTAAAGCCCGGCTTTGAATTAACAAAGCTCAAGGTTCACACACAGGTTTACAAGGATGCTGCGGCATACAGCTTAGCCAACGAAAAGCGACATGGCTGCGGCATACACCTTAGCCAAACTACTACAAAGGATGCTGCGGCGTACAGCTTAGCCAAAGCAAAAGAGATAAACTAAACTAGCAAGACGACGAAGTCAGTGAATGGGAGGCCGGCACGCCAGGTAGGTCTTCTTAATCTCATCCACTAGCCTCATCTCTCCCTCCTGGTCCTTATCTTGAGTGTCGGAATCCAAAGCTGCAGGAAACTGAAGATTTGAAGAGGATGTCAGCAGGGTGCCGCCGAATCACCTTCTTTTCAACAACAAGCTTATTTCTAACATGCCAGAGAGTCCAAGATTGCGCCAGAAACACGACCCAAATCATTCTACGGTAGTGACCCGAGTGGTTGGCCAAGATGGTCAGAAATTGCGCAAAACTAGTCGGAGCCCAGTCCCTCCCAAGGGTCTGGCGGAGGGCACTCCAAGCGAACTTGGCCATGGCACCCAAAAAAGATGTGGTCGGCATTTTCTAACATTCCACAGAGCGAACACCGACCATCGGAGGGCCCAAAGCGAGTCGCGATCTGCAAACCAGACGGAAGCTTATCCAAGGCCAACTGCCAAGAGAACACTTTTATTTTTAGCGGCAGTTTGCTTCCCAAATATCCCTATAGATGGGAAGAGTCGCCCCTTGCGACAGGTAGGAGTACATAGATTTTACAGAGAAAAGTCCGGATGGATCAAGTGACCAAGCAATCTCGTCGTGGCCAAAATTTAGAGGCGTGGCTGCGAGAATTGAGATCAGCTCCTGCCATTGGCGGGTCCCTGTCTCATTAAGGGACCTGCGAAGGTGAATCCCGGTTGACACCGCGGTGGCCACAGAGAGGGCTTGATTGTCGCAGATGCTAAAGAGAAGAGGGAACCTGTGGCATAGGGGCCCGTCCCCTCGCCACCAATCTAACCAAAATAGAGTCCGAACCCCGTTACCGACCGATGTCTACTACATGCTTCTATTCTTGTAGACTTGTTGGGCCTCCAAGCGCAGAGGTTTGTAGGACAGCGGCAATTTTTCCTTAAGTGAGTAACCCAAGGTTTATCGAATTCACGAGAGGTAGAGGTCAAAGATATCTCTCTCAAGCAACCCTGCAATTAGGATACAAGAAGTCTCTTGTGTCCCCAACACACCTAATACAATTGTCAGTTGTATAGGTGCACTAGTTCGGCGAAGAGATGGTAAAATGCAAGTGATATGGATGGTAAAAGGTGATTTTGTAATTCTGTAATAAAAATGGCAGCAAGCAAACACATGACAAAAGTGACTAAAAGCGGTGTATCAATGCTTGGAAACAAGGCCTAGGCTTCATACTTTCACTAGTGACTACTCTCAACATCATTAACATAATTAAACACATGATAGTTCCCACAAAAATACATGCATGGTAGACGTTACTCGGAGATAATTCTTTTGTGGATCAAATAGGATGAGAATTGCGTAGGGCTACGAAAAGCACACCTTAAAGTTCGTATTCCACATCTATGGACACTTCATGCTGTCACTATCCGCATCCAAAGATAGTACTAACAAACACCACAACCTATTCTTGAATAGTCTCTTTATTCAATAACACAAGCATCAAGAAACCTCATGATCTATTTAATCCAACAAATAAAGAACAAACTCATGATGAAGATCCTTCCAATCTATTATACATAGAGTCACACACGGCACCCATCCTGTCACCGAGGTACCATGATCACAACGGTGGCTCCGAAAAATGTACTAAATAACACCACTTGAGCAACATCATATCCATTACACATAGGAAAACATCATGTATTCAACTACACTAACAAAGCTCATGATCACAACGAAGATCACATCATGGGAGAGAGAGATAACCACATAGCTACTTGTATAAGCCTCAGCCCCGGTGAGGGACTACTCCCTCCTCATCGCAGGAAGCAGCGGTGTTGATGGAGATGGCCCCGGCGGTCGATCCCCGTCCCGGCAGGGTGCCGGAACAGGACCTTCTGAACCCCCGAAACTTGTCGGCGATGGCGGCGGAGCTCTGTTGCGTATTTGGGAAAATCCTTTGGGGGTTAGGGTTTTTAGGTCGAGGATGATTTTATAGGCGTCGGAGGCGGCCGAGGGGTGCCCCACAGGGCAGGGGCGGGTCCCACCCGCGGGTGGGCCCTAGGCCGCGGCAGGGGGCCGCCCCTGGCCTGTGTGGGTCCCCTGGAGTCTCCCTTCTGGCTCCCTTCCTTATTTCTTCAATAAAAAAACTCCGTAAATTTTCGGCCAATTCCGAGAATATTTTCAAAAGTAACTTTCTGCAACAATTTCAACACAAAAACAGGGAACCGGCACTGGGCATCTTGTTAATAGGTTAGTCCGACAAAATGCATAAAAATGATGTAATATGATATTAAAAACATGTGACAACATCACAAAACTAGCATGGATCACTCAAAAATTATAGATACGTTTGAGACGTATCACCGACTTTGTGTTTGGCTCCGGCTTTAAAAAGGTGCTTTATTTTGTGGAGGCTTTTCCAGAACTGTGAGCCCCCGCGGTCCGAGCTGGAGAAGATGTCCCCGTTAGGGGTGTACTTTGCTCTAATGAGTCTAGCCCATATCGTATCCTCCATCTGATAGATCTTCCAGATCCATTTAAGCATAAGAGCCTCGTTCATAAGCTTCGAGTTAAGGAGACCCAGGCCCCCGAACTCCTTTGGCGTGCACACCGCAGGCCAATTAACCATGTGATACTTTCGCTGCGGGCCAGATCCTTCCCAAAAGAATCTAGCCCGGTGGGAGTCAAACTGTTTATGGACGCCTTCCTGGAGGAGGAAGAGACCCATTGCATACATCGGCAAGCTAGCCAAACAGGAGTTCGATAAAATGAGCCGCCCCCCCGAGGACAGGAACCTCCCGATCCACGGCTCAACTCTGTTTGCAAGTTTCTGCACCAGGAATGACCATTGCTCCACCGTGAGCTTATGATCAGCAATGGGGAGGCCCAGATAGGTCATAGGGAGCGAGCCAAGCTTGCAGTTTAAGACATTTGCAACTCTGATTTGGATATCGGTCGGAAGGCCCAGCACTACCACCTCGCTCTTGTGGTAATTGATTTTCAGCCCCGACATGTTCTCAAAACACATGAGCAGAAATTTCAAGTTGGCCAGCTCCAGTTCGTTGTATTGGACAAGGATGATTGTGTCATCGACATTTAGTGATTTCTTTGCCAACTTTTACCCCTTCTAATTTTTTGTGAGGAAACTGCCATATGAGTCCTGATCGTCAGGATGACATGGCGTACCACGTTGGCGGTTATCTCCTAGAGGTTTTTCTCCTATTTGACCAGCTTTGCTTGCAAGTTTTTTCACCCTAGCTAGGACCGAAACGCCGAAGGAGCGGCGGCTTGCGCGGAAGTGGCAGCCAGAGATGTGCGCCAAAGCAGCGGCGGCGTGTGTGGAAGCAGCGGATGGCGACGGCGTTAGCTGCTCTGTTGCTTCACTTCACATGGAAACAAGCTAGGGAGGTACTTCCGTACTTACTTCACAGGACTCACATGATGTTGCTGCTGCTGCGTGGTCTTGTGCAGCGACGGCAAGCATGAATGGATACTGATCAGTACATAGTACGTAGTAGTAATTGTTGTTAGGTATATCCTGTGAAGTGTGTGTGAGAGCTCAATGTTATGCACTTAAGGGAATTTGCGCAGCCTTCTACTTGCAGTTGTTTGTGTTGTTGCAATGTATTTCTGCAAGAAGTGAATTATGACTAAATATAGTTAGAAGTAGTAGAATTGGCAATTCTTTTGTACTCCATGTAGGTGATGATAAACCGCCTACATGGCACACCATGTAGGTCCGACTACCAGGACCCACAGCTCAGAAAGCTCGTCTAGCCTTACACAGGGTAAAAATTGGCAAAGAAATCACTAAATGGGGTAATTAAGATGATAACGTGCTAAATGGGGTAATTAGCGTCAAAAAAGTCAAACTAGGGGGTAAAAAGTGGAATTTACTCAAAAAGAAAATAGAAAATGACTTCTCTATTCATCCTCCAGATCGGTTGCTCCTACTTTTCTTCCTATCTATTTTCTTACTTTCCTAACACCAGCTGACTCGCATGCTCCTCCTTTGCCACAACCCATGCCTCTCCGATGCATCTCCATGTACCCACCTCCAGCAGTCCTCGGCTGCCCCACCGTAGGTGTTCCTCTCATATTCCCTTGCCTCTGGAGGGGATCTCGCCCCCATGGAGGTTAAGGTGGGCGCTCAAAATTTGATGACACCGGAAAGCTCCAAAAAGGAACCAGAGTATGGGGAGTTGATCTGTGGTCATCAGATCCGGCGCCGACGAGGCTTGATGGCGTGGATCACACATTCACTGGGAGACCCCAAGAGTAAGGTATGATGCAGCAAAGCGGCAATTTTCCCTTGATTATAAAACCAAGGTTATCGAATCCAGTAGGACTTGGAGAAGGCTTAGCGAGGTGTCAACGGCGCCGTTAACGATAATTGACGTGGACCTACACACAATCACAAACAAGTACTTTGCCCCAACGAAAACAAAGAGGTTGTCAATCTCTCCGGCTTGCCGAACAGAAAGAATTAAATGTGCAAGTGTAAAATATGAAGAGAGTGAAATATGACCAGCAAGTAAATGATGATGAAAAGCTATTAAAACGGTTATAAGCAATGTAGGAAAATAGGACCGGGGTCCACAGTTCACTAGAAGTGTCTCTCCAAAATGTATACATGATGGGTAAACAAATTACAGCATGGCAATTGACAGAATTGTAGACGCATAGCAATGATATCATAAAACAATATAGTTCACCGTTTCATCTAATATGGACATTACGTCAAAATACATAGACCGTTATCTAACTGCATCTATGACTAATAATCCACCACAGGATCGCTATTCAGCATGTCACCCAAAAGTATTAAGTTGCAAGCAACAGATCATTGCAATAAGCAAAGTGCATAATGTAAGCAATGTAAATAACACAAGGAAATCACACCGTTGTTTTCTCCCTAGTGGCAACAACACATCTCTAGCCTTAACCGTTCCTGTCACCGAACTCAGACAAAGAGAGGCATGAACCCACTATCTAGCATAAATACTCCCTCATACAACACTAATAATTACTTGGCCAAAGCATCCACTAGCATCGGAGAGCATGCAAGATCATAGATAAAACATAACACAAAGATGAACAAAGTAATGACTTCCACAATTCATCGGATCCATGCAAACACAATCATGTAGCAGTTACAAATAATATGATCTTGATCATGATAGGCAACTCACAAGATCTAAACAATGGAGTACAAAGGGAGAAGAGACAACCATCTAGCTACTGCTATGGACCCGTAGTCCCGTGGTGAACTACTCACGCATCACTCCGGAGGCAGGCATGGAGGTGTAGATGCCTTCGGTGTCGATTCCCCTCTCCGGCAGGGTGCCGGGAAGAGCTGCAGAACCCTCCCGAACTAGGGCTTGAGATGGCGGCGGCCTCAGACGTCTTCTGGAAAATATGATCGGGTATCAAGGTTTTTTGCGTCGGGGGCAATTTATAGGTGAAAGGGCGACTCGAGGAGGTGCACCACCTGTCCAGGTGGGACCCAGGCGCGGCCAAGGGGGGCGCCTGGCTGGAGTCTGGGGCCTGTGAGGCCCCCCTGCAGGCGCCCTTCAGGCTACGTCTTCGTTTCATATTGAAAATAATTCCCGTAAATTTTCAGCGCAATCCGAGAAACTTCACAGAACAACTTTTCTAAAACAAAAGACAGAAGAAAACAGGAACTGACACTGGGCATCTTGTTAATAGGTTAGTTCCATAAATCATGCCAAAATGATATAAAAACATTATAAAAACATGTGGCACTGATAAAAAATCAAGCATGCAACATAAAAAATTATAGATACGTCGGAGACGTATCAAGGCTTCGGTGAGCCGGGCTTGTCACCGGCAAGACCCGGGTGACGATGTCACAAGGTTAGTTTCCATGAAATTTTCGATGTTGCAGGAGTGTTTTAAAAGTGTTTCAAACTCACGTGCGTTTTGCTGCGAAGGCATGAGCGAGGTGTTTGCGACGATTTTGAGCATCTATAGCAATTTTTGTTTAAAATGATGCAAATGTTTTGCTGAGGTGCTCCAAACATGAGTGTGTCATGTTGCATACATGTGTTTGCCCTTTTCTGAGCGATTTTGTTGTGACCTATAGGCATTTGGTGGTCTCACGCAGATGGTCTTCTGGAGTAATTTTTAAGTGCACCAATGTTTTAAAATGATGTCATGCTTTTTGTACATCTTTCACCCGCCACGGAATAAAATGCTTCTACGATGCTAGAATAGCACAAAATATTTGCTACACATAATGGAGGTATGCTGCAACGAGCGGATGGGTGAGATTTGGCATTTGAAAGTGAAGGAGAAGGAGGATTTTTCTCCCAAATCTCGGGGTGGGGGGACCTAAGAACTGTCCTGCTAAAAATTGGTAGTTTGGACTTTGAATTCTTTCAGATAAGGAAGCGAATTATAGCGCTATAAAACATGTAAGTAAGTAAGGAATGTTAATAAATTCTAATTAACTACTCCTCTATTCCCAGAATGGTTGAATAAAGTTGTTTTAGTCAAAGTCAAACTTTACAAAGTTTGACAAATTGTATAAAAATATATCAACATCTACAATGCTAACAAATGCATAGGATATTAAACGATGTTTTTTCTTTGCTATTGTTGATCTTGATATTATTTTCGCACTAAAGACGGAACAAAAAATGAACCCATCGCCAAATTAGCGTTGCTTGTGGAGAGCCATTCTCACAGGCTATGTATTGTCAAACGATGGTAGTGTGGTTGTTGATCGCTTCATCATGACATTTTGATGTCACATCTTTCGTTTTTTCCTCTTAATAATTCAAGTGTGTACATTCTCAGTGGTTTGACTGTCTTTTGATGTTGCTTTGTTGAAGAAGATTGTCGTACCGATATCTGTTTGATGTTGGTATATTGCTCATATCGAACGCAATCATTAGATCATATTTATACAACCCAAATCCAAAACCTTATCAAACAATAAAGTCCATTTTTTGTACTAAAGCAACTATTGATAGTAGGAAATCATCATAGAGAAAAATCTCAACCCTCCTATTAGAACTGAGCTAGTCATAACAAAATCTACTGAAGTGGGAGAAAATAAACATGATCCGTAGCTTACAAGTCAGAAACTGTGGGGTGAAGCGGAGCCACCTTCATGAACTCGGGACTAGGTCAAATTTAAAGTTTTCTCTAAATGAAAATGGTGAACTATATCTCAAATATTATATTGATAAAAACATTGAATTTATGCTCCGATATGTATTTCTTGGTTGTAAAGTAATTACATTAAATTAGTTGAAGAATTGAAAACGGTCCAATTATCATCATGCAAATGAGAACATATTTATATTGTTGAAAACTTAGATGGTGTGACACTTTGAAAAAAAACTCTAATCAAGCGAGAAACACCAAGCGAATACCGAAACATACATCACCGATCAAGTCACATAAAAACCATGAAGATGAGTTTGGAAACTTATACGTAAAAATGACACAACATCCTGTGTTATCAAGAGCTCGTTTACATGACATTATTTCTGGTGCTTGGGACGAGGCGGCTTGCCTTTGAAGAGGTAAGTTTCGGGGTTGAAGCTCAAGAAGGTTTCAAGACTCACTTTGTGCAAGTACTATTCTCCTCTTAAAATGTACAAGACACACTATATTTTTTTATTGTTCTTTGACGCATAACTTTGACTATGACTTTTACTATGGTACGTCTACAAAAATAATATTAAATAAAATTATTTTGCAAAATTGGGGTTTTGATATGTTTAAGAACTCAATGCGACGACTTCAGATTCAGGGGGCTAATCTTTAGTGACACATGTATAGAGACTTTCCGCCCGTCATCAACAAAGTCAGGCCGGTTCAGGTATGGGAGCGGTCAACGACGGCGTGTAGGCGGCTCACTCTGGCGGCGACGATAGTGGTTCAAGGATCTCGACGTGATTTTTATTATGTTTGAGGTGCTGCTGCATTTTTATAATAGATCTAGATCTTTTTCATAATAAAAAAATTATACAAAGATACAAACTACCTCACCGAATCCAGATAATTTGGTAAACATTAATGTTCAAAATACTGAATTAAAAAACCAGTCAACAGTCAATCGCGTCTTGTATTTCAGGACCTAGCGAGTAAATACGGTAAAAAAAAGGCACATTTTCCACTCCGCTCCTGTCTCCCCCCTCCAGAAACTACAGCGGCGTGCACCGCTCCTCGTCTCGCTTCGCCGGCAGCAGCGGCCATGGACGCCGCCCCCAGCGAAGATCCCCCGCCGGCGCCCTCCGGTGAGCGTCCCTTCCTCTCGCGCTCCCCCTTCTCCCCCGGCTCCAAACCCTAGCCGCCAACCCTTCCCGCGGGCAGCCAAGTCCACTGCATTGAAGCGCGAGGAGCAAAAGCGGGAGCGCAAGCGGCAGGGCCTCCTCGCGCTCGCCCGGCCCCCTCCCGCGTGCCACCCGACGACCCGCCCTCGCGCCTCCGTCCTCCGCCGCCTGGAGCTGGGGCCCTCCAGCGGAGCCGTCCGCCGACTGGAAGTGGGGCCTTCCAGCGGAATCCCCCGCTCCTCCTCTCCCTCCCTCCCTCAGGTGTGATCCCACCTGGCCGGCTCTTTCTGCCACGCATGCATATGCCGGCGGTGTGGGGGTTTGGCCTCGCGCGCGAGGGGTGGAATGGAAAGGCGGGGGTTTTATTTTAATTAAAACATAGGATCGTCCGACTGATGCTGCATTTGCGTTCGTGCTGCTGGGAAAGGGCCTGGATTTGACTGGGGTTTAGGACATGGAGTCCGAGATAAATAGGATTTAGGGCATTTCCCCTGCCCAAGGGAAACTCTTTGCCCTTGCGATCAAAGATATATATATATTTTTAATGTGAAGTAGGAGACAACTCCGATTGTCATTTGCGATCTGTTGTATTCTGCACAGTTCTTGTGACCTGTATGTTACATGCACCCTGTTTGATGCTTTCTTATTGTGCTAAATCATAGAGAAAGAAAGATTCTTAATACTTTATATGGAGTACTGAAATGATGTTAACATCCAAATCTACCATTTGGGGGTCATTTTGACTCATATTGCGAAGGCAGTTGCTCGGGCATGATTTAGGCTGACAATTAGCATTCTTCATGGACTTCTCTGCAATTAACATTTTGAGTCTGTTTCGGGGCTGAACCTGTTGTTTCTGGACTTCTTTTATTTATCTTGAGAGGTAGGGTGAGTGGAGAGGTTGGCTGACACTAAATCAGTGGATTTGAGATTGAAATTTAGGATATTTTGTGCCTCGCCTTGCTTGTTGGCTACCAAACTACTTCATCTTTACAGTCGATTGCTCATTTTGTTGCTGTACCTTTTCTCTTTCCATGGAACTCAGCGGTGTCAATCCCCTGTTTGGTATGTCATGCCATATTGGATATTTACTAGTTTAAAAAATAGTCATTCTACTTCATTGTCTTGTCATTTGGATGGTGTATGGTTCGTATCACATATAGTGCACATGTTGTTCTTTGTTTTTTGTTTCTGGACTCACAAGTAATAGTTCTCTGGTGTGATGGATGAGGTCATGGATGTTAGTTATCACGGTGATCTGCTTCCTGAAGGTACATTGTTGTTTGCAAGCTTGTAAGTATGTAGGTATTGAAGCAATTTGCTCCTTCCTTGCCAAAGAAAAACTACTTTGCTCTTTGTAATGCTAGTGTGAATATAGTTTTCCCTTTTGAAGTGTTTCCAGTTTTCCACTGCCCTTTACACTCACGTCACCTGTGTGAGTTTTTCTTTTCTTTAGATGATCTTTTATGTGGGTATTCTGTGCATTATTAGAAGCAAAAAACAATATTTGGGTTTGATTAATATTTTACTCTAGGTGACATTGCTAGTGTATGGCTACTAGCTTTATGCATAAGAAGCTTCATTGCCATTGAATTGGATTGTACCAAGTGAAATTTAGAGCTTCATGCCAAAAATAAAGAAGTAACAGTAAAAGTAAACCTATGAGAAAGAATTCACCTAGATGTTTATTGTCTAGCACCATGGATGTTGGGCTAGCCAGCCTGGCTTCAATCATCACCTCTATATTAATTAGATTGATACCTAGTTCCTCTCACGCATAACTCTTTTTTTAATGTAAACCTACGACTGATGAACAATAGTGCCTGTTTGTTCATTGATTGCTACTGCACAATGGCCACTGCCTTTTTATGATTACTATAGTTATGGATGTGTAACTGTCTGTGCTTGTACTTATAATTTCCCTGTATGCATCTTACATTTTTCCTGTACAACTTGCATGCGATTTATGTAGAATTATCAGCAGAAGTGCTACTTCCATTGCTAATACAGATTTATTTTTTCTCCTTTGTATGATAGTAATCAATCATCTGTCTCTGTAGGCATGTATTACCGCAGAAAAAAGAAGGCTCCTGACCCCATCAGTGGTCTTTCACTTCCTGCTGGAAGTACGGTTCGCAGTTGGGGATGTGGCAGTGTTACCAAGGACTTGGAAAGTGCGTATGCTCGGAGGTTCCAATTGCTAAATTTCCTTTCTACTCTGCATGAGCCCACCGGGAGTCATGTGGCGCGTGCTGAAACTAGTATGATCAGTAGCTCTATCAAGCAAACAGAGCAGGAAAAGAGCAATGCAATAATAATTCTTGATTCAGATGATGAAGATGAAAGCACTGCAGCTTACAAACAACACATCCCTGAGAAAAACAAACAGCTCACACCTGAGAAAAACAAACCGCTGATACCATCAGAACAAGCTGGTACTCTCACAACATGGTTGGTAACCAAAGGAATTGATGAACTAAATGGGACCACTCGTGATGGAGACCAAAGCAGTCAAATTGTCCCCTATTGTCAAAGTGCAGCTTTAATGAATCAGTATCCTTTGCCCAGCTATCAACCATCAGTTCAGTTTGAGAGAGTTATATTGCAGAAAAGACCTGAGGAGGAACGTATCCAAGATCTGGCTGTACGTACTTTTTCACTTGCAATATTTTATTGGACTTTTAACCTTTGCGCACTGTATTATTGCTTTTGTTCTACATGCTTGTACTGACAAACTAGTATATGATTGTCTTTGTTTTCAGTGTTTTTTTAATGTTCATGTTGTGGACTTAGATCCACAACAGGATAACTACCGTGTAGAAGATAGCCAGACGGCATGGCTGCGAGGGGTTGGGTAGATTAGATTGGTTGTTCTTGCTTGTCTCAACCCTAGATACATGACATCCTTATGTAGTGGATCGTAGACCCTTGACCTCTCCTAATACGATTGGACTTATTAGACCTTTCCTTATAGAAGTGGACTCTTTCCTAATTCTACACTTTCCTAAAGGACTCTTGCCGTGTCCTGATCCAATACGACCATCCTGGTTTTCTTCCTGTCCGGCCGGCCGCATCCATCTTACTAGTGTCCACAACACTACACCCCTCCCAGACAAGCAGCTTGTCCTCAAGCTGCAGGGTGGCGGCCATGGTTGAAGTCCTCTATATCCCCACACAGTTTTGCTAGCTCTCTTGCCCAATCCTGTTATGCAGCACTTGACGATCTCCAGGTCTTCTTGATCTGCTGGGTGCTTGACAGAACGGATGTTCTATTATCTCCAAAAGTATCTTCTGGAATCATTTGCAAATCTATCTCCACACCGGATTCGGTTTGGAAACAAAACGCACCAACCATGCCTAGATGCTTGATATTCATGCAGACTTGTTCATCTGGTGGACGCCATGCAAAACACCTGAAGCTATTTGCTGTTTTATGGAACGAATTTTTTCCTGTCTGAAAAGAGGAATAGCTTGAACCAGAACGAATCTCATCTGATTTCGTTCTCATGCATGCAGAATTATTCTTGTACTTCTCTTCCTAACATGAGAGATACCTTCTAAATATTGCATGCACCAAACGATCCTTTCCTGATTGCACACATGGACACAGAACCAAACTCATGTTTGAGTCGACCAGAAAACATGCATAGCTCGGATCAATTTCGTGGACCTCTTCAACACCCGCCCTACGCACAACACATAAGATTTTCCCATCTGGCATCAACGTCGCTACTGCTGAGGATTCTGCCACCGTTTTTATATCACCTAACTGCTCTGTTCTGGCTTGTGACTCCAGTGTTTTTATTCCTGGCTGAGCCACTGCTGTCGCTAGCAGCTCTGTCGCGTCTGGTTGCCCGGCCGTTGTTCCTCTGATTGCGCATGCCGCAGCTGTACTCGCACGTGTCTGCGCTGTTTCTGGTTCCTGCTGCACCTTTGCTTCTGCCTCTTGCTCTGATGCCTCTACAATTGTTGTAGCTTGTTGTGTCATCACTGCTAACTTGGTCGCATCTGAGCCAGGTCATACAGGGAGCAACTCGACACCAAGCTGACAACAGCCATCGTATATGTTGCGGCCTTGTAAACTCCTGAAAGCCCGTGGTGCATCATGCGGTGAAACATATTTGATGAAGACCACAATCCTGGACTTAGCTGGAAAAATTTCAGTAGTCTCTACAGCTCCATAAGGATTGAAGACCTGATGAAGCACACTCTCGGTGACAGGGTAGAGCACATGCTGAATCGTGACGCGGAGTATCCGTCGCGACATCTTCTCGGCAGCAAAAGCCATGGTGGTCGGCTCTGATACCAAATGTTGTGGACTTAGATCCACAACATGATAACTACCGTGCAGAAGATAGCCAGACGGCATGGCTGCGAGGGGTTGGGTAGACATAGGTTGAGAGAAGAGAATAACCAGGGATAGATTAGATTGGTTGTTCTTGCTTGTCTCAACCCTAGATACATGACATCCTTATGTAGTGGATCGTAGACCCTTGACCTCTCCTAATACGATTGGACTTATTAGACCTTTCCTTATAGAAGTGGACTCTTTCCTAATTCTACACTTTCCTAATGGACTCTTGCCGTGTCCTGATCCAATACGACCATCCTGGTCTTCTTCCTGTCTGGCCGGCCGCATCCATCTTACTAGTGTCCACAACAGTTCATCCATCCAATTGTGTTTTTCTAGTGTTTTTTTGTACTGAATAATGGATTACAAATGTTTGATATTTGCTGAACCTATTCCAATTCAAAGCTGAAAGTTTTCATCTTCCAGCCATAACTCTTGCTGCTCAACGTAGGTTGCTAACCGTGTGGAGAAGTTGGCAGAAACACAAGTTTTCCCTGCTCTTCCTAAGGAAAGAAAACAAAAAATAATTGACCCAAGCTCCCAGGTAGATGGAGATGCTGAAACCGTGCCAAGAAAAAGAAAAAGAAAAATTGATTCAAATCCAGCGGTATTTGATTTTCCCTCAGAAACTTACAACCCTGTGGAGGAAGATGAGCCTATGGAGGAAGAGGATAAACCAGAAAAAGAAAGTGATGGTCTCGATGATTTTTGGAATGACTTCTCATTGGCTATGGAAAGCTCTAAGGTATAAGTTATAATCACAGAATTTTGGACGAATATATCATTTTGTAAGTTAACAGTTGTTCTTATAAATGTGTGCTATGTTATTACGTTATTGAACTGCTTTGCACAAGAGCTCAGTCCACGTTATTGAAAATATCATGGTTACTGAAATTTGCATACTTTATTTCATTTAAGTTGTTAATTTTGATTTGCGCTGTTTGCCATAATTGCTTTGTTGTATTTATTGGCCAGCTTGATGCCGCTGAAGAGGTAGCCGGTGAGAAAGAAGTGGTTGAAAAAGAGGTGGACAACGATTGCAATCATGACATACAGATTCATGATGATCTGGGCCATGTATGTCGCGTCTGCGGTATGATTGTGAGAAGGGCTGACACAATCATTGATTATCAGTGGAAAAAGGTATATTATTTGTTTAAGATATGTGATGCTTCTGTAACTCCTGAGCTCACTTAGCAACATAAATTGTTCTTTATATGCATGCAATTTTAATTGTTGGAAATTCTTACCATATCCTATTTAGCAATTAGCCAAGTGGCCCATAGACATGAGCGGCCATCATTTTTAGTGTGCTGAAACTTCTTTGAACTAAGTTATTGACTCCATATGAAATTGTTTGAACAAAGATGTTTTTTTTTTCTGTAAAAGACAACCACATAAAGGGGCACAATATGCCAATCATCCCTGAGAATTAGTCCATACCATCTCGACCGACAAAATGGACAGTCGGATGCTGCACTGCGTGTGTTGTTATTTTGGTTATTCCTATATGTCCAGCAAGAAGAAACTTTGTAGTATAGCAGCACATATAGTTGTTATTTTCTGATTTTTAACAAATGTCATGATGGCATAATACATACTTTGGAATTAATTGAAGTTCAGTTAATCATTTTTTCCTGAAAACTCTTGAGAGATCTGCCTATCTATCCAAGCAACAAGGGGCGGGGGATGTGACAGGAGAAACCAAGTCTACATAGGGTGCTAAAATTAAACTACTTAAAATCCTGAATAACATATCCAATGGCGCTGACAGCAGAGCCTCCTGCGTACATATTCTACCTTCATTTTGTCCGCTAATCGGTGCAATTTGAATGCTCTCTGTTAGGGACAATCATCTCCGAGTTTACAAATAGTCCATATTGTGAGGATGATCATAGTATTAATAATGATACCTTTTCTACTGTTGTTATGCTCTCTTGGCGGTAGATGCCCTTGAAGCTATGATTTTTTTATTGATATGAGAAAAGTCATCTCTGGTTCTTCTCCAGCCAGATTTTAGTCTATTAAAGAAACAACTGAGCAATAGATAAGAGTGACATGTCATTTCAGCTTGTTGCAACACATAACAGCTAGATTTATCTATTAAAGAAACAACCAAACAATTGATAAGGGTATACATGGATGCATTGTTGGAGCTGGTCAGCGATCCAACACATTTCCTCTGCAAAATCGTGCCAAATGAGTTGCAATGCAAAAGATGTAGTTTCCAATACCCGGTCCCCAACATGATAATATCGCATTACTAAATAAATCATAAAAGATGTAGTTGCAACATGATAATATCGTATTAGTAACATATGCAAATACCATGTTAATCAGTGAAGGGCATACATGGTTTTTATGCGGATCCTAAGCTTGGCCTTTGTTTAGAAACAAAGTAAGTGGAAGAATTATCTGAAAAATGAGATTCCAAATAGAAAATTTAATACATATATGCGTATCTCTTATAACTAGATATCTGTTTATTGTTTGAGAAAATTAGGTGTGTATTTGTTGTAGGATCGGATGAAAATTTAACAGATATGCTGATCCGTTCAACAAATGGTTGGATGTTTTGCTTTTTTGTGAGAATTTGTAGTCTACCTTTCTATTTTCTACCGTACAGTGCTTTTATAATATATAATGATAGATAGACCATGTGGCTGGGCAACATACGCAAGCCATGTGATTAGTAACAAATATGGAACTTCGACATGCATCACTATTTCAAATGTTTTATATGGTAATCATGGAATTCAAATATATTAGAACAATCAATTGACATTATGCTTTCCTCGTGTCAGGCATCAAGGTCAAGATCATACTTCTCTGAAACGCGTTCAAAGGATTCTGATGAGATTGTCATTGGTGATGTTAGAGTCGCTGAAGAACTCATGGTGCTAGACATTGCCATTCATCCAAGACATGCAAAGCAAATGAGACCACATCAGTTGGCAGGTTTCCACTTTCTAGTTAAGAATCTAGTCTCTGACAAACCAGGAGGTTGCATTTTAGCTCATGCCCCTGGTTCGGGGAAAACATTCATGTTGATTAGCTTCATTCAGAGCTTCCTGGCAAAGTATCCCTCTGCAAGGCCCCTTGTTATACTTCCTAAAGGCATCTTAGGTACATGGAAGAGGGAAGTTCAACAGTGGCAAGTGGAGGACATACCACTCTATGATTTTTATTCTGTCAAGGCTGACAAGAGAACAGACCAGTTGGAAATCCTCAACGCTTGGCAAGCCAAACTGAGTATCCTATTTCTCGGATACAAGCAGTTCTCTCGGATCATTTGCGGTGATGGGGGTGGTACCGTCGCAGCTGCGTGCCGTGACATGTTACTGATGGTCCCTAACCTACTGATTATGGATGAGGGCCATACGCCTAGGAATCGGGAGACTGATGTGCTAGAATCACTGAGCAGAGTACAAACTCCACGCAAGGTGGTCCTATCTGGTACACTTTTCCAGAACCACGTCGCAGAAGTGTTCAACATCCTGAACCTCGTACGCCCGAAGTTTCTCAAGATGGAATCATCTCGTCCTATCGCGAGACGTATAATGAGTCAAGTAGAAATATCAGGTGGCAGGATGACAAAAGGGGTTGCTGATAATGCATTCACCGAGTCAATAGAAGACACCCTGCTGCACGATGACAACTCCACGAGAAAAGCACACGTCATTCGAAGCCTCAGAGAACTCACCAAAGATGTGCTTCACTACTACAAGGGTGACATCTTAGATGAACTGCCTGGCCTAATAGACTTCAGCGTCTTCTTGAAACTCACTCCCAAGCAGAAAGAAACTGTTCATAAGTTGGGAGCCTATGAGAAGTTCAAGAGAAGCGCGGTAGGAACCGCACTGTACATGCATCCTTGTCTGTCAGGAATGTCAGAAGTTGCTGCTGCAGATAGGGCTACCAACTTGAAAGATGCAGCCATTGACAGTTTGGTCGAGTCTATCAATGTGACAGACGGCGTGAAGGCCAGATTCTTCATCAACATCCTCGCGCTCGCGAACTCTGCAGGAGAGAAGTTGCTTGCCTTTGGTCAGTACATACTCCCCATGAAATTCTTGGAAAGGCTGTTGGTTAAGACAAGGGGCTGGCACGTAGGGAAGGAGATCTTTGTGATCTCCGGCGATACGAGTCAAGAAGATAGAGAGGTGGCGATGGACCAGTTCAACAATTCCGCAGACGCGAAGGTTCTGTTTGGTTCTATCAGGGCGTGCGGGGAGGGCATCTCCCTCGTGGGCGCGTCGAGGGTCGTCATCCTAGATGTTCACCTGAACCCGTCCGTCACCCGCCAGGCGATCGGGCGGGCCTTCAGGCCTGGGCAGCAGAGGAAGGTGTACGTGTACAGGCTCGTGGCCGCCGATTCTCCGGAGGAGAGCGACCACCGGATCGCTTTCAAGAAAGAGGTCATACCGAAGCTGTGGTTCGAGTGGAGCGAGCAGCACTGCACGTCCGAGGACTTCAAGCTGAACAGAGTCGACATTGATGACTGCGAGGACGAGCTGCTGGACAACAACGCGATGCGCCAGGACATCAAGGCCTTGTACAGAAGGTGAAAGCAGGCAGGCTGGCTGGCTTTCTGTTGTTCGTGTCGTTTTCCTACCTGTTTGGGGTGACCTGTTCTGTAGTATGTGCCGACTTTGGACAGCGATTAGCTAGAGAACTGATCCTCGCCCTGTTTCTTGATCAAGACTTCCAGGATTAGCAGCTATGTGTTATCGTCTTTTCGTGAAACAATAACGAAATAATGCTACTGTGTTGGATGTCACTTCTTTGTAGGGTTCAAGTGTTCGCTGCACACAGAAATGCAGGTACTCTCTTTACTGGTTTGGGTGCATGAGCCCTAATCCCTCTCCTCTGAATGGCCGGCTATCAGGGGTGCTCATTGGGGCCTCTCAGGTCTGTGTCGTTTCTTTTTTTACCGAGCCTGTGGTGGCCTTGTTTCACTCGTCGTGGTCCTAAATGCTGGCCGCCGCTGTTGTTTGCAGGGGTATATGTTTGTTGTGTGTTTCATTTTGTTGGTGCTTGGGTTCTGGTATGAATTTTGGGAGGGATTCGTGTTTTTACAATGTTGCTGCAGTTTTGGTTTGGGGCTGCTCTTTGTTCGGTTGGTTAGGAGTTGCTCCTTTTCATCGTGGTTGTCTTCTTGGTCTGGTTCTTACTGGTTGTTTCCTGTTTGTCCGTTCAGTTGGCGTCGGCTGCTCTTTCGAGTTCATGTATGGTGCATTCTGGCACTTCTGGGCTCCGCTCTGCTGTTATATGGTTATCGGCGTCTTGGTTTCTTGTTTAACAGGTTGGCTGTGCACTGACCGAGGCGTGGTTTTGTGCACGGCGTGTTATGGTATTGCTAATCGTTTCTTTCTTGGGTGGGATAATTTTTCATATGGGACATAATAAAGATGAACATACTCGTTTCCTTTTGGTGTGCTGGTCTGATAACATGATTGCTGTTACAGATGGCTCATGCAGCGTATTTACTTGTCGCGTGACCTGAATGCTAATTGACCGGAGGATTGTACGGTTTTGGGAGCGCCGCAGTGCTAACAAAGAAAGACGACGAGTTGATTCTTTTCAGTTTGTGATGGTGGATGGGAATGCCGATATGTTCATCTTTGTTCTTGTTCCATGGTCAATAATTTCCGTAGCGTGCATCGTCTCTGTTTGCTTAGCTAGACCGAAATGTTGGTCGTGATTGTATTGCTTCTCGGTTGCTCTTGGTTTTAGAGTAAAGCAGTGCAGGGCAGGGGCGTATCTAGTAGGGGTGCCATGGGTGCCATGGCACCCCCTCCAAATATACAAAGTAGTCTACACCATTTAGACTACACTAGTTGTCTAATAGTTTAAAGCTTATTTGAACACTATTCGTTTGAACTTTAAAGATACTTAGACCAAAATATATTATTTGTAGTGTAATATTCATAAAATTTAAACTCATGTTTTGAAATTGTGCATTCATTTAAACTCTGGCACCCCCAACATTATGAATCTAGATTCGCCACTGGTGCAGGGTTTTTATTGAAGGGCCAAGTGTAGAGGCAACGTCTTTCAAGCGCCGACCTTCCTCCAAACATGCCTGATTAAATCACATCTCCTGAACTGTCACTAGCTTACTGTAAGGGAACTCTTTTTGGTATCTTCACCGGCGCGATATACAAAGGGTGGGAGAACATGTCGAGTAGCCGACAATGTTTCCCACCTTTTCGCAGAGAGAGAGAGACTAGTGGCATGGGAGTCGAAACCTAGTGGTATATGAACATTTTCAAGTATATTTATTAATAGACATTTTCCCTAATGTTTCTCTCTTTTTACTGGAAACATTCAGAAAGATGGGTGTATTGTATATTTTGTTTGGAATAACCAGAACAAATGGATCAACATGATTATACATGTGTGCTTTTCAGAGCTCTTACTTACAATAACTAGAACAAAAGGAATCGAACACGATACTAGCATAGTGTGCTTGCACTCTTAACACGTACGGAGTATAACTGTTTTCTGATCGGCCACAAATTGACAGTAGGCACCCTAGCCTGCAGAGCTACAAGATATCGATTCCTCCTTTCTCGTTGTTACACATTGATCGTCTCTCCCAACTGTCATCGGTAACCAAAGACCTCGGCCAAACTAGCTCGTGCTAGCCATTATTTATTAATCTATGTAGCTTAGCACGAGCACCGATGTGCTTACTGCTGTGCTGTATATATAGTCCCCATCCGGGTTTACCAGGAACACAACAACACTGAGCAGAAGAGCAGAACCAAAGCAGCTAGGACGAAGAAGAAATGGCGTCCAAGGCACTACTCCCAGCTCTGGCTCTCCTCGCCCTCGTATGCGGCGAGCTTGTGACCGGCGGCCACGCCCAGGCGTACATCGGCGGCGCCATGGGAGGATCGCCCGCCGGAATGCGGCCACTGCCTTACGCCAGGGGAGGAATAACCGCTGGAATGCAGCCACGGCCCCCCTACGCCGGTGGAGGAATAACCGCCGGAATGCAGCCACCAATCTACACTACTCAGCGCCACTCCAAGCCTGGTAATCACTAGCTGTAATTCATCTCTCCTGATTTTCTGCATCCGTACGTGTATAATCTGTGCTCTGTCTGTACACGGAACCATGCGGTCCATAAACCATTTCATTTTCATGGCATGGCGTGCATTAATTTGTGTGTGGTTTGACTCTTGTTGTTTGTGATCTTGTGTGCTTCTCAGGGAATGATGATGGAACTGGAAGGCTTTCTGGTGTGGAAGAAGAGAAGGCGTTCATGATCCATCGCGAGCCGGCGGCGCGCGAACGCCCGGTTCCTGTTCCGCCCACCTCCAACTAGGAGTCCAGGCACTGCTGCCGAGATGGACAGATGGACAACTGGGAAGAACCATGAATCCATAAGAAGGAATAAATTGTGGGAAGTTGTCTTGTTTGCATGGTAACTCTGTTGGTGTCAATGGTATAAAAGGGGAATATAATGAACTGATAGTTCCAATAATGTACTACTGAGAAGTTGGAACCTCAGAGTGCTACTATCAAGGAACACATTTTCTTCGAATATTTCGCTTACATCCTAAGAGGAACGCTGTATGAATTTATCTTATATCGTGCACAAGCGTTATTGATCTTAGATTCTTAATCAGCAATAACTTCACGTTGCACGTGACACTACCGTTGTACTAAAAATGTACATGGTAAAAATTACGACAACCTCCCAAACGAATTTAGTATTCTAGAAAAAAATTACGAGAACCTCCTCTCGAGTTATGTGAAGATTGCAAGAATATATATCCATAAAAGAACAGAAACCACCCATACTTAATCAAACTCAAACTTATAGCCCCGACTTATGGAACTGTTCTACTCCATGTGTCTTGATTAGCGGTTTTTGTTTTGTTTTTCCTACATTATAGGAAAACTCAACCCTGACTTACGTAAATATTTATATCTTGTGTATTCTTCACAACGAATAGGCGGCCAAGGTTCAGCAAAAGAATACAATCTTAATCAATTCTTAAAGCTCTCACTATCCAACATATGACAACCATTGGAACCGTTGATGTAGCGGTGTGCTGTTTCCACCGTGTCTAGGGTGTTTCTAAAGCTCTCACGGTCCTTCATACATGAAAATATTGAAGCGGGTAGGCCAAGATGCAAGATTTCAAGATTCCATTTGGAGCAACGGGTTTTCATATGAATTTTGCAAAACTTCAATCCCTATGATATTTTTTTCTTACAAACGCCCTTTGGATTAAAATAACGAGAAAACTACACTCATGTGTTCTGGATTTACAAAGTCATGACAATCTAATTCTACTCTTACCATATTCTCGTGTTTTAGAATCATGCCTTCCAAAGAGACCCTGAGCAAGTCGAGATAGGACTGGCTAGCAGGGATTAATCTAACCAAATGGAACTAGTACTCCCTCTGTTAACATATACAAGGTCACTTATTAAGTGAAACATGTTTCAGTTTGACCAATTCTAGGGAAAAATATATTAACATCCAGAATACAAAATAAATATCACTAGATGTACAGTTAAATATGTTTTATAATATATATTCGTTGAGCATTATAGATGTTAGGACCTTTTGATCTTTCGTCTACTCTTTTTTCTCGATAAAGAGGGGATTTTCTAGTTTATATTTATACAAAAAACATTTCATACACATATTTATTTGTTTTGAAATGGAAAGCATTTCTTACATTACTCTGCTTGTTCATTAGTAAGAAACAAAAATGATCTCAGTATAGGTAAATTGGGAGCTATGCAGTGTGGGAACCCTTTAATAATACCACATGCTGGAATTGTTCCATTTCGATTGTGCATGTGCATTTCTTCATTTTGGTCTTATAAGTCTACAACACTACAAGATATCGATTCCTCCCTTTCCTTTGCTTAAAACTTGATCGTCTTCTCCCCTAGCCAGCAATTATGAATCACAAGCTTCGGCCTTTGCCTACTAGGAATTTATCTCTTAGCAAGTAGCCCATGCGTGCGTGCATGAGCACCACACTAGTAAGTAGCCAGCCACCACCGTCGTATCGTTCTTCCAACCCTCAGAGTATATAAATGGAGCAACATATGCTGACAGAGGCACACAGTAGAGAAGAAGAAGATGGCATCCAAAGTGGTTCTGGTGGCTCTGGTTCTGGTCGCACTCGTGGCGGCCACCGCTGCCACCGGCGAGAGGGGCCACGCCGTGCCACTCCGACGTGCTGAACGGAGCTGGATTCCTTCCGGCATACAGCCATCGGTCACTACTGCCACCACTGCTCACCGTCGCACCATGATCGGTAAGTTAGTACTACCGACTATATCCATCTGTCGATCCCTGACGCACATCTTTCAACGAACCTTCACTGGTATGTGGCAGGCAAGGAAGTCAGCCGGGACGCCGGCAAGGAGAAAGAAAGCAAGTTCGTCTCACCCGTGCCGGGTTTCATACGCCCGCCCCTTCCTCCGAACGCCGCGTGATTAGATCACGGTTGCTGGCATGCCGTGACGTGACCCTGTCAAAATGGATTAAGCATGTTATGATGCCAACGATCTTCTTTCAACAATAACTGTATCTGTAAGGCGGCAACAGAAACAATATATAAGTGTAGTAACGGAAGAAAACAGTGAGCATTAGCTTGATCTAGTACAGCAATTAATCTTTCTTGGGAAAGCGTAGACATGGTCATCTGACCAGGTAAGGTAAAACACCACGAGGGTTTCACAGGACATGAGACGACACCTAGGCAGGACTGGCAGGTTCGACAACGTCGCTGCCCTGCCCGCCCTCAGATCCTCACACACAGAAGCTCCGAGAGAAAATATTCTCACAAGCTAGCCAACTAATTTGTCTCGACTGGCGTCTGACGTGCTGGACTGGATTACACGACTGTAGTAACATATACTAAGCCTGGTCAAAGCTCCATTCATAATGGAACAATGATGGCCTGCAAGTTCGGTTAACCACTTCTCCACCAGAATTTTTATTAGACAGAAGGGGAAATCATCCTAATGGACATGTAAACGTCATAATGGAAAAGAGCCAAAAGGTGAAGCAAGTGCACCCGACCAAAGGTTTTCACCCGGAGCCGAAGCACAAAGAGGAACGGAGCCATGGTGACACCTCAAAGCTTCGTCGTCACCCGACAACCCCCGAGCAAGCCAGTAAGAGTCGCCTCGTGAGTCACAAGATCGGCTCACCTTCCACTGGCATTTACAAGCCAAAACTTCTCTTTTCAGGCATACGTAGCCAGAATTTCAGAACAACCAACAGAGACTCTTGTACTGACATGTGGCGACATTTAGGCTCTGGCAGGAGCTGTGCTGTTAAGCAAGCTCTGACATAGGCTAAACGGCAAATTAAGCTTGCGGTAGCTGTCCGTCGCCGTCACCGGTCAGTACTCTGGGTGACACATAATAGAAATACCACTCATTAGTGTTGTGTATAATTGACCCGATCCTAGCCAGTGACAGGTTATTATTTTTCGAACCTGCACGTACACGGCGTATATGACCGTCCCATGCTTCAGCGTTTCACACTTCCCACTCCCCCAGCAGAGCAAGAATGGCGATATTGCAGCTCGTCCTGTTAAAATAGGTCTAGTAGGTATATATCTGTCATGTATATGTACGCGTATATACGCATGTATTTGTATGATCACCCCTTATATATAGAAGAGACGTGAGGTGCGATTGCACTCACGAAACCCTAAACTCATTCTTCAACTTGGTATCAGAGTGCTGCCTCCGCCGCCGCCGCTAGCAAACCCTAGCTAGCCGCCGCCGCGAGTCCGCCGCCGCCATAGCGATCTTGTTCGCCGCCGCCGCCGCGAGTCCGCCGCCGCCGCCGCGATCTTGTTCGCCGCCGCCGCTGCGATGGCCCAAGCTTCCAGCCTCGCTCTGACGAGCGCCAGCCTCTCCACCACCGTGGCAGGCCCCGTCATCGCACCGCCGTCCGACACGGCGGCAGTCCCGGTTCTCCCGGCCATCGCCGTTCGCCTGAACGGCAGTAACTTTATGCTGTGGAAGGCGCACGCCCTTCCCAACCTCGCCGGAGCACGTCTTCACGGCTTCCTCGACGGCACGGCTCCGGCGCCGCCTCAAACCATCCGGGAAGGCACTGGTGACACCGCGCGCGACGTCGTCAACCCCGCGTACGCGCAGTGGTGGACTTTGGACCAGCGTGTCCTCGGCCACCTCCTTGGGTCGATGCAGGAGGACATCTCGGCCCAGCTCATCGGTTGTACAACGGCTGCGGCAGCTTGGAGCGCCGTTCACGCCATGTTCTCTGCCGAAAACCGCGCCGGCATCCGCGCCCTTCGGCGCGAGATCCAAGGACTGAAGAAGGGAGACAAGTCCGCCAGTGAGTACATGCAGAAGGTGAAGGCTCTTGCCGACGCCATGGCCGCCGCTGGTTCCCCTCTCCGCGATGACGAGATCATCGACTACATGCTCACCGGGTTGGGCACCTCGTTCAACCCGATCGCGGCGTCTATGGACTTCGCGACTACGCCTATCACGCTGGCCATGTTCTACAAGTGTGTCCTCAATTTTGAGGGCCTTCAGAAGCAGCAGCAGGCCGATCCCGAGGACTGGACTTCCTCGGCTAACGTCGCATCTCGCCCCTACTCCAACAACTCAGGGCGTGCGAGCGACGCGTCTCGCCCTAGCGGCGGTCGCCCCGCGGGTGGTGGCTCGCAGGGGCAGCATGGCCCTGTCCAGGGCTACGGACAGGGGTTTGGTGGTCACGGTGGAGGTGGCCAAGACCGTCGTCGCAACGACGGCAATGGCGGCCACAATGGCGGCCACAACGGCCGCAACGGAGGAGGACGTCGCAAGTGGCGCCCCCAGTGTCAGATCTGTAAGAACTGGGGGCATGGGGCGAGTGACTGCCGTCGGCGCTATGATCAAGAGCAGCGCACCGGCAACTCTGCATCGACATCCTCCCACGACCAGTACTGGCACCTCGACTCTGGTGCCTCCGATCATCTGACGAGTGATCTCGAGCGTCTCCATGTTCATGACCGCTACCACGGGAAGGATCAAGTCCAGGTGGCCAATGGCGCAGGTTTGTCTATTTCGCATATTGGTCATTCATCTTTACCCGGTTCATCTTTGCAACTGAAAAATATCCTTCATGTTCCACATATTCATAATCATCTCCTTTCAGTTTATCGTCTTGTTTCCGACAATAAAGTTTTTGTTGAGTTTCATAAGTTCTTTTTCCTTGTAAAGGACAAGGTCACGAAGAAAATTCTTCTTCACGGTAGAAGCAAAGACGGACTGTACCCCATCCCGTTTGGTCGAGTTCTTCCTCCATCGTCGCGCCAGGCGTCCTCCGGCGTAAAGACCTCTTCGCCTCATTGGCATCGTCGTCTCGGTCATCCCACCAATAATGTCGTTCAAACCATTGTTAGGCAAAATGATTTAGAGTGTTCTTTCAATAATCAGACTTCAGTTTGTGATGCTTGTCAGTGTGCCAAAAGTCGACAATTGTCTTATAATCATTCTCATCGTGTCTCTACTGTACCTCTTGAGCTAGTTCATTCGGATGTATGGGGTCCAGCTATTGCATCCTCGGGAGGGTATAAATATTATGTTAGCTTTGTCGATGATTATTCCCGTTTTTGTTGGATTTATCTCCTCAAGCATAAGTCTGATGTTGAGCATGTCTTTTACACCTTCCAGGCGCATGTGGAGCGCCTGCTGAACACTAAAATCAAGGCCGTTCAGTCGGATTGGGGTGGCGAGTATCATAAGTTGCATCGCTATTTCCAGCGCCTTGGCATCTCCCATCGCGTCTCCTGTCCTCACACCTCGCAGCAAAACGGGATTGCTGAACGCAAACATCGCCATCTGGTGGAAACCGGTCTTGCTTTGCTTGCGCAGTCTTCCCTTCCACTTCGATATTGGGATGAAGCTTTTCTCACCGCGTGCTATCTCATCAATCGCATGCCTACACCTGTGCTCCAGCAAGATACACCTCTCTATCGACTTCTCAAAGTCCAACCCAACTACACCTTTCTCCGTGTTTTTGGATGTGCCTGCTGGCCTAGTTTGCGGAAGTACAATGCTCGCAAGTTGTCTTTCCGATCCACGATGTGTGTTTTTCTGGGGTATAGCCCGATGCACAAGGGGTACAAGTGCCTAGATCGTTCCACGGGCCGTATTTATATTTCCCGTGATGTTGTTTTTGATGAGTCCGTCTTCCCTTATTCGACTCCCGGTGTTACTGTCGATGTCTCCACTTTGAAACAAGCGATTTCGTTTCCCTCAGATGAACCGGTTACGAGTGACTGTATGCGCAAATATGACTTATCACATTTGCCGATTGATGTGCCTGGTAGTTCCTCTTGTGTGCAGGAAATTTCGTCGGAGCGACCCTCCTCCATGATCGACGTGCATGGGGTGGCCATGCATGGCGCGCCCCCGAGGCGCCCTCGTCGCCAGCCACGGGCCGCATCACTGCCGCGCCTGCAGCTGGGCCGTCTTCGCCCACAGCTGGGCCGTGTCAGCCGCCGGCCGGGTCGTCCACATCGCCGGCTGGGTCTCTCTCGCCTGCCTCGTCGCCTGTTTCGCACGTGGCGTCCTCTCCTGCTCAGCCCGCGTCGCCTCCTGTCGAGAGCACTGCTCCCTCGACCGCGACGCCCTCGGCTGTGCCTGCACATACCATGATCACTCGCACGCGTGATAGCACTCGCCGCGCCAAGGAATATACGGATGGTACCATTCGCTATGATGCATCTCGTCGGGCCTTCTTTGCGACCCCGGCGTCTCACCGTGATGCACTTCATGACTCTGCGTGGCGTGCTGCTATGACTGAGGAATTCACTGCCTTGCAGCAGACGCATACCTGGAAGCTTGTCCCCCGTCCTCCAGGCGTCAACATTGTGGGCAGTAAGTGGGTTTTCAAGACTAAGCAGCGACCAGATGGCTCCGTTGATAAGTACAAGGCCCGCCTCGTTGCACGTGGCTTCACTCAGCAGCACGGCATTGATTATGGTGACACTTTTAGCCCGGTCGTGAAACCAGCCACAGTTCGTCTGGTTCTCTCTCTCGCTGTGTCCCGAGGATGGAGTCTTCGACAGATTGATGTCAGTAATGCCTTCCTTCATGGCTTTCTTTCGGAGGATGTGTATATGCAGCAGCCGCCCGGATTTGAGGATGATCGGTACCCCTCTCATGTGTGCAAACTGCAACGGGCTCTCTATGGTCTTAAACAGTCGCCTCGTGCCTGGTACGCTCGTTTGAGTGCTCTCCTCCTGGATCTTGGTTTCGCTCTCCTCTAAGGCTGACACTTCGCTGTTCATTTTCTCTCGGGACGGTGTTCGCATTTACATGCTTGTGTACGTGGATGATATTGTTATTGCTGGGTCTACCCCTGGAGCGGTTGATCGTTTGGTTCGTGCTCTCGCCGCTCATTTTCCCATCAAGGATCTTGGTGTTCTGGATTACTTTCTAGGTTTGGAAGCGTCTTTCCATTCAGGGGGGATGACAGTGACTCAGCGCAAATATGCATTAGACTTGCTGCACCGTGTGAATATGGAGAATTGCAAAGCCACTTCCACTCCTTTATCCACGGTTGATCCTTTGTCTCGGGTGTCTGGCACTCCTCTTGGTACTGAGGACTCTTTCCGGTACCGAAGTATTGTGGGAGGCCTTCAGTATTTGACTCTCACTCGCCCGGATATTTCGTTTGCGGTAAACAAAGTATGTCAGTTTTTGTCTCAGCCCACTGATGTTCATTGGGAAGCGGTGAAACGTATTCTGCGTTATATCAAAGGGACACTACATACAGGACTGCGTTTTCGCAGGTCTAACGCCACCGGCATCAGTATCTTCACCGATGCGGATTGGGCAGGATGTGTTGATGACCGGAGGTCTACAGGAGGTTTTGCTGTTTTTGTTGGTCCGAATCTCATTTCCTGGAGTTCGAAGAAGCAACCTTCTGTTTCACGGTCAAGTACGGAGGCTGAGTATAAGGCCTTAGCAAATGGAGTTGCCGAAGCTATGTGGGTAGAGTCGCTACTCAAGGAGTTGGGTGTTTCTCGGCAGCGCACGCCTGTTCTATGGTGTGATAATTTAGGGGCCACATACCTGACTGCCAACCCGGTTTTCCACGCACGGATGAAGCACATTGAGATCGATTTCCATTTTGTGCGAGAGCGTGTTGCAGCTGGAGCTTTACAAGTCAGGTTTATCTCTTCTGGTGATCAATTAGCTGATGTGTTTACTAAACCGGCTACTCGACAGATGCTAGATCGCTTCAAGACCAATCTGAATCTTGTTCAGAGTAGAAGTTCAGATTGAGGGGGAGTGTTAAAATAGGTCTAGTAGGTATATATCTGTCATGTATATGTACGCGTATATACGCATGTATTTGTATGATCACCCCTTATATATAGAAGAGACGTGAGGTGCGATTGCACTCACGAAACCCTAAACTCATTCTTCAACTCGTCCTGCTGTTACTACTGCCATTGACTGAAGTCGCGGCTCAAGAGCAGCAGCAGCCTCCGCAGGTCATGCGGCCAGGATGTCGAGACAAGTGTGGCAATATCACCATCCCCTACCCCTTCGGCATCGGAGACGGTTGCTACCGCTACGACGGACAGGGTGGCTTCCAGCTCGAGTGCGACGACTCCCGCACTGACCCGCGGCTCATCGTGGTTGGCTATGGCATCCGGATCACCAGCCTGTCCATCGTCACTGGCGAGGTTTGGGCCAACCTCAAAGCGATGCGCTACTGCTACAACAACGATGGGGTCATCGTCAATCGCAGCAGCGACACGGCTATGGCCCTCATCAGCAGCCACTACCTCTTCTCACCGACCAGGAACCACCTCGTCACGCTCGGCTGCCCCAGCCACAGTTTCTTTGTCGACGTCTCCGGCTATTACGTCAGTGGCTGCATGTCCCTATGCCGGCCGTTGCAGTGCGCCATGCCAGGCTCCTGCACAGGCGTCACCTGCTGCCAGAGCACGATACTCGGCGCTGTCGACTACTACGAGCTACACCTGCTCGACATGCCCAAGAAGGATGGAGACCCGATCATGTACACCAACACCACGACCTGCTGGTACGTGTTCCTGGTGGAGACCGGGTGGTTAAGTACCAGATACAACAACGTCGAGAAGCACCTCAACCGGACTGACGACCTCACCGTGCCCATCATCCTCGACTGGGCAGTCCGGAACGTCATCAACTGCAGCATCGCCAGGCTCAACAGGACCAACTACGCGTGCCGGAGCGCGGTCAGCCATTGCTTCAAATCCATAAACGGCCCTGGGTACCGGTGCAACTTCTCAAAGGGGTATGAGGGCAACCCCTATCTAGAAGACGGATGCACAGGTATATACACAGATAAATCTTGCTGCAATTTCAACATTCATCAACTGCTGCCATGTTTAACACTCGGTCTGATGAATTGTTTTGCCAAATGAAAGACATCAACGAGTGCGAGCATGAAGAAGAGCAACCATGCTACGGCGTCTGCACAAATACTCTGGGAAGCTACACTTGCCACTAGTGGAGATGCCACCTGGAAGAATGGTTGCCGACCAAAGGACAGTTTCACCTTCGCCCTGAAAGTAGTTACAGGTAAGCAGCCTGCAACTTTTGTTCCTTTGGTTGCTCCTGCAATTTTGTTGTCGGAAAACCAATGCTTTATTCAATGTTGTACTCAGGTGTCAGCGTTGGAGTGTTCTTGCCAGTGTTTATGTCCTTCTGGCTCTACCTCGGGCTCCAGAAGAAGCTTATCAGAACAAAGCAGAAGTTCTTCGAGGTAAACGGAGGCGTCTTCCTGCAGCAGCAGATGCGCTCCTACAACGGCACCGGCACCTGTGCCGGGGGGTTTAAGATCTTCTCCAAGGAAGACCTGGAGAAGGCGACCAACAACTTTGCCGCAGACGGTGTTGTCGGCCGCGGTGGGCACGGTATTGTCTACAAGGGTGTCCTCGAGGACAAGACAGTGGTGGCGATCAAGAAGTCAAAGATGATAGAAGAGGCCATCACCAAGGAATTCGCGATGGAGATGTTCCTCCTCTCCCAGATAAACCACAAGAATGTCGTCAAGCTGCTCGGATGCTGCCTCGAAGTAGAAGTGCCCATGTTAGTCTATGAGTATGTCTCGAACGGTACCCTCTACCACTACATACATGACAGTAAGGGCCTCGACTCTGGCACGTCCCTCTACATCTATCTTCGGATAGCGGTACAGTCGGCCGAGGCACTAGCATACATGCACTCTTCGGCCTCGCCGCCGATTCTCCATGGAGACGTCAAGACGGCAAACATTCTCTTGGACAACAAGCTCACAGCAAAAGTTTCAGATTTCGGAGCATCAAAACTGGCACCAACTGATGAGGCCAAGATGGCAACACTGGTGCAGGGAACTTGCGGTTACCTTGATCCAAAATACCTAATGACTTGCCGGCTGACTGAGAAGAGTGATGTGTACAGCTTTGGTGTCGTCCTGTTGGAGCTTCTCGAAAGGAAGAAGGCGCTGTACTTTGACGGGCCAGAGGAAGATAGAAGCCTTGTTTTATGCTTCATGATGGCAGTGAAGGTAGGCCAGCACCAAGAGCTTCTGGACAGCCAGGTGAGGAACGAGATGAGAATCGAAACCCTCGAAGAGATCACCCACCTTATCATGAGATGCTTGAACATGAATGGGCAGGAACGGCCGGCAATGAAGGAGGTTGCGGAGAGGCTAGAGATGCTGAGGAGACACCAGCAACACCCGTGGGCTCAAGCAGATGCCAACACAGAGGAGGCGCAGAGCTTGCTTGACATGGAACAACGAAATGTGAATTACAAGTTCACACAGGATTGCGTCCTTGATTTTGAAGGAAGTAGTACATACTACATACAGCTTTAGTTCGTAGCTCGAAGTATATTGTGATATTCATTATGCATATTTTTTTTTGATGTAAAAATGAATGCACATATGAATGTTGTAGAAAACTGAACACACAGAAAGATCTTAACCTCATACGGCTTGTACGATTCAGTGAAATTGTAGAAATGTTATAAGCCAATAATATGCAACTATGTCCATTAACTGGTTACCGCTTTTTTTTTTTTTTGAAACAAAACGGGCAAATTGCCTCATTTTATTTAAAAAAGTCGAAGAGATCATTTTATTTTAAAAGTCGAAGAGAATTGACCGGTTCATTTGCAGGGGAACCGGCCGAAAACCCGTACAAATGCACCAATGTCGTTATGGAACACGACCACATTGGGCACACCACCACAGCCAACCTGGCTACCCACACGAAACACCAACGCACAAGGAGACCGCGTCGAGGTTGCCGCAAAGCGTCTTCGTCGTCACACCTCCCCGAGGCGGCGATTCCGACATCAATCGCAGCTTCCCAAACAGAGCCGAGGTTGCCGCAGAGCATCTTCGTCGACACACCTCCCCGAGGCGGCAATTCCGACATCATCCGGAGCTTCCCAAACATAGCCTCACAAACGGCATCAGACCCCATGTCGGCCTATGCCAACAATTGGCCACACGCGCCAAGGGCAGACATCTCCGACTCCGACGACGAGCTTCACATGGGAAATATGCTGGACTTGCACCGACCAAGAACCATCAGACACGCCGGGAAGCCCGACTACCGAAGTCCAACCACGACCCATCTTCATCTCGACGCATCATCATTGCCAAACTGCACACTTGGACCTAGCACAGCCGCCCGGCAACAGCCCTCGAACTGAACCCCCGGCCGAAGATGACTCCGCGACGATGCCTCCAAGAAGGAAAGAGACGCAGAAGCGCCACCATCGCCCGATCCCGGATCTGAGGTTTCCCTCCGGAGTCTAGGCCACAGGAGGAGGAGTGAGCACACCTCGGCGATGCTTTCAAGAAAGTCCGCGACACCCGCAGGCGTCACCAACGCCGGCTCCGGCCAGAACCGGAGCAAGGATTTCTCCTGGAGAGCTCAACAACCTGCAACCAAAAGCAGCCACCCACGAACCACCACCATGCGCGCCGAAGCCCGCCGACCACCACCCATGCCGAAGCAGCTCCGCACCACCAGGCCAAGCACACCGGCGCAGCACCGAGCCGCTGCTAGAGCCAGCCGAGCCGCAGATCGAAGCAGGCCCCGGAAATCCTCGCCGCTGACCACCTTCCTAAACGCCCACCGGGGTCGACGCCGAGGCCCTCATCCCAAGCAGAGCCGGCGGCCATCACACGGACGGCCACCCACCCCCCGGCCTCCTGCCGGAGGCAACGGCGCCGCCGGTCGCGGGAAAGCCCCAGATCTTCGATCTACCACCGCCGCCGCGCCCTGCAGGCCACCGCCGCCGCCACCACCACCGCTGGCTCCGCAAGCACGTCGCCCACGCGACCGCACCGGCGAGCGCCGCCACCACCTTCCCGAGGCCGCCGCCCCGGCGTCCGGGCTCCGCCGCGAGCTGCGACCAGAGGATCCCCGCCCCCCATTTTCGGCGACGGGGCCCGCCGCCACCGCGGCAAGGGCCGGCGGCAGCGGCGGCGGGGAGGAGGAGCGGGGGAGGGCCGGCGGGTGGCGGCGCTAGGGTTTCCCCCGAGCCGCCACGGGAGGCGACGCGGGGGTCGGGGAGTTTTTTGCACGAGAGGTTCCTTCACCCCGGTTACCGCTTTTGCATTATTATAAAAATAGGATGTAGAAATAAAACTGCTTAACTTGATTTGCAGGCCACATCCAAACTCAAAAACTGCATCTTGTTACTATTTTTGAGAAGTTGTACCTTTTTAACTGGGGAGCTGGAGTCTCTTGACATTCCCTGACAGAGCTTCCTTATAAAGGAATAAGCTTCACAATGTATGTCATGGCACTGAGTGTCCCATGATAAACCCTTTGCCATTGCATCCTTAATCCGTAAATCCCACCAAGAACTGCCATTCGTCTGCACAATGGAGAGTAACTTATGTTAGCTATGTCCTGGCCTGGCCTATGTTACTATGTTCAGAGCAAAGATGTTCAGAATATAACTTATTTACTGATAGGTTGTTGTTCCTGACTGATTAACTGTAAACTTGGTTTATGCTGATGGTTCAAAACCTCCCTTAATTAATTTATGCAGAGGTGATTAGTCGTACATAATCAGCAACTTACAGTACTCTGACTTGAGAGCCAGTGCCCTGTTCTACACAAAAAGAGCTAGTGCCCTGGAGATTGTGAACTTAAAATACCATCGAGACCTTGCGAAAGAGACATGTCTCCAAATGCAGAGATGGCGTACTGAAATATAGCAATATTTATGAATTTAAGTCTTGACCTGTCAGTAATATCTGAGTTCTCCCAAGTCCCTGAAAATAAAGCAATCTTTATAAGATAAAACTTCACATGAGTTGTTCAATCTAACGAATCTCATTTCTGATATTCTACAGTTATTACCAGCTCACGGTTTCAAATATTTTCCTCATACTAGTGCAATACCCCCCTTTTGCCAACGGAACTAAAAACCAGGTTACATATTTGAAAAGATTATACTATCATTTGTGCTAGGTCAATACATTACCCCGCCAGAGACGAAGCCAAACAAAAGCCCTATGTGGTCACCTCTGTTGCAATCGATTCATCTTATACAAATCAACAGTGATTACCACTGATTTACTGAATGATTTGCTAACTTTGGTTGGTGTCAGCTGACACCACTGCTCATTTGCTAGCTTTGCCCTGTATCTTGATCTCGTCCTAAACATTTGTGAGTAATCCAACAGGTGGTAGCCTGAAGGTAAACAGAACGCCGCGACCGGCTGACATCTTTATACAAGTAAAAATATCCAGGTCAGCGGACTCTACTATTAACACCTACCCATCCATAGAAAGAAGAGGGATTGCATAATATCTATATGTACTTAAACTTAAAAAGAATACTTCAATTTATTTGTATAAGTACACTGTACATATTTCCTTTTTTTAGGAGACAATTATGGTTCTACTAGGACAAAATCCTGTGAGTAGACAATATCCTGCATGAGGCATGGAGAAACACTGAAGGGTACAGGCTGTTGGCAAACGAAAACAATTGGCAACGCACTACGTACCACTAAACAACAGATGGGAAGAATATCTTTTAAATGGCAATGTCATTGAGAATTGATAGCAGAGCATGTTAACCATTGTGCTAATAAATAAGCTTCAGTAGACCTTTTTTTTTACGTGAGCTTCAGTAGACCTTTATATTGCCAGTGCATCTATACACAGAAGCAACTCACAGAAAGTGGATGGTTGTGCTGTTTCTGTGGCAATACCTGAAAAGGGGTCCCATGAGATGATGAGAACAAGAAATATATATAACGGGAAAAGAAAGGCGTATTATATGGCTTAAAATTTTAGGTACATGTTATACCTTACCAATCAAAAGATAGCAATACCAAGCCGCATTGAACAGCTAAAGATCGCACCTAACCTTTCCATTTCTAGTACTTACATTTCTTGAAGAAACTACTTATTTTCATCCTGCCATTTCTTCAGCTCTTCCATGGCCACAAGCCGCTGTTTGTGAAGATACAGGATATCTGCAAGATACGAAATACCAAAATAGATACCAGAATTCATTATTAGTGAACAGCGAAGCATGTTGGATACACTACTGTAACTGAAATCGTTCCTACGTCGTGACACAAACCAGCACACATTCAGTCAGAACTGACGATATCACGATGTTGCAGCACGGACACAACACTAAATTTCGGTGAAACAAGGTAAGATCAATGACCTTGGACTGTTCATCAGCCAAGTCTGTTCCCTGCAATGGCAGGCACGCGAAAGTGTGCAAATACTGAATTCACATTGCCAAACTTCCAATCCACATCTGTCTGCTTGGACGTCGAGCCTGGAAATTTCAGGAGATCAAACAAAGAATTTCAAACAACCCAGGCACTAAAATATAATCTAAAAACAGAGATGAGAGGACCTCACGGGCACCTACGTGGCGGTACTGGAGCTCCCGCGGTGCGGCTTACCGGCGCGAGCATCGCCTTCCGCATCCCTGGTATACACAGATTGAAAGATCGAACCGAATAAGCCACAGTGACAAACACACAAACACTCTGATGGATGTTGCGAGCAAACGCGCGCGCGCGCGCGTGCGGTGCGACGGATCGAGCCATTGGGTACCTGGAACAGGAACTCCGGGCGAGAGGCACGGGCGGCCGCCACGCGTGCGCGAATAGGGGAGGCGACGCTTCGCGCCGCGCGGAGGCGGCGTCGGTGGTGCTGGGGCCGGCATGTCAGGGCCCAGTTTCAGACTCTGTCTCTGAAGATCAACGATGTGAAGAGTGTCCGTCCTGCTTCGCCAACCATCCAACGGCTCACATTGTAATCAGTAATTCTAGCTTAATCAGTGCCATGATTGGCCAATTCTGTAATAATAAAGTCCTAATTAACTCGTGGCTCTGGGCTGGTGTATAAAGCCCAAAGAGTAGGAGGATGGGAGGCACGAGATATAAAGCCTAAAACCTATTTTCCTTTCCTTGCGCCGCCTCTGTTTTCCGTTTAGCTGCTATTTCCCTTCTCTGTTATCTTCAGAATTCAGATTACTGTGTATCTTCTTGCAAATCTCAACCAGTATCCTGACAATTGGTATCAGAAGCATCGATCTTGCCACCAATTTTTTCCCCACCCGGGTTCTCCAGTCGCATCGATCTGGGGGGGTAAAAATTCCTTGGGTCGAGTTCTTCCTTCACGCACCACCCACTCTCTCCCATGTCGATAATCCGTACCAGATCCCAGGAAAGACTGGAGCAACAGGCGGAAGAAGCCGCAATCCTCGCTGCCGCAGAAGAACAGGCTCAAGCAGAGGCCGACATCGCGGGTCGCCTCCCGCGGGAGGTCCTGAACATCCAGCGTCGCCTGGACCTGCAACAGTCCTCGGTGGATAAGATCCATGGCGATCTGTCCACGCTGACGGAGATGGTCGCCCAGATCAGCCTCTCCCTGGGGAAACGGCCAGAGCCCAGCGCTCCGACCACACCGCCGGCAACATCCAACGGCAACCCTCCCCACTACCACCCCAACTTGTCCCCAATCATGGAGGGGGCAACGCCATCAAGCTCGTCGACAACACCACAACAAGCAAGTGCAGTTCGGCCTCTTCACTTTGGTAATCTTTCCCCCCGCCATCTTCCTCAGCCTGAGTTCCCCACTGCACCGTTGTCAACAAACTCCTCGCCTCGCCCACCTCACACTGCCGCTCCTCCACCCTCCATCCAACCAATTGCCCCCAATTTCCATGCCCACCAATACACCTCACCTCCAACACAACCACACCATTACGCTGCCCCGCACCAATCCTACCCATATATGCCCCCAAACCCCACCTTTCTTCCACCACAGGCTTACTACCCACCTCCACCACAGACCCATTACCAACCACACTATCCACACCAACCATACCAGCTTCCATTCCAAGGATATGCTCCTCACACACCATACCCGCCCTACCCTCCCCAGCACACACCACCACCACCATCCTACACTTACCCTCCCACTACTCCTGTTACCATGCCAATCCAAACACAGCCACAAACCCACCAAGATATTCGCCAATTCCCACACCAGAATAGTCATGTGGAGCCGCACATTCGCTCTCCTACGGTCGAATTGCCATTATTCTATGGGGACAACGCCTACCAATGGCTACAAGACTGTGAAGGTGTGTTTGAACTTGCTGGCATCACAAATGAACAAAAACTCAAATGGGCAGTGGCTCACATCCGTGGAAAATCTAAAACCTGGGTCAGTAACTCGACTGTGGATTTATACTTGATGAATTGGGTGCAGTTCTGCGAGCTCCTATTAGAAAGATTCCCAGATGCAGGTGCCCATGAGTCCATGGACCAGTTTCAGCAGCTGAAACAGACTTCTTCAGTAGCTCTATACATCGACACATTTGAGGAATGGATGACAATGATGAAGAGAGACCATCAGTATTTACCAGAATTTCTTCACACTTCGTTTCCTTTCAGGACTAAAAGACACAGTGAAGAACTCTGTCAAATGTCACAAACCGGCTACCTTGCGATCTGCCTACTGGTTTGCACGACAAGAGGAACAAGCATTCTTGGCAGTAAACAAGAAACAGAACAACTTCCAAGCTCCTGCTCGACAGCCCCCTGCCAATAATGGTCCCAGGAATTTTCCACAACATGACAACAGACCAAGACCCAATGTGGACAGACCAAGAGAAAAAGCTAAATGTTGGTATTGTCCTGAGGACTGGACATTTGGCCATAAGTGTGCCAGCATCAAGAGTATTGTCCATGCTATCCATATGCAAGGTCATAGTGATGAAGATGAACCTGAAGAACAACCTCTTGAAGAAGCACAACAAGTACCACAACCAGTATTGGAACAGCAACAACAACAAGAAGATAATTTGATGCAGCTCTCACTACAAGCCCTCCATGGCATGCCAGGAGAGGGTACTCTAGCAGTGCAGATATATTTTGGCAACACAAAAGCACTGGCTCTAATTGATACTGGCACCACCAACACCTTTCTGGATACTCAGTTTGCCCACTCTCAGAAATTCCAATTGGTGCCAATACCAACAAGGACAGTAGTAGTGGCTGGAGGAGGACAATTGTTGTGTGAATCAGTACTACCCCAAGGCTCATATAGCATTCAAGATAGACAATTCCAACATGATTTCAACATTCTCCCTCTAAAAGGCTATGATGTGATTTTTGGAGCAAACTGGCTTAAGAAATTCAGCCCCAACATATTGGACTGGGAAAACTGAACAATATCTATTTGCCATCAGGGTCACTGGCTCACCATGCATGACCATCAACTGAGGGGTAAGGATTTCTTAATCTCTATCAAATCTTGCTCCAAGTTGCTGAAACAGGGAGCAGAAGCTTATGTGCTACAGCTTAACTTGATGTCAGACAAGGAACACTCTCCTCACACTCAGATACTTGAACTCGAGAATCCAACACCTGTCCAGGACATATTACAGGAATTTTCTGACATATTTGCACCCCCTAGTGGCCTTCCCCCAGAAAGAGCTTGTGATCATACAATTCCCTTGACAGAAGGAGCTGTTCCCCCAAACATCAGACCCTACCGTGTTCCCCATAACCAAAAGAATGCTATTGAGGAACTAGTCAAGGAGCTGCTACAAAAGTGTGAAATTCGCCCAAGCACCAGCCCATACTCATCTCCAGCAATTCTGGTACACAAGAAGGACAAAAGTTGGCGCCTCTGTGTCGACTATCGACAACTCAATGCGTTAACAATAAAAAACAAGTACCCCATCCCTGTCATTGAGGATCTTTTCGATGAGTTGCAAGGCGCAACAGTGTTCTCCAAGCTAGATTTGCGCTCGGGCTACCACCAGATTAGAATGCACAAGGCTGACATACCCAAGACAGCATTTCGTACTCATTTGGGACACTACGAATACCTCGTGATGCCTTTCGGCCTCACCAACGCCCCAGCAACGTTTCAAGAGCTAATTAACACCATATTCTCTGAGCTACTCAGGAAGTTCGTCTTAGTCTTTTTTGACGACATCCTCATTTATAGCAAGGATATACTAGAGCACAGGAAGCATTTGAAACTAGTGCTCAAACTGCTACAGACCCATCAGTTGAAGGTCAAAAAGTCCAAGTGTTCATTTGCCACTTCCGCAGTGGAGTACCTAGGACACATACTTTCTGGCTCAAGAGTCGCCACAGATCCTGCAAAGATTGATGCTATTCTATCTTGGCCTACACCCACAAATATCACGCAGCTGAGGGGAGTTTTGGGCCTCACTGGCTATTACAGGAGGCATATCAAAGACTATGCAATGATTTGCAAACCACTCCACGAGGCTCTAAAAAAATGCTTTTCACTGGGGAGACGAACAAGCACAAGCATTTGCCACACTGAAACAGGTAATGACTAACCCACCAGTTCTCTGCTTGCCAAATTTTGAACTGCCATTTGTATTGGAGACAGATGCCTGCTCCACCGGTTTGGGCTCAGTCCTTATTCAACAAGGCAGACCACTTGCATACTTCAGTAAAGCACTAGGCCCTAGAGCTGCCAGCATGTCCATCTATGAAAAGGAGGCAATGGCCATCTTGGAATCACTCAGAAAATGGCGTCACTACTTCCTGGGGAACAAACTCACAATAAGGACAGACCAGAAGAGCCTCAAGTACCTAGCAAGCCAAAGGTTATTGGAAGGAATCCAACACAAATTGATGACAAAACTGTTGGAATTCGACTGCACAATTGAATACAAAAAGGGATCTCAAAACAAGGTGGCAGATGCCCTATCAAGAAAAGACCAAACAGTTGAATCTTGCTTGGCTACCTCCACTGCTATACCCTCCTGGACAATAGAAGTGGAAACAAGTTATCTTGAGGATCCTAAAAGCATGCAATTGCTACAGGACCTTGTCCCTAAACAGCAACAGCCACCCAAATTACACTTTGCAATCTGGTCTACTAAGATACAAAAACAGAATTTACATTGGGAACTCAGCTGACTTGAAGAAGAAGCTCTTTCAAGCCTTCCATGCATCATCCTTTGGAGGACACTCTGGGCAAAGGGTCACCTATCACAGAATGAAACATGTCTTCTTTTGGCCCAATATGAAGAGTTTCATTGCTGAAAAAATTGCACACTGCCCAGTCTGCCAGATCACAAAGACAGAGAGAGTTCCTCCTCCAGGCTTACTCAACCCACTCCAGATACCAAGAAGAAAATGGAGTGAAATAAGCATGGACTTTGTTGAAGGTTTACCCAAATCTCACGGTAAAGATGTGATATTGGTAGTGGTTGACAGGTTAACAAAGTATGCCCATTTCCTACCAATGTCCCACCCATATTCTGTACACAAGGTAGCTGAGCTCTTTATCAGCAGCATTTTTAAACTCCATGGCATGCCCAAGATCATAGTGACAGACCGTGACAGGATCTTCACCAGCAAACTGTGGCAGGAATTGTTTTCAGCTCTGAAGGTGGACCTGCATTTCTCATCGGCCTATCATCTAGAGTCTGACGGCCAAACTGAACGCGTGAACCAATGTCTCAAGCAATATCTGAGAAGTATGGCTTTCCAAGAACCAAAGAAGTGGATGGACTGGCTGCCCACAACAGAGTGGTGGTATAACTCAGCCTACCATACTAGCATCAAAACATCACCATTTGAAGCTCTGTACGGCTACGCCCCTCCTCAGATACAAGAAATTGCCCTCCCAGATACCCTTTTACCAGAGACAGTGGACACACTACAAGAACATGAGAAGATGGTCCAATCACTGCAGCAGAACCTAGTTCAAGCCCAGAAAAAGATGAAGAAGTTCGCTGATGTACACAGAACAGCAAGAACTTTCCAACTGGGCGATCTCGTTTACCTGAAAATGCAACCGCACCGGGAAGCTGCACTGGGACAAGGACACGCGCTGAAGCTCACCTCCAAATATTATGGGCCCTTCAGGATAATCCGAACAGTGGGACAAATGGCATATAAGCTACAGCTGCCATCAGGAACTAAGCTGCACGATGTGTTCCACGTCAGTCAGCTTAAGAAGCACTTGGGTCCTAAGGCAGTACCAAATCCTCGCCTTCCTATGCTCACCCCAGAAGGTAACATCAAGATAAACCCACTAGCAGTTCTTCAGCGACGTCAAATTCCTCGCAATGCTGGTGCTTATGATGTTGCTGTGCCTCAATGGCTGGTTCACTGGGAAAACCTACCTAAAGCTGAAGCAACCTGGGAGGATGTCGACTTCATGCGCGCCACATTCCCTGCATTCCAGCCTTGAAGTCTGGTCTCGTAGGGGCCGGCAATGTCAGGGCCCAGTTTCAGACTCTGTCCCTGAAGATCAACGATGTGAAGAGTGTCCGTACTGCTTCGCCAACCATCCAACGGCTCACATTGTAATCAGTAATTCTAGCTTAATCAGTGCCATGTTTGGCCAATTCTGTAATAATGAAGACCTAATTAACTCGTGGCTCTGGGCCGGTGTATAAAGCCCAGAGAGTGGGAGGATGGGAGGCACGAGATATAAACCCTAAAACCTATTTTCCTTTCCTTGCGCCGCCTCTGTTTTCCGTTTAGCTGCTATTTCCCTTCTCTGTTATCTTCAGAATTCAGATTACTGTGTATCTTCTTGCAAATCTTAACCAGCAGCCTGACACGGCAACGCCGCTCCGGCGAAAAGGAAGCTCCGGCAGTGGGCCGGTGTCACTGACTGCGGGCCGCGCCAGGTTTACCGGCCAGATTTGGGCACTAAGCGGGGTATTTTTTTTTTTTTGCCAAATCTGGCCGTTTTCGATAACTAACAGCAAAACTGGCCGCTACTGGAAATTATTTCCAAATCTGGCCCCGGGGTCGGTGCCAATGAGGATAGCGCCGAACATGTGCAGGTCGGCGCCAAGACTGACCGTCAGCCGAAGTGAGGTCAGCGCCATTGTCAATGGTGCCGAACACTTTGAACATTTTTGGCTAAGTTTGTTTGGCGCCGACGTGCACTGGTTCAGCGCCGTCGAAGATGGCGCTGACCCGAGAGGCCAGATTTGGAAATAGTTTCCAGCAGCGGCCAGTTTTGTTGTTAGTTGCCGAAAACAACCAGATTTGGCAAAAAATACCTAAGCGGGAGCTAGTTTGGGCCTCGCGGTTCGCAGCAAGAAGGCTTCTGAGCTGAACAGAAGAAGGCCCAGTTTTGTCGAATCGAAGAAAAAAAATCAATTATACCAGTAGATCCATTAAACAAATTAACATGGATCATGATATTTTTTATCAAATCTGGCCTTTATGGCTAACTGTTGCAACATCTGAACCCTCTAGAAAACGGGAGCTCCTATATCACGCGCAACACGGACGGAGTGCAGCTCCGCGCACCCCTCCGCGGCGAAATGGGCCGGCCCAACTTCGCAGGTAATTATTATTTTCCTTTTTCTTTTCGGTTTTATTTTCTGTTTTGATTTTTCTTTCTGTTTTTATACTAACAAGAAAATGTGTCTATTTTTTGGAAAAAAATAAAAATCATTATAATACAAATATATTTATATATATTAAAAACTAATAAATATAATTATTTTATTTGAATGACTTTCAAACATGAAAAAATATGTATTTGAACGAATTTTTAAATATAAACTTTTCTATTATTCGAAAGACTTTTGAATAAAATATTTATCTTATTTGAACGATTTTCAAAACATGGACAATTATGTTATTTGAACGAAATTTCAATAAAACATTTATCTTATTTGAATGATTTTCCAAACATGAACAAATATGTTATTTGAACGGATTTTCAATAAAACATTGATCTTATTTGAACGAATTTCAAAACATGAACAATTATGTTATTTGAACGAATTTTCAATAAAACATTTATCTTATTTGAACGATTTACCAAACATGAACAGTTATGTTATTTGAACGGATTTTCAATAAAACATTTATCTTATTTGAACGAATTTCAAAACATAAACAATTATGTTATTTGAACGAATTTTCAATAAAACATTCATCTTATTTGAACAATTTTTCGAACATGAACAATTATGTTATTTGAACAAATTTTCAAAACATGAACAATTGTGTTATTTGAACGAATTTTCAATAAAACATTTATCTTATTTGAACGAATTTTCAAATATAGACATTTTTATGTTACTGAATTTTTTTAGAAAACATTTATTTTATTTAAAACTAAGAAACCTACTCAATTTTTCCACAACATAAACATTTATTGAATATAAAACTAAAAAAGACACAAGACAAAAAAGAAAATATAAAATAAACATTAAAAAAAATTCAAAGAAGAAAAATGAAAAAAGATAAGCAGAAAAAAAAGTAAACATAAAAACGAAAAAATAAAAATAACTAGAAAACCGAAAAAGAAGAAAGAAAAAGAAACAGAAAAACAAAAAACGAAAAAGAAACACAGACAGAAAAAAAAACGAAACAGAAAAAATACCAACATCCCTACTATTGGGCCGGCCCATATGCTACCGAGTGATACGCGGAGCATAGGGTTCGCCCCAGAAAACTATTTCCAGATTTGGCCACTCGGCTCGACGTCAATTCATACGGAGCCGAACTTGTTTTCACTTCGGTGCTGATAGTCTAGCCGGAGAAACCCTACAATCCTACATGGCAAATGTCGGCCCCGCTCGATTCAGTTATGCTGCCTCGGCTCCCAGCCCGATTAGCGCCAAACTTTAGGGTTAATATTTAGAAAATATTCCCAAACCATATTTATTCTCCTCAATACACACTTAGTGCCTCCTATAAATTTAGCCACCTCATACATTTCTAAAAACTCCGCATTTTTTCCAACAAAATACATACCAATCACAATCTCAGTGCACACCGACATTTACTACTTCAATTCGAAATCAACGACGACCCGGATGACGACGGCGCCAAGAAGAACCAGCACCACCTGACGCTGCCCAGCCTCGCGCTGCGCCGGAAGCGCTCGTCCCGGCGCGTCGCGTCGGGCTTTCCGCGAGGGACTCCGACTCGGTGGGCACGAACCTTGTAGCGCCCAAGCGGCGGCAAAGCATCGGCGGGTCCACGGACTGGAGGGCCGGGCTGCTGCTGCCCACGACGACCTCCGCGCGCAACAAGGCCGGCGTCGACGGTGGGGCGCGATGGGGCGGTGTGCGGCTCGACGAGGCCAGCGCCGCGCTCTTCCTCACCGCGCGCTGGAGCGGGTAAGCTAGCTAGCTCCTGAGCTTTGTACTTGTGCTTTGTGACTGTGTTTGCTCAGATTGCATTTGGTTAATATTGGCACTGACCGTATTTGCTCAGACATGGAAAAAGACGGTGGCTGGGCCGTCCAAGATGTTCGTGGAGAGGCACCGGACCAGCCACGTCCAGCTCATCTGCGACATGGTCTGACCTGCTACCGCTCTTCGCCGCCGACGTCGGCGCCGCCGCCGCGGAGGACGCGCTCGGGAAGCCCGGATCCACCTTCCCCGAGCCGCTGCAGTAGGAGCTCCCAGTGCCCGGCGGCGCGCGCACGGTTCTATGTTACGGCGGCACGCGCAGATTCAGTAAGGAGAAGAGCGACACCCGCAATTGAGAAAAAAATCCCCAGCGCTGATAGGTAGGGTCCACCAATGGATTTTACTGTGTTTGCCACGTCAGCCGCCATGTCAACGTTCAAACCAACCCAGACTTGTTCAAAACCACCTAAATTGAGCAAAAATCAGTGTCAGGGGTGATTTATATGGTATTATGGATTTGAGTGTTTAAATCATACCAAATTTCAGTTGATGGTGAAATTGCTCCAATCCAATAAATTTTATGGTGAAATATATACTTAATCCTATATGTTATAAGCCAAAAGTCTAAGAGCCAGAAATAAGCCCAACCAAATAGGGCCTAGCTAGTTTGGGCCTCGCGGTTCGCGGCAAGCAGGCTTTTGAGCTGAACAGATGAAGGCCCAGTTTTGACGAAGAAGAAAAAAAAATCAATTGTACCAGCAGATCAATTAAACAAATTAACATGGAACATGGATGGTATTTTTTACTAAATCTGGCCCTTATTGCTAACTAATATAACATCTGAACCCTCCAGAAAACTATTTCTAGAATTGGTCACTCGGCTCTGCATTAATTCACATGGAGCCGAACTTGTTTTCACTTCGGCGTTGATAGTCTAGCCAGAGAAACCCTACAATCCTACCTGGCAAATGTCGGCCCCGCTCGATTCAATTATGTTGCCTCGTCTCCCAAACCGATTAGCACCAAACTTTAGGGTTAATATTTGGGAAGTCATCACGATCCATATTTATTCCCCTCGATACACACTTAGGCCCTGCTTGGAATGCTGTTTAATTTTCCCCTCCGTAATTTTCTACCGGCCTTAGCGTGTAAAGTATACGGACCTCGCTAGGTCCGTATTTTTTCCGACGCTTTCCGCCAGCGAACCAAGCGGCCGGGGCCTTAGTGCCTCCTAAAAACTTAACCACCACGTACTTAGGCACAACATACCTAGCCACAAAATATAATGCATTTAGTGCCTCCTATAAATTTAGCCACCTCATACATTTCTAAATACTCTGCATTTTTCCAACAAAGTACATACCAATCACAATCTCAGTGCACACGGACATTTACTACTTCAATTCGAAATCAACATACTCGATTTTATCTCTTGGCTAGGTCTTATGGAAGCATCAGGTTGATGAATCTATTATTAGTTTATATATAGTTGATAACATTTGTATTTAGATTTTGGTGCGACATAAAAACTTAGTGCAAATATTTGCGACCTCAATTGAGTATGTACAACTTTTGGTTTGTAAAGTGCTAGTGATTAGTGATTTTATCTTTTGGTTTCGAATATAGATGGTTTACTCAAAAGTTCTACATATTCATCACAGAGTCCTCGAGTTGTGGTGTTGATTTTATGGACATGACAAGTCAAGTCGTGTTCTTCCCGCAAATTCCTAATACTATACTATATTCTACAACCCTCCAAATACATTTATAATGCATCTAATACTTACACTAACCCAAAGCTCCACATAGATATATGCATCTAGTGCCTCCTAAACAAATTAGTCACCACATACATTTATACAAAATATAATATTATTTGCAATCTACAAAGTATTTAGTGTTTTATCTGCGAGTTTGGCGCCACTACAATTGGTACCGAACATTTCGGGGTTGATTCTAGATTTAGAAAACTAGACGCTTCGGGGTCAATGGACCTGGCGCCGACCTTGCCACGTAGGTTTTACGTTTGTTCCAGCAGAGTTTATCGCCGCCAAACTCCTCTAACGCCGAAGTGAACAATTTTTTGCTCCATATCCATTTACACCGACCCAAGAGGTCAGATATGGAAATACGCAAAAGAAAAATACTCATAGATGGGATCATAGAGTAGCATATGATGTGGCCGGTGAGGTCAAGTGTCAACCTATAATACAGCCCGGGTGGGTGCCACGGAAAAGGATACCTGCTGGTCCAGTCCAACCCACAATTCCATTTCCAAAGTCTACCTGGTAGTAGTAAGATATTGCAGTGATTCGCTGTTGCTAAACTATGGTTTTGTGTCGCTCTCGCATAGCCGGTCAGGACTCGCCTTTCCATGGACGATTGGCAGCCAGGGATCGCAGAGGCAGAGGTTCCAGAGTCCCGACGTCACCGGCCGGTCTACGTGCACACAGCTCCGAAACTCGTGGTCGTCGCCGTGTCCGTCCTCGATCCGGCGCCTGCTGAAACTGTGCGATGGCGCGGACCTGGACTTTCTGTTCTACGGTGCTGCAGAGCAAGTCCGGCCGGTGAATTCCAAAGCCATTCTCGATCGGGCGGCTCGACTTTGCGACGAACTGAAAACTGAAAAGGACATGGCCGGCGGCCAAGCTAGAGACGGAATTCTCTCTACTCTAATATGTACGCTGGTCGCCGGTCTTTTAAAAGCATGTACTAGTACAAGAAGCCAGACTTTTACAAGAAGCGAAAAAACCTTGTACATATATATTGTCCTGATTAAAAACCATCCAACTAAGAATTGGCAAAAGCCAACTCTTCCACTACTACCGTTGTTTAATTAAATCTGGACCTTGCGAAACCACCCGAACAAACGAGAAACCGTGGGCAGAGACACCTTTATATAGAAATAATATATGTTTCCTATGCACAATTCGGTATCAAGCATTTAAAAAAATGCTGAATCGTTGGAGAAGTCAGTCATTTTAGAGCATGCATGAAATGCATATCTCTGCATAAACATATCAAATGAGTATCTTGGTTTCCTTGACTCTCAAATCTAGATGGAGTAAAATCACAACTTTCTTTCTTTTCTCCCCACTCCACTGGTCTTTAATTATTTCGGTTTTTTGACACCCTCCCCCCTGAGATCATTGCATGCATGTCATGTCCCTGTGCGCCGGCTCGTCCCGACAGAGTAGAAGAGGAGGCCACGACGCCTTTAGTGTCCTCCTAGAAATTAATTCATCGGCTGAACGGTTGGAGGCATCTTCGTGTTCACCGCCTAGATCGTGTCTCTACGTACGGTATTTCCTCCAATTGTGACCTTCTCAGTTATCTGCTCCACTATCTTGATGCATATGCTCTCCATCTGCCGGTCAGGTTCTTTCGAGCGGCAATACTAGGCGATCGGTTTTTCAACGCAATGTCATAACATGCTTATATCACCTTATTATACTTACTCTAATAGAAACCGTTATCATATGCTTATATGCACTTTGAAGTGAGTTAATTAATTCATGGAGTAAAGTGTATCACCAAACAATAATTGCATGAAGAGATGACAAAATTTTGCTAGCCGCACGAATTAGAAATTAAATCATCTCAGAGCTCGTGTCGTGTGCATGCCTAGCTGTGGCAGCCGGGCGATGACTTTTTTTAGCACCAAAATTTATCATTTTTATACGCGACATGATGACACAAAAAACATCGGTTTTCCGTGAAACGACTTTCTGATCGCGTAGAATTTCAAGCCTTCCATAATGTTTGGATTGCATATGAAACCCCGTGCACGGCAGATGATCCCTACCCCGCTCCTGCCCCTTCCAGATGCACGGCTCGCTCTTTCCAGGTCGTGACAGTGGATTTTAAAAGCATCAATTATCACGACAATATGGCGTAGACTTCGTAGTCAGCATAAGCATCGATGGATCCGCTTATAGTTAAACCCGCGGCTAGCTGGTGACCTCATCGAGCATGCATGCGCGCGTTGGTACGTAAGGCACCAGGTACGTACGTGTACTCGGAGTCCGCATTCACCGGCCATCACGCGCGCGCGACAGCGACAGCGACATCGACACGGTCGATTTGTTTGCTCCAATTATGCATCGGGCGCCTTGGATATATACTTAGCTGTTAGCTGCAAGCTCTGCTTTTGCATAATAATGGTCTAAAGAATAACATTCCTGTTGCAAGGCGTCGATCTATCACTACCGGCCAGAAATTAAAGATACAATTGTTTTCGTCCGGCCAGTATATATACTATATAACCTTGTCGCGAGTGGAGCCGTGGAGGTGGATCATTTTAGCATCCAACTAGCTAGGAATATAAAAAATATGGACATCCATCATCAACGAAGAAAATCATTACACACACTACTTGCTGTTCTACTTCTACGGCGCTTTTTGTGTCGCTGTCGATGACCGGTCGATCGGTCAGGTCTCGCTCGCCTCGAACTGCATCGATTCATCGGGAGAAGGTCGATCGAGAGGCAGAATATCCATCCAGATGCTGCACGGGTCAAAACCATGCATGGACACAACGATCCAGCGCGCAACGATGATTCATTTCCCGCACGTTGTTGCCGTGCTGCTGCCGGCTGAATTTCTGGCCGTGACGGCAGCCACTAGTCTCGCCGGGCGGCTCGTCCTATACGTATATCCTAGAGTCGGGGAAAAGACGTTACGTGCGTGTACAAGTTCACGGGTGATGCATGCACGCACGCACGTACGTTTTGTCGTTTGTATATCGATCACGAGCCTTTGCCTTTGGTTAGCCGCCAGTAGGCATGTAGCCCATATACAGGCATGTCGTGCCACCTGTGTATCTGTTGCGACATGCATCATGCCACCAGGCCAGCATGCGCAATTCTCAGGTGCCGCCACGCACGTATCGTCCACAGACGTTTGTCGATCCCATGTTTGCATCTGTCTCTGCATTATCCTATCCTTAAAACATTCGCAAAAAAACAAAAAAAAATCCTATCCTTAAAACCTAGAGTAACATTGGGCAGTTTGTTGGCATTAAAAAAATGGAACATCCATTGGCCAAAACTAACTCTTCCACCACCCCTGAATAATAATTAATGTAACAGAAGGCCGAATCATTGGGGGAAGGCAATCATTTACTCATCGCAGCAGATGCGTTGTTGCTTCGAACGAAAACATGACATGAGTATTGGAGAAGGCAATCATTCGTCTTAGGATTAAATTTAGGCTAACCACAATGAGAGTAACTAAGCTAGTAACTTGCATGCCACATAAGAAAAAAAAAATGACATGGCAGCTAATTAATGATGAGAGTAGCTAGTTACCGTAACATTAGACTTTCCGAGATAATATGAGTCTACACCCTAATAAATACTCCCTCCGTCCCGGTGTATTAGTCCTGCGCGTGCCCCTAGATCATCACTTTGACCAATATAATATAAATAATATAACAAAATAATTATATGATTAACAAATATAGAATCTGAAGTTTCTAATGATATATTTTTTGTCATGTATATCTTATATTAAGTTAGTCAAAATAAGGATCTAAGGCTACGTGCAAGACTAATTAACCTGGACGGAGGTAGTATAGCTTTGCATGATATCACACATATATTACTAGCCATTATGAAGGTAGTAACATAATCCAGTAAAACATGTACGGCTAGTCATAGTGGAAAGTAACATAAGGTGGTAACATACACATAAAACTAGGCCATGTTACTACCTCCACATTTTATAGGTTGTAGACTCATAGTGTATCGAGATATGTGATGTTACAGTAACATATTATATTATCACCTTTCATTCATTAATTACCTAACACGTCATCGTTTTTGTCCACATAGCATCTATGTTAGTAGTGAAGTTATCCCCACTATGACTAGTCTCACTCTATGTTACTTCCCATTGTGACTAGTCTTAGGATTAGCATTTCCTAATCGTAGCAACCTCATTGGTTGACTACATAAATCATTTCCTAATCTTTCTTCTCATTGGTTTCGTAGTTTCTTCAACTAAGAAAAAAACTACTACTCCGAATTATCTTTCGCGTCGGAGTTTGCCCCCATCACGCGCGCGCGACAGCGACACGGTCGGTTTGGTTGCTTGAATTATGTGGATCGGGCGCCTGGAACTGTAAGCTCTGCTTTTGCATAATAATGCATGGTTAAAGAATAACATTTCTGGTGCAAAGCGTCTATCACCGGCCAGAAATATACAATTGTTTTCATCCGGACAGTATATATATAACCTGCAGGTCCGGAGTGGAGGTGGATCATATTTTAGCATGCAACTAGGAATAACCACCCTGATGTCAAACAGAAAGAAAAAAAACTGTCGACCACCAGGCCGGGTCCCACATAAACCATACTAGTCCAACTCACTTTCCAGTTCCAACGTCTACCTGATTGCTAAGATACTGCGGTTTTGTGTCGCTCTCGATGACCGGTCGGTCAGGTCTCGCCCACCTCTGCATCCATCGGGATCGGGATACCTCGAGAGGCAGAGAGATCCCAGAATTTCTAGATGCAGCTGTGTGCGGCCCGATGCCCGCGCTCATGGCTGACAGACGGACCAACCGGCGCGAAGTCGTCCTTGCACGTGCAACGGTTTCCAAAAACGTGGAGCGGTGCGGTGATCCCGCCGGAAGTCGCCGTCGCCGGCTTGTGATGCCGCGAGGTCTCTTCTACGGCACGGTCAAAACAAGAAACCGGCCCGATTCCTCCCACGTTGTTGTGGTGCTGCACGGTGAGTTTCTAGTCGTGACGGCAGCCGCTAGCTCCATCAAGTCTTGCCGGCCGGCTCGTCCTAGAGTCGCGCGGATTCCGACAGCTCGCGCAGATGGATTCCGACGGCAAAACGACAAACTGCCGGAGAGGAGGAAGAAAGCCCCCCGCCGTGACCGCCGGCCTAACCGCCGCCCGCAACTGGAGACGCTCCTGCGCGCGCCTCGCTGCTCCGCCCTGCTCGAACCTCCTCCTCTGCCGGTCCGTCGCCACCTCCGACCTTCCCGTTAAGTGCTGCTCGGCTTCGCCTCCCTGGTCCAGACTCGCCGGCGCCTTCTCCTTCGCGCGTCCCTGGCGGTCGGCACGGCATCGCCGACGCCGTCTTGGGGATGGGGGATTGGAGAAAGTGGGGAACAGGAAGAAGAGAGGGGATCGTGGACGGGACCCACCCGCGCGTCGCATTGACACGGACCGTGCGAGCGGTCGAGCGCGCGTGAGAAAGCCTTTTCGCCTAGAGTCGGGGAATGCACGTACGCACGTAGGTGTGGAAAAGACATTACGTGCGTACGGGAGTTCACGGGTGATGCACGCGTACACGTACGTGCCGTGCTGCACGGTGAGTTTCTGGTCGTGACGGCAGCCGCTAGCTCCATCAAGTCTCGCCGGCCGGCTCGTCCTAGAGTCGCGCGGATTCCGACAGCTCGCGCAGATGGATTCCGACGGCAAAACGACAAACTGCCGGAGAGGAGGAAGAAAGCCCACCGCCGCGACCGCCGACCTAACTACCTGCCCCCGCCGCCCTGGCCGGCCCGCGCGCGCCTCGCCGCTCCGCCCTGCTCGAACTTCCGCCTCCGCCGGTCCGCTGCCGCCTCCGACCTTCCCTCTAACCCCACCACCCCCCCCCCCCCATCGGATATCGTCGCCGGCGAGCACCCCGCCCCCCCCCTTGTTAAGTGTTGCTCGGCTTCGCCTCGCTTGTCCAGACTCGCCGGCATCTTCTCCTTCGCGCCTCCCTGGCGGTCGGCACGGCGTCGCGGACGCCGGCTTAGGATGGCGGATTAGAGAAAGGGGGAACGGGGGAGAAGAGAGGGGATCGTGGGCGGGACCCACCCGCGCGTCGCGTTAACGCGGACCGCGCGCGTGAGAAAGCGCCTTTTCGCCTAGAGTCGGGGAATGCACGTTACGTGCGTAGGTGTGGAAAAGACGTTCCGTTTTGTTTGGATCGATCACGAGCATTGCCTACCGGTTTGGCCGTCAGTTGCTTGAAGCCCACATATACACTGATTCACATGCTTGTGGTGCCAACTGGTGACATGCATCATGCCACCAGGCCAGCAGCATGCGCAATTTTCAGGTGCCGCCACGCAGGTACGTCCCCGGACATCCTGTCACGCTCCCCCCTACAAGTAGGTCAGTGGCCACGTCGCTTTTGCATACTGTCAATCCCATGTTTGCATCCCTCTCTACATTATCCTATCCTTAAAAACTTCAATTGGGCAATCTGTTGGCATTAAAAAACAAAACACAATGGCCAAAACCAACCCTTCCACTACCCCCTGTCTAATTAATCTCCCATGTTATGCATAGAGTGGCGCCGTAGGAAAATCATAATAAGGAAAACCATATAGTACTCCCATGCTATGCAGTATATAGTGTGGGGGAGTATCAATTTTGAGCCTGTTCAAATGTTTTCCGCTCTGCTAAATTCTTAACTCCGCTCTCCACTCCACGGATCGCGCTCCACTTGCAAAATCCAAATTTCAAAAAATATTCTGCTGCCAGCTCTGAGCTCCATATTCTGAAAATGTTTAGCTGTCGGTGCCTGCAATGCAAGCCCACTCGCTAGCTGGCTCTAAGGACGTGGCATCATAAAGCTCAGGCGAACACGAGTCGTTTGTTGAACAACATGTTCCCGACCGAGAATCACCCCGACGTGCTGATGAGCTTCCAGGATCCAGACCGAGAGTCACCGGGCATTTTTTATCTGCAATTCTATGCCAAACTATGTTACTCCCTAAAACCTTTAAAGATTGGGTGGCGGCGTAAGTAAACACCCAAATATAAAGAAGGAAACCGTTCAATATGTACCACAAGTGTGGTCCGAGAGATATCATATGGACCTTATTATGTCAAACATAGGAAAAGGAAAAATTACTGGAGAAGGCAATCATTCATCTTATGAAATGGGTTTATTGGCTTAAATTTAGGATTTTGCATTTCCTAATGGTAGCTAACTCATAGATTTGACTAAATAACTCCTTTCCTAATCATTCATCTAATTTATTTCCTAGTTTTGTCAACTAGGAAATAATTAATTACGCTCTCCCAGCAATTTTAAGGTTCATTTTAAGCTGCTTAATTTAAACAAGCTATACGCAAGTGGGGAGAAAATGTCTCGAGGGGATATCCCAGACGCATCATCAAGACAAGCAGCCAAAAGATGGAGAGCAAAAAAAAAAGAAAAAGATGGAGCGCAGAATATTCGCCTTCCCTCCGCTCGCTGCTGCATTTATAGGCGCCGCTCGCCGTCCAGAGGACAGACACGCACGCCGCCAACCAACCCCCAGCAACAGAGAGACCCAGCATGAGCAGCACCGGCGGAGAGGAGGCGCTTCGGGAGCAGTACGTCCTGGGCGAGGAGATCGGGAGCGGCCGCTTCGGCACAGTCCGCCGCTGCTACTCCGCCGCCACGGGGCAGTCCTTCGCCGTCAAGTCCACCCTCAAGGCGCCGCTCCACGACCCGCTCGACCTCGCCCTCGCGGAGCAGGAGCCCAAGGTGCACCTGCTCGCCTCGGCCCCGCCCTGTAGCCCGCACGTGGTCGCGCTCCACGCCGCCTTCGAGGACGCCCACGCCGTCCACCTCGTCATCGATCTCTGCGACGGCGGGGACCTCTTCTCCCTCCTCTCCGCCCGCGGCCGCCTCCCGGAGCGCGAGGCCGCCGGGATCGCGGCCCAGCTCGCCGCCGCGCTCGTCGCGTGTCACCGCCGCGGGGTCGCGCACCGGGACGTCAAGCCCGACAACCTCCTCTTCGACTCCGCCACGGGCGCGCTCAAGCTCGGCGACTTCGGCTCCGCGGAGTGGTTCGGGGACGGGAGGGCGATGTCCGGGCTGGTGGGAACGCCCTACTACGTGGCGCCCGAGGTGGTCACCGGGAGGGAGTACGGCGAGAAGGTGGACGTGTGGAGCGCCGGGGTGGTGCTCTACGTGATGCTCTCCGGGACCGTGCCCTTCTACGGCGCCACCGCGCCCGAGATCTTCAAAGCCGTGCTCCGCGGCGCCCTGCGCTTCCCGCCCCGAGCGTTCGCGGCCGTGTCGCCCGAGGCCAAGGACCTCATGCGCCGCATGCTCTGCAGGGACGTCTCTCGCAGGCTCTCCGCCGAGCAGGTCCTCAGACATCCGTGGATCGTGAGCCTTGGGGGGAATGCGGTGGAGGACTGAAATCGAACATGCTGCATGCGTTCCACCTGTAGATAGATCTTCTTCGGAGACGACGACTCTTTTGCCGTCCTGTTAATTTCCGGCAAATCGGCGATCGACAGAGTGGTGTTGGTAGTGCCGGCCGGGGTTTGGTAGATGAATTAGTTCTTGTTCCTCCGTGATGGTTTAGGTCGATCTCTCGTGAACAGTTGGAATTATAGAAGATTTCACCTGAGCCTGTTCGTATTGTTTGTTCTGAATCTCTGTAGTTAGTCCTTGTACTGTCGTTCAGGTGTAGCTGAAGAAGTGAGGGGCTGAGGGCTAGTAGACAGATTTTGTTTGAGACGAAAACGGAACAAAGGAGTCTGAATGTTTTTGTACAATTCACTCGTGTCTTCCGAAACCCTCTCAGTTCATAGCAAATGATTCAAAGTCGTCTTCAAGTCTGGTTGCTGTGCCTGTGCTGATAGTTTGATTTGAAAACCTGAAGTGGTGGAATCTTCTACCCAAAGCCTGATCATCATCTTGTTAGGTCGATCTCCACGTTGTGACCCAACGGTCACACGAACCTAGGTCAAACGCGCCCTGATCGGGGGCGCCCAACCTCCTCATGGTTGGTGGGCCCCTGTCGCCAGCGCATATAAAGAGGTGGGGGGGCCGGACGCACACGGTACGAGGTTCACCGTGCACCGCAGACCCCACCGATACACCCAATCCGATCTAGGGTTGCGCTAGGCCGACGGGAAGCTCTCCACCGCCGCCATCTCACTCACCCACGCATCACCACCTCACCGCACTCACCACCACCACCATGGCCTCAGGCTCGAGCTCGACACCACTCCCTGGAGAAGGTAGCCACGCCGATCTCTCTCTCTCTCGGTTTCCCTCTCTCTCTCTCGGTTTTAAGCAGTAGAAGGGTAGAACCCTAAAGAGTTTGCTGTGATCGATCTAGACTAGCATGATTGATCTTAACATTGGTATCAGAGCCTGTTCTAGGTCTAGATTGGTTCGGTAAAGAGAAAGAAATCAAAAGAAATCCCACCCGGAAAAGAATCCCCTCCCCGAAGAACCCTAATGCCAGATCCGAAGGGTCAAAAGGCAAAAAAGGGAAAAGAAACTCACCGGAGTGCCCTCGGGCTCGCCGGCAAAGGGGGCCTGCCGCATGGCCGCCCCATTCCCTCTCGATCCGACGCGCATCGGCAAGCCGAGGCGTCGGAAGAAGGAGCACCTCCCTCGGGAGGCAAAGAACAGAGGCATCACTGCTGCTTTCTCCGCTCGACGGCGGCGCACCCACCCCAAGGGAGGATGCGCGACCGGCGAGAGGGGAGACCACCGAGCCGTCTTCTCGCTTCGATATGCTCCAGCGGACGGAGAAGAACAGAAAGGGGGAGAGGGAAAGGAGCTGGACGGGGGCGCCGCCGTTGCGCGTCGTCGTCGTCTCTGGAAATGGTGGCCGTCGCCGGACGCCGGCGGCGGGCCGAAACCCCTAACCCTAGAGCGCCGCACGGCGGACAGAGGAGAGCGGGGGGAGAGAACAGAAATGAGCTAGGGTTTCGGATCGGGGCGGCGGGGCGGTGGTTTTGTTCCTCCGACTCGCGCGCGTGGCCGTCCGATCCCATCGGACGGTGGAGAGTAAAAACCTAGCGCGGTGACGGGCTCTCGGGCCGAAAGTGGAAAGGCCGTGGGCCGTTAGTGCTGGCTACGCGCCGCACGCGAGCGTCGCGCAAGCAAATGGGCCGTGGGCCGAAAGTGGCAGAACGTGTGGTATGGGCCGCGCATTTTAAACAGTTTTTTTAGACAGTTTCTCTCTGTTTTATTTATTTCAGAAGCAGTTTTAGGTGTTTTTGTCTAATTTTTAGGCAAATTTCATCCAGTTTTTCCTATGCAAAAATTCTCCAACGAAATTATTGTGTAGGAAACAGAAAAGTAAAAGAAATGCTTCTGAAAAGTAAAAGATAATAGAATTTTATTCAATAGTTTCCGCTGCAAATAGAATAATTGCTCTTATAAATTCTTTTGCAATAGAATTAAAAGTAAAAAGAGCATGTTAAAAGATTATTATGATTATTGTGGTCCTGTTATTTTATGACCAACGTCGTTAATAACATGATCATAGTTAATTATAGTGAAATGCATTTATTTCTAATTCTGCCCAACGGTGTTTTAGTTTAAATTGCATAACTTTTGCATGTCATATTTTGACCAACGTTGATTTATTTCATGCAAATGTTGAAATTTGTTGAGAGTTCTCACCTCATTGTGATTGTTTTAGGAGGGTACCACCTGATGAGTTGCCTAAAGGATGTTCCCCTCCTTCGAGGTGACAACTACTCCGAGTGGAGGAAAAAGGTGGATTTGGCACTTGCATGTGCAGAGGTGGACTGGGTGGTGGATACTCCACCACCAGTCATGCCAAAAGAGCCTGAAAGAGAGGCAAAAGACACTGACGATGACTGGGAAAAGAAGAAAAGGGACTATGGTCCATTGGAATTGGCTTATTCCATAAATAAGCAAAAGTGGAATGCAACCAACAAGAAGAGCTTAGCCTTCTTAAAGAATACAATTGAGAACGCCATTGCGGGCTCAATTGCAGAGTGTGCCACTGTCGGGGAGTTCTTCGACAAAAGTAAAGAGCCAGTTCACTGGCTCTTCAAAGATCTATGGCACCCAGTTGCTCAAGCAACTGGTAACTGAAAAGTACACAGGAGGAGGGCATGGCATTAGAGAGCACATCCTCAGGTTGTGCAACATGGCTGCCAAGCTCAAGGCCATTGATCCTGATCTTGAGATCAAGTCTGTTCTCCTCATCCACATAGTCATGGCATCATTGCCAAAAGAGTTCGAGAACTTTGTTGTGAACTACAACATGTCCCCTGACAAGTGGGACATGGAAAAGACCATTGCTATGTGTGTCCAAGAGGAGGACAGGCTAAAAGAAGCACGTGGTGGATCCATCAACTACGTGAAGGATAATAAGAAGAGGAACTTTGGTAACACTGGTTCCCCTTCAAAGCCACATGGCAAAGGCCCCATTCAGAGTCAGCAAAGGTCCTTCCCAGTGGACAAAGACACATGCCTCCACTGCAAGAAGACTGGGCACTACAAGAAGGATTGCCCTGCTTTCCTAAAGTCCATAATGGCAAAGAATGGTAAAAATATAGTTTCCTTCGTTAATGAATCCCTGTATACACAGTTTTCGAAATCTACTTGGTGGATTGACTCAGGTGCAACTGTTCATGTTGCAAATTCTTTACAGGGGTTCCATTCGACGCGGATTATGCAAAGAAACGAAGGATGCATTGAAGTCGCAAATGGAGTGCAAGCAGATGTTGAAGCTGTTGGCGATATCTCTTTGGAGTTGGCTGATGGTTTCGCTATTTTGCTTAGAGATGTTTTATTTGTTCCTTCTTTGCAAAGAAATTTAATAAGTGTGTCACGTTTGGACAAAGAACAGTATGAGTGTTATTTTGGACATGGCAAGTGTGCCATTTGGTGTAATAATATTCGTGTGGGGGTTGCATCCCTCCACAATGAGCTTTATTTATTATCCTTGCGTGAAAAGATTTATTCTGTGAATAAAGTGAATGAAATTGTTTCTGCGTCGAATAAAGAACAAAAGAAAAGAAAGAGAACTCAAGACTCGTCGAGATTATGGCACTGTCGTTTGGGCCACATTTCGAGGGGGAGAATAGAAAGACTCGTTAAAAATGATATTCTTCCGCCGTTAGAGTTCTCAGATATAGAACAGTGCATCGATTGCATAAAAGGAAAATTTGTAAAGCAAATTAAAAAGGGTGCAACTCGAAGCACAACGACACTAGAAATAATCCACACTTATATTTGTGGACCTTTTTCGGTGAAAAGTGTGGATGGTTATGATTCGTTCATAACATTCACAGATGATTACTCCCGATATGGATATATTTATCCAATCAAAGAAAAGTCTGAAGCTTTGGATAAATTTAAAGTATTCAAAGCTGAAGTTGAAAATCAACACGATAAAAGAATAAAGATAGTGAGATCCGACCGTGGGGGGGAGTACTATGGTCGGCACACTCCATATGGTCAAGTCCCTGGACCTTTTGCGAGGTTTTTGCAGGAGACAGGAATAGTCGCTCAGTATACAATGCCGGGCGATCCTCAGCAAAATGGAGTAGCTGAAAGGCGCAACCGTACTCTTATGGATATGGTGCGCAGTATGATGAGCTACTCCACACTGCCATTGGGTTTATGGATGGAGGCACTTAAAACCGCCGTTCATGTTCTCAACAGAGTGCCAAGTAAGTCGGTGCCCAAAACACCGTACGAACTGTGGACAGGAAGGGTACCTTCCCTTCAACACCTTAGGGTGTGGGGGTGCCCAGCTGAGGCAAAATTGTTTAATCCAAACATTGCAAAGTTAGACCCCAAAACAGTCAGTTGCCACTTCATTGGCTATCCCGAAAAGTCAAAAGGTTTTCGTTTCTACTGCTCAGACAGATACACAAAGTTTGTAGAAACGAGACATGCGGTCTTTTTAGAAGACGAACTGATGAGGGGGAGCATGGTAGCCCGAAAAATTGATCTTGAGGAGAAGAGGGTGCATCCACCTAATCCGATCATTCAGGAGCCATTTTTCTCGCTACCTGTTGTGCCTACACCAACAGTCCCTGAGATTGTGGTGGAAGCACCTGTTGTAACTCCACACGTGACAACTATGGGTGAAGTTTCGGAACCTGTCCTTCAGGAGCCGACTGAGCCCGTTGTTGAGCATGAAAGGGAGCTGCAGCAGCAGCCAAATATAGAGAATGAAAACCTTGGAAGGTTTAAGAGAATTAAAAAGCCAGCTATCTCTAGTGATTATGTATATAATACAGAGATAGGTCATATGGAAGGTGATCCCACCTCATATGAAGAAGCCATGAGAAGTCCTCATTCATCGAAATGGCTTGAAGCTATGGAAGATGAGATGAGGTCGATGAGTTCCAACGATGTTTGGGACTTAGAAAAGATTCCTAAAGGAGCCAAAACAGTAGGCTGCAAATGGGTCTACAAAACGAAGTATGACTCTAATGGGAATGTAGAAAAGTATAAAGCGCGTCTTGTGGCAAAAGGTTTTACACAAAGAGAAGGAATAGATTATAATGAGACATTTTCTCCAGTCTCATGTAAGGATTCCTTCAGAATCATAATGGCACTAGTTGCACATTTTGATTTAGAGCTACATCAGATGGATGTAAAGACGGCATTTCTAAATGGAGATTTAGAAGAAATTGTTTACATGAAACAACCCAAGGGTTTTATCATGCAGGGGGAGGAAGATATGGGATGCCGTCTAAAGAAATCCATTTATGGATTAAAGCAAGCCTCTAGACAGTGGTATCTGAAATTTAATGAGACTATTAAAAGATTTGGATTTAAAGAAAATGTTGAGGACAACTGCGTTTATGCAAAGTTTAAAAGTGGGAAATACATTTTCCTAATCCTATATGTGGATGATATCCTTCTTGCGAGCAGTGATGTTAGTCTACTAATAGAGACAAAAATGTTCTTGTCCTCAAACTTTGATATGAAAGACCTTGGTGAAGCATCATATGTTTTGGGCATAGAAATTCACCGAGATAGAAAAAATGGAGTGTTAGGACTCTCGCAAAAGGCATATTTAGAAAAGGTTCTAAAGAAATATAATATGCATGCGAGTAATGCCACACCTGCTCCTATAGTCAAGGGCGACAGTTTTGGGAAATTTCAATGTCCCAAAAATCAATATGAGATCGATCAAATGAAGTCAGTACCATATGCTTCGGCTGTTGGAAGCTTACAGTATGCACAAGTGTGCACTCGCCCTAACTTAGCATTTGTTACCGGGGTACTGGGTAGATATCAATCAAATCCAGGCTTAGAGCACTGGAAGATGGCAAAGAAAGCTTTGCGTTATGCGCAAGGCACAAAGGACCTCATGCTAACATACAAAAGATCTGATTCCCTAGAGATAAGAGGGTACTCAGACGCAGATTTTGCAGGGGATAAAGATGATAGAAAATCCACGTCTGGATATGTGTTCACCCTTGCAGGGGGAGCTATCTCATGGAGAAGCTCCAAACAGTCGATTGTTGCATCATCAACGATGTATGCAGAATTTATAGCATGTTATGAGGCCACGGGGCAGGCGATATGGTTAAAGAAATTTATACCCGACTTGAAGGTGGTAGGATTGTATTCACAAACCACTAAAGATGTACTGTGACAACCAGCCCGCAGTATTTTATGCTCACAACAACAAGTCGAGTAATGCTACAAAGCCAATAGAAATAAAGTATTATGTTGTGAAGGATAAAATCCAGGATCACACTATAAGTCTCGAGCATATAAGGACAAAGGATATGCTTGCGGATCCGCTAACGAAAGGCTTACCTCCAATGTGTTCAAGGAACACTTAGCCGGCATGGGTTTAAGGTAGAGCCTATGATTCTGGATCATAAGAGGCCCAAAAGTAAAAGTTTTGTTTCAAAACAGAGAGGTACATTGTGGCTGTCTGATTCTATCGGCAATTGAGCTGAGATGATGAAACATGCTCTATGTATTGATTTGTGATGAAATGAGTAAAGTAAAAGAAAAAGCAAAGGTGAGATCTAGGGGGAGAATGTTAGGTCGATCTCCACGTTGTGACCCAACGGTCACACGAACCTAGGTCAAACGCGCCCTGATCGGGGGCGCCCAACCTCTTCATGGTTGGTGGGCCCCTGTCGCCAGCGCATATAAAGAGGTGGGGGGGCCGGACGCACACGGTACGAGGTTCACCGTGCACCGCAGCCCCCCACCGACACACCCATCCGATCTAGGTTGCGCTAGGCCGACGGGAAGCTCTCCACCGCCGCCACTCTCACCCACGCATCACCATCTCACCGCACTCACCACCACCATGGCCTCCGGCAGCTCGAGCTCGGTGCCACTCCCCGGTGAAGGTAGTCACGCCGATCTCTCCCTCTCTCGGTTTCCCTCTCTCTCTCTCTTGGTTTTATGCAGTAGAAGGGTAGAACCCTAAAGTGTTAGCCGTGATCTATCTAGACTAGCATTGTTGATCTAACATGCGGCACATATTTTTTGTGTATATTAGAAATCAAAAGCTTGGAACCATTGGTGTGTTTGTTGTTGACATTTTACAGGAGTCTCGTAGAATAGCTTTGTTCTTTGCAGATATGCATAATTAGAAACTAAAATTGATGTTGATTATCCTAACGAGGTAATCCTGCTGACCTGCATGATGTCTGTCAATGCTGTAGCCTGATCCTTTTTTGTTAGATGCCACCTCCCTAAATCCGTTCACTAGTTTATGATTTTGGACATTATCTCATCTAGAATTGCCTGGCCCAATTACCACAATCAAACATCGGATGTTATGTCATCCTACGGGATCAACTAAAGCAACCGAAGTCCTTAGTTCACGTGATTACTACTATGTGTTTGACATGGATTTTTCTTTTTTAGTTCTCACTAATGCATCTATATTCATGAAACATCCTTCTTCATGCCTTCATTCTTAATCATCACAAGCAGGGACTCTGAAGTATGTCTAGTAGTATTACTAAATTAGTTCTTTTCATACTACAATTATATAAAAAGATACTGGATTTAGCTGACTTGGATACCACAGAAAATATTAGCCATTAAGCTTGTAACTGTCAGCCACGTGTGAAAGGAACATAGAGCTTTATGGAGGAAGCAGCACTCACGATTTGTACACTCCTTAAAACAATATATTTAACTTTGCGTTTTTGGTGCCAACATTGCTTTATTTTGACTAATCACTCATTCAACAGCTGCTTTACCCACTAGGATTGCTGCTGATGGCCCAAGTAGCTCTTATGTCACAAATCACCCTCCAGTTCGATGGGTAATAAACAAAAATGAATGATGACTCTCTTTTTTCTTCTTAATATTTGGTGAAGTCCTTATCGTTCCTGCAGCTATATAATTTATAGCAAGTGGCAATCGGTTCTCCTGGATCCGTCCATGCCAAAGTAGTGCAGTCTCACGATCCATAGGGTTAATTACATTTACTAACTTATCCAGCATATACTTCTCCCGCAGTTAGGACTGTTGTTTCATAAACTTGCAAGGAATTAATGGAAGTAAATTTACGGCGTGATACGCTTCGTGTTGTTCTCTCACTGGTGTAATTTATGAGTTTATGCAATTAATCCAGAAGGAGTTCTCAAAAGTCGCGGAAAAGTGAGTACACATTACCTCTCCAGGAAGTGTGTACTGAGTAGTCCCTAGTTCTTACTGTGTGTTTTACATGGATCAGTGTTTGATTCAGGTCAAGCAAAGTCATTAACCCACTCATGAAGCTCAAATAGATAGAGCACCTTCCAGTAATAATTGTTCAAAACTACCTTGGATGACTTTAGAGCTGGTTTTAAAAGGATGCAACTACGCAAATAACTCTGTATTTTTCTTTTTTTTCTTCAAATCTCCTTGCTTGTTTGCTCGCACCAGAAAAACTCTCATTCCATTTTATACAATTCCAGTGTCCTTGCTTGCATATGTACTTCTTTGTAGCATTATTAGTCAGACAAGAGATGGTGCTCCGTATGGCCCAATGATTCCCGGAAAACCCACTGAAATGCAGCCCACTTGCAGTAAGCAAAGAAACTTCCAGTTGTGCACCTTCTGACATAGAATTTGTCTCTATTGGCTGGTAAGGACCAAAAGGGTCAGCCTGCCGTACCGAAGCCATATTGTTGCATCCTTAAAGAGTCTATAAATACTTCAACATAACCCCAGCTTATGATTCTAACTGAGGCAAATCACATAGCAATACAACTCATGTTTGCAGTTGCAGGACTCTGAAGAAAGATTTAGCCAGATACCAACGGTGAACATGTACTCAAGAAGGACACTGCTTCACGCTCCGTTCCCTGGCCAACCCTCTGGTCCAAGCCAGCCAGTGGCTGGAACCACGGCCACTGGAAGCAGCTTCGATGCAAACGTCGTCTTGATCCTAGCTGTTCTTCTCTGTGCGTTGATCTGCGCCCTCGGGATCAACTCGATAGTCCGGTGTGCACTGCGGTGCTCCAGCCGGGTGGTCATGGATGCCGAGCCAAACCCAGCCACACGACTGGCTAAGGGTGGGCTGAGGAGGAAGGCCCTCCGAGCCATGCCGATCCTGGTCTACTCCGCTGGGTTGAAGCTCAATACTGCCTGCCCGATGTGTGCAATTTGCCTCTCGGACTTTGAGGCCGGAGAGCATGTCAAGGTCCTGCCCAAGTGCAACCATGGCTTCCATGTCAGATGCATTGATCGGTGGCTCCTGGCGCGGTCGACGTGCCCAACATGCCGGCAATCCTTGTTCGGGGAGCCGCAGAAGACGTGTGGCTGCTCCGAGGCGAGCCAGGCCGACCCAGCACGAGTCCACACAGTCCTTGTTCCACTCAGACCTGAAGGCTTGACCACTACATATGATTATTAGAGTCTTCAGTTGCTTCCAGTCGTTACACATGAAGGATAGTAAGTGGCGTATAAATCAGTTAGAAGGTTGTGTTCACTAGATGTTACTTACTGCCAAACTGGCTTGTAGTCCTGTTACTCATGTACATTGTATAGTTTATAGTGGAAGAAGTTGTACATTTTCACGGTGTTTTGATACCAGTTATTGCTGGAGATTGTGTCCTGGAATATAGGTGCGATAGGCTTTTGCGAATCACATTTGAATGCGGCTTCGGAAAGGGAAAAAAAAAAGGAGAAGATTGCAGGTCTAATCATATGGCAGTGCTGCACCATCATGATGGTAATTGGAGATCAAGCTTTCGAGTAGTTGCTAAGGTCCAAGTTTCAGTCAGTGGGGGCAGCATATTCTCCAGCCATTACCAAAAGATCAGGTCTTGTAATCTCCTTGTTGGCTAAGCCTTAGTGATCAGGTTTATGCTCCCGGAATTGACAGCTGGGTCCACACTCCATATAGCATGCCCACTTCAGCTATTTTGTGTGAAGATCACGAGGTAGTTGAGAAATGCTAAAGCTCACGTTATGTGTCGAAATGCAACTGCGTACCTGTGTTTTTTCTTCTGTTCCTCTTAACTAAGGTTGATGCCTTTCACTTTCAGTGAGAATCCGCTAACTGTGGCTCACAAACATTGGATTGTGCTCACTGAAAACGAAAACCGCCTGGATGCCCACTGAACGGAAAGGTGAGATCTTTCTCGAGCTTATGCGGTTCCGTTGGACCAGACAACTTCAGCGTCACAATGATTATGAGAATGTTGTAGAATGTAGTAATCGTTTCCTACCAGTCTTCTTTCTGACGATTTGTTATGCTCAGATGATTTGTTATCCCGGCACTAGTAAATGGTTTTTTTTTTGACAATCACTAGTAAATGGTCATGTTATTGATTACAAGAATGGAAGAGGGTCGTTGAATTAGTCGTGTTGGAGCATACGTTGATAGTGTATTATTTCTTGATAGTGCTTCGAACATTATGGGTCCTTGTATTTGAATGTTGGATCAATTTTCCTGTGTTATATCAACAATTCAATACAAAGGTAAATATTGTTTCAATTATAAAAAAAATAACATTTCTTGTGATGAATAGTTTTTGTTTTCAGGTGATATTGTTTTTTGTTCTTAGCAACTAAACTTCGAAACGAATAAATACGCTTTCAGCATATCAAACCAAAACCACTCTCGCAACGGAGGAAACAGAGTGGGGAATGACCCCCTAAGGCATCGATGTCATCGCATCAGTGGAGAGCTTTCGCCTAGAGATCCTCCCCTCTCACGGAAAATAGCCTTTATGTTAGCATGCTGAAACGCATCTATTATCGACAGGTAGACACCACCATGCCTTCATATCACGCATCTATTATCGACGGGTAGACACCACCATGTTGGCTCTGCCCGAGCAGCATGGTTGAGCCGAGCCTAGCCTAGCCGCACCGTCCATTAGCTACTCCAACATATCGTTGTTGGGAAGGCCAGATTTGGATCTGGCCCGCTGATCTTCCGCTCGTAATCGCACTCTTGCACGCATGTAACCTCCCGCACCCCCATCTCCTCCACGCTCTACAGTGTCGCTAACCACACGTCATGTCATCATTAAAAACCACTCCATCTACACCATCGCGAGTTCGCGATAACCGACCGCGTTGTTGCAACTCAGTCCCAGCACAAATCACGACGTAAATGCAAAAGTCCGGAATTTTTTTTCCTCACATGCAACTCAAAGGATGCACATCTAACGATCATGGAGTCGACCGAGCTCTAATTTAATTTTCGATCTACGGGGATCTAGCAAAAATCCAGCCTCAACCAAAAATCATACGAGAAGCGGATGACACCAGGTGCGGGTAAGGAACGCGAAAAGCTTTATGGACCTTGGTGCGACTGATGGACTCATGGTTGCTACTATTAGCACTATTATATGTGTTCCATGCAAGCTAATCACTATCTTGCGGATTGAACGAATCACTAAGGTGCGCAATTATTATAATAGGTTCTTCTTCCACCACAACAGCGAAGATATCATATTCTCTAGAGAGCGCCTGATGCACCTATGATTGGCGCGGTTGAGCAGCACATACAGAGAGATAAACCTAGTCCACAAGTGGCAAGTTTAAAGCGTCTGTGGCCAATAGAGACAAATCATTCAAAGCTAAATGATTCACATTAATTCGATATATTAGATTGGGTTATCATGCATGTCACGAGTGGCGATCAGTTTAATGCTCGCCGAGCAGCAACCCTTATCTGTGGCTTTCGATTTGACAAGGCCGAGCATCAGCGCTTATCTGTGGCTTTCGATTTGACAAGGCCGCGCGCGAGTGTGAAAATGGGAGAGCCATCGGGTGCGTGTATGGCGCCTCTTCGGGTGCTGTTGGGGCCTTGCTTTGGTGGACGACCATGGTAGCTGAGACCTGACGACGAGCATCGGTTGATCCATATCTTTTCCCGGAAACAGATCAAGACGGTTGCGATTAACGAACGATGCTAGTAGTAGATGAAAATACTTCTCCATGGCGCCCTCCAAGCGATGAACTTTCGATTTCGATAAGTTGAAAGCACATTCAGGAAGCTAGCCAATCATATGTTCCGTGCTGCATTTTTCTCATGGAACCAAAACATCGTGGTACTTAAAGTAAAGATGGAAGGGTGTCAAACTGTCAATTCAGGTATGAAAAGATAAGCTGATCATCAGCAGGTAAGTGGAGGGTTTATACACTACGTATCATGGCAATGCATCCATCCAGATGTGACTGACTTGTTTTTTTTGAAATAAGGCAAAAGCTTTGCCTTTTATATTGATAAAGTAGGAGCAAACAGAAAGGACGAGGCATAAAAAGAAAATACAACTCGAAAACGGTCCACGCCGGCCCCGAGGCCGCGCCCCACAACGGGTCGACGACCAAGTTACCCAAGCAACCAAGGCCGCCACCGAACTCCTCAACGCAACGCGGTGGAGGTGACAATCCGGAGCCGCCGCTCCGACATCCACGCCGGCCCCAAAGCCGCGCTCCACACGGGTCGACGACCAAGACGCCCTAGCGACCAAAGTCGACACCAACCATCCTCGACGCAACACGGCGGAGGAGACCTCGACGCAAACAGCGGAGGCGAAGCATCCGGAGCCGCCGCTCCGACATCCGCGCCAGCCCCAAGGCTGCGCCCCACACGAGCCGAAGACCAAGACGCCCACGCGACCAAAGTCGACGCTCCATCACCTCGACGCAGCACGGCGGAGGCGAAGCCCGGAGCCGCCGCTCCGGCATCCACGCCAGCCCCAGGGCCGCGCACCCCCAAGCCGAAGACGAAACTCGCCACCGCCAACCACCAACTCTCCGCGGGTCCCTCTGGCCGGTGGAACATCCAAGGCGAGGCCCCAAGAGGCAAGTGACGCAGAAGCGCCACCCTCGCCCGATCCCGCGAGGGATCTGGGGTTTCCCCCGGAGAACCCGACGCGGAGAAGCGATAGCACCACCTCGACGATGACTTCAAGAAGGACGCGGCGCCTGAGGGCGTCGCCGTCGTCGGCCCCGGCCAACAGCCCGAGCAGGCTTTCGCCCGGCGATGTATCGCAAGCCCCGCAGCCCACCCGTCGGGGACCGGCCAGCCCACCATCTCCGCGTGCCGCAAGCGCCGCGACACCTCACGGCACGGTGGTCGGCACGCCGACCGCGGCCCAACCGCAGCCGCAAATCCGGGGCCGCCGCCCCGACTTTCCTCCTCCCCGACCTTGCTGCCGATGCAGCAAGGGGCGCCGCCCCGGCAACCTCCTCCCGTCCCGCCACCGTCACCGCCCGCTGCAGCCTCGCCGCAGCAACCCCGCAGACCCATCATGGAGCTCGTAGCCCGTAGGCCCACCGATGCCCAGATCGGGCCCTCAAGGGCCCGCAGCACCGCCGCACCCTCCTGGCGCCGTCACCGACGCACGCGGCCTGCCCAGCGCCCCAGCCACGAAGGCAGAGCGCCGCCAGCCCTCCGCGACGCCGGCCCTCCTCGCGCCGCGCATCCGCGCCGGCAAGCGCCAGCGCCGCCATGCCGCACCCCCGCACCTGCGCCGCCCCGTCGCACCAGCGCCGTCCCGCTACCCTCGCACAGCCTCGCCGCGCCACCTCGAGCCGGCGCCGCCGCCGCCGCCGCCCGAGCTCCCACCAAGGAGGCCGGCCCGCGCCGTACCGCCATCAGCAGAAAGGCGAGAGGACCCCGCCGCCGCCGAGCCGCACGGGCTTTGCCCGGCGACCCCGACCGGCGGCGGCGAGCGGGGGCGGCGGGGTGGTTGGTGCCTCTGGCGGCGGCTAGGGTTCGCTCCTGGACGCCCGCGGGAGCGCCCAGGGAGCCGATGTGACTGACTTGACACTCACCATCCATCGATCTCCTCGTAGAAGTGGTCTCTTTTCATGGAAACATGACTAAACACTCTAGTTTCATTTTAAATAAAGAAGTTTTTTCTAGTGTTATTTTTATATAAAGAAGATTTTTTCTGAGAAACTTACTAAGCTTTATTCAATCAAAATATTCATAGTTACGTCCAATTGCAAGACGGTGGCCGAGGAAGCGGAAACTGCAACCGGAGGCGAACTTCATGGAGCTCAGTATTTTGAAAAATCAATACCACCATTTTAAATTTCAAAAAATCGAAAAAAAATCATGGGTGTAGACAACATCAAACTCTAGCCGTGTGCAAACTCACAATGCAAAATTCCTATTATTTTAGTCTACAAAAAAATATAAATGTGACTAATTTTGAAATTTTTGCAAATATGTCTAGATTCAACCATTTATCATTTTTGTCCAGACTAAAATATAACAAAATTTGGATTAACTATTTGCACACTTGTAGATCATATTATTATATTTTTCGAATCTTTTTAAAATTTCAAAATACAAATTTTAAATGCTTCGAAAAACGAGCTTCTTACGATGGGTCGAATGAGGCATACACACCACAAGGCCATAGCCGACGGGCCGCAGCATGCCGTTGGGCTGTACGGTCAGTCGCCCTTGCAGACTCAATGGAATGTTATCGATGCTCCACTGTTCTGTGAATGTTGATCGTTGTTCTTTCACGACTTTATCCATTTCTGTGCGCAAGTTAGATTATCTAAAAAAAATTGTGTGGAAGCTTCATCATTGAATCGACCGGATTATAAGTTTGACCGCACGAGTTGGCAGCAAAAATGCACTGCAAATGCTTCAAACGTTGTTAGGATTGAATTTGGAATGTTGTCAATTGCCAAATGTTGAATTTTGGTCTCGGCCTTCTTTGGGCTCTACCTTGCCGTGACGGCCAATTAGCAGGCCCAGCTCCCTTGCTGACCCATGCAACCCGGCCCCCAAACATCCACCACTTTTGGTGGATTTTACAGCTGCTCTGCACCTTATCCTCCAAAAAAAAAAAAAACAAATTGCCTTGTCTCTGCGGTTCCGCCACTCGCAAGGATGGCTCCGTTCGGCCTGTGCTCGCGACGGCGAGCCGGCGGCGAACTGAGCTCGTTCGTTGTCGCGCGGCGCAGGTCACAGCCTATCGCTCGGTGAGGAGTTTTCAAGCCGAATCTGTGATTTTTGTTATCGATAACTAGTTTCTACATGAGGTCAAAATTTCTGGAAAGATTGGGGTTCCTGTTATAGATTACCTTGTAGCGGAATTGCTTCGAATGCCTTCTGCGTAGACTGCAGAATCAACGTAGACCACCTGTTGTATTTTACTAGTTTCAGGTTGATTTGTTTCCCTGTGGATTGAATGCGAGATCCGTTTTTTTTGTTTGAAGTGTTCTGTTGAGATGGCTGGGATCAGCATAATTTTTTATTTCAGAAGTTGAGTAAAGTATACATGCTGCCAGCCAGGAGCGGTCAATGCATTTTAGTGCAAGTTAGTGAAGGCAAACGGTAATGTGATGGTGACTGCGAATTGGAGTACCCATTACAGCCCTCCATGGGTTCTAGTCTTCCAGACCAAGAAAAATATTTTTTATCGACAGCTAAAAAGCATTTGTTACTTAGCAGTTAGCTGTTGTTCTGTTGTTCAGGTGTCTAAGTTTCCTTGATGCTGATGGAAACTGACCACTTTATGGTTGTTGTGATCACCAAAGATCTTATGTTGTTGTCAGGATGTTTCACTCAACAGTTCTGTGGCTACCATTTCAGTTGTGCCCCAACGGCAAGGGAACATGCCGCGTTCTCCAGTCTCTACCATGTCTAAAATCTTGTCCTGTGTTGTACTATGCTTTCTCTGTTTCCTGGTATTAAGGCAGCACACCCCATTCTATGCTTCTTATTTGTGGCAGGTTGGTTCCCCATCTTTCAAAACTTCAATATGCTTCTTCTCCTGTTACTTCTTGGACATATGTTCACCCTACACATTCCTGCATCCTCTGCTGCCATCAACTCCATTTCACCTGGCCAAGAACTTGTTTATGGTGACAAGCTTATCTCCTTGGATGGCAAGTTTGCGCTTGGCTTCTTCCAAACAGGCAGTAAGTCCCACAACACCTTGAACTGGTACCTTGGCATTTGGTTCAATAAAGTGCCCACGATAACTCCGGTATGGGTCGCAAACCGCGATGATCCAATCAAAGAAGCCGCCTTAGTTAGGTTCACAATATCCCAGGATGGCAATATTGTCATCTTACATGCGGCTAACAATTCCATGATATGGTCTAGCCAAGTTAGTATCAGAACCTCAACCAACACCACCATTGCCATGCTCATGAACAATGGAAACCTTGTCCTACAAAATACCTCAAGCCCATCTGACACTTTATGGCAAAGTTTTGACCACCCGACAGACACTTTCCTCCCCGGTGCAAAGATTGGCCGAGACAAAGACACTGGTTTGATCCGCAGTCTTGTTTCAAGAAAGAACTCGATTGATCCAGCTCGTGGCCGTTACAGTTATGAGTTAGAGCCTAAAGGGTTGATGCTTACAGTTTTGAACTCATCCAAAGTGTACTGGTCCAGCGGGGAATGGAATGGACAATACTTTAGCTCGATACCAGAGATGGTAAGCCACAGCTTGATAGACTTCAAGTTTGTGAACGACAAACATGAGGAATACTTCACATTCACCTTGCTGAATGACACGATGATCATGCACCATCGTCTTGACGTCTCTGGTCAAATGAAGACACTAATATGGGATGAGGTCTCACAGGGTTGGCTAGGTTCCTACTCCAACCCCAAAGCTCAGTGTGATGTCTATGCTCTATGTGGACCATTCACTGTATGCAGTGACAACCCAGCTCCATATTGCAGCTGTATGAAGGGCTTCTCCATAAGATCACAAGAGGACTGGGAGCTAAATGACAGAAGCGCTGGATGTGTGAGAAATACTCCTTTACACTGTAACAGTAACATCAGTACTGCAGGAATGACTGATAAATTCTACTCCATGTCTAATGTTGAACTGCCTCATAATGCCCACAACATAGGTGCTGCTACTAGTGATAGGGATTGTGCAGAAGTTTGCCTGAGATATTGCTCTTGCACTGCATATTCTTGGATCAATGGTAGATGCTCTATTTGGCAGGAGGAACTCCTCAATGTAAAACAGCAGCGTACTGACCCTATGGATGCAAATGGTGCAGTTCTTTATCTTCGCCTTGCTGCAAAAGAGATGCAAACTCGGAAACCTGGCAGAAGAGTGACAATCAGGGTTGCCGCAATTACCATTCTCACTGCATTGGGTTTGCTGGCACTTATATTGCTAGCTATCCTACTGATGATTTGGAGAAACAATAGGGGGTCGTCTGGCGGCACTCTGAAAAATCTTCAAGATGGTGGCGTAATTTTTGCATTTCGATACATTGATTTGCAGCGGGCAACAAGAGACTTCTCGGAGAAGCTTGGTGCCGGCGGCTTTGGTTCCGTGTTCAAGGGATATCTAACTGACTCAGCTACACTAGCAGTGAAAAGGCTTGATGGTGCTTGTCAAGGAGAAAAACAATTCAGGGCTGAGGTGGCTTCAATCGGAGTTATACAACATATCAATTTAGTTAGGCTGGTTGGTTTCTGCTGTGAGGGTGAACGGAGGTTGCTTGCATATGAGCACATGCCAAATCGTTCTCTTGACATCCATCTATTTCAGAGCAACAACACAGTTTTAAACTGGAGTACTAGGTATAAAATAGCTCTGGGAGTTGCTAGAGGACTGGCCTACCTGCATGAGAGGTGCCAAGACTTGATCATACACTGTGACATTAAGCCACAAAATATACTTCTCGATGCATCATTTGTTGCTAAAATTGCTGACTTTGGTATGGCCAAGTTAATGGGGAGGGACTTTAGTCGGGTTCTGACAACAGCAAGAGGAACTGCAGGATACCTTGCCCCCGAATGGATAAGCGGGGTTGCTATCACAGCAAAAGTCGATGTTTACAGCTACGGGATGGTGTTAATGGAAATCATATCAGGAAGACAGAACTCGCTTGAACAATACACTGCAGGTGGTGATCCCGCTGTTTTCTTCCCTGTACATGCCGCGCATATGCTTCTTAAGGGAGATGTGGCAGGCTTGGTGGATGAAAAATTATCCGGTGATGTAGATCTAGAGGAGGTTGAGCGACTATGCAAAGTTGCTTGTTGGTGCATTCAGGATGACGAGTTTGATCGACCGACAATGAGCGAAGTTGTTCGTATTCTAGAGGGTCTGCTTGACCTTGAAGTGGCCCCGGTGCCACGGCTACTCGAGGCAATTACAAGGATCTCCCACCCAACATCCTCCTACTTCTGTAATCCGTCAGAATAATGAAGCTGTATCATGGCGGTGTACGTGTGAAACAAACATCTATAGTATTCAAGTCAGCAAGATAGTACCAGTAGTAAGCTTAATACACCTTTCAGGGTGTAGGTGTATTCTTGAAAGAAAAAAATACAGGTTCTCCACTAGCCTCCAGGTGTGTATACAATTATGCATTTCTATGTGGAACTTGTATTTTCTTTTTTATTGTGGATGGTGCAGGAAAGTGATTTGCTTTCTTTTTATTAGTTTTCATTAAATGCTGGCTTTGCAAATTCTCTTTGTTCCACTATCTCTGGCAGACTGGCAGAGTGCCGACTCAGGGGAGTTTGTGCCTTATGTCCGCAGGAGCATGTATTTCAATGCTGTGAAAGATTGGGAATGGAATAAATAAAAAATCTTCAGAATGTAGTGTAATCTTTACAACGGCAATACCAAGCAACTGTCCAGGTGTGTCTTGTCTTATTTGATTGCTTACTGTCATCACCGTAAGTCTCCTCCCATTTAGGCTTGTTTGGATAGTGGATAGTCTGGACCGAGTACCAGTAAACTCGTAAAGAAATTTCATTGTCCAAACTTGCGTGGAACTGATTTTATTCCTCCCTTAATGCAAAGAGATGCAACACTTGTGAACGAACTGATTATGTTCTTCCATAATTTGCGGCCTTCTGAATGTCCTTCTTTTCTATCCGAGAAGATTGTTCATAGTAAAATTGTTCCGTTCCATCGCAAAAAGCCGGGGTACCTCAGAGGAATAGTACTCAGACGTAGAATTTCCGTTTGATTCCACGATGCTGCCCCGTCATTACAATTTCCAAATCTGCCATGTGAAAAAGGCCATTGTTCTGCATGGAGCAAGTACAGATCTTTCGTCGCCGAAGAACAGTCGGCGGAGACATGTACGCCAAGTGTCCGGTTAACCAAAGTTGCCCGCTCGTTTTCACCGGCGCGGTCAACAGCTCAATCATGCTGGAGTGGATCGTGATCCGCGGTGGTACTACTATTCTATGAAGTCTCGTGAGCATTCGTCCAAACCGGAGCAGAGCTAGCCTCCCAGATTTCACCATCCCAAGTTCCATTCCCCGCTAACCTAGACGAAGTCGACGATCGTGGTCACCTCGACAGGAGCTCGTCCGTCCATTCGCCTCGGCGGCTCGCCATGCCTCTCCTTCTCCCCCTCTTCATCCTCCTCTGCAGCCTACACGCTCCCGCGAGCTCTGCTCCCACGGAGACGTACTCACTTGTTAGCAACGCTACCACCGATGAGCCAGCTCTACACGACGGCCCACGTCGAGCCAGGATGCGCAAGCCCAACCCACGAGTGACAGGCAACGACTAGGTCATGTGAGCAGTATAAGTAGGCACACGATTCCAAGGACAAGGCATCGAAGATCGATCAGGCAAACGGCGGTGGCGGCACTCTTCTCTCCCACCTGGCTCTAAATCCTAATCCCCTTCTTGCTATCTCTATTCGGTACAATTGTGCTTGTATCCAAATAGAAACTGAGATCCTGTCATCTGAATCCTGTTAGATATGAGCGTATGAGAAAGGAGTTAACACCTGGTATCAGAGCCAGAAATTTTCCCCTCCACCACACCTTCCGATCTGGCATCAATCATAGAAACTAGACACCAAAAGGCCGCCCGATTAGAGCAAGAGAGTATGGAGCCACTCACCAAAGCCGATCTGAAGGATCTCCTCAAGGAACTCAAGGAGGAGCTGAGAGGGGAGTTCAAGGAGACGGTGCAGACAGAGCTCGCGACATGGCGGCCGTCGATCGACTCGCAGCTACAAGGGCTGCGCGTCACGGTAGATCTACTCCAACAACATGTCTACCGTGACAACTTCCACGATGCGGAGGAGGCATCGGCAAGGGACCTCCTTGGTCCTTCGGCGCTGAAGGAATCGCCACCAGCGGACGACCTTCAGGCGCATACTCCTCGGGCCGAAGGCCACGGCGTCACAACAACTACACAGACGGCGGTCGACGGAGTCCTCGTGACTCCAGTGACCCCTCCGGCCAACAGTACGATTCCCAACAACTTCCAGTCCGGTTCTGCTCGGGGGTTAGGCCGTTCACCTGGTTCGGAAAACCTGTTTCCTTCTGGATCACAAGGTGTGCAACAACCACCCGTGATGCCATTTCCTCAATTCGATGGGGAGAACCCTTAGCTTTGGAAGGACCTATGCGAGCAGTATTTTTCAGTTTATGATATCCAGGAGTCCTATTGGGTGCAGATGGCAACCCTGAATTTTTCCCCTACCACTGCTGTATGGTTGCAGTCAGTGCGTAAGAAACTCTTAGGCTGTAGCTGGGATGTGTTATGCAGTGCTTTGTGCTTGCGTTTTGGTCGAGATAAACATCAGTTGCTCATCCGTAGGTTTTATTCTATTCGCCAGCAAGGGAGTGTGCAAGATTACATTGATAGATTTGAGCATCTCATGAACTAGCTGCTGTCTTATTCTGACGAGATTCATCCTTATTATTTTTTATGAGATTTATCGGCGGACTGCGAGCGGATCTTCGTCAAGCAGTGATGGTGCAGAGACCGCAGGAACTGGACGCTGCGTGTGCATTGGCTCTCGTGCAGGAGGAGGTTCAGGAGGGGATGCAGATGGAGTTTGGTCGTTATGTTGATCCAACAACAAGGCCAACACACCGCCCCTTCCAGCCAGCTTATCCACGGCCACAGTACAGACCTCCACCATCACCAACAGCAACAGATCGCAGGGGCATCGAACCTCAAAGAGCACCTACGCCAGACACACAGAAAGCAGCACCGCCAGAGAACAATCAACTGTCCACTCTGAGGGCTTACAGACGGGCACGAGGGTTATGCTTCAAGTGCGGCGAGCATTGGGGGCGCGATCACACGTGTCCAGCTACTGTTGAGATGCATGTGCTTGAAGAATTGCTTGATTTCGTTGGGGCATCAGTCACTGACGAGGGGGATGATTCCATGGGCTCTAAAGAACAGGAAGAAACAGCGTTGGCCATTTCTCTGCAAGCGTTCAACGGCAATGACGCTGCAACGTTGATTCAGTTAGCAGCATCAATTGGCAACACTGCAATCTCTATGTTGATTGATTCGGGAAGTTCCACGTCCTTCATCAATGGCCGTCTGGTCACAAATATGCCAAGAATTCAACAACTACCACACCCAGCTCGGGTAAAAATAGCAAATGGAGCTGAATTGCTATGTTCTCAGGAAGTGGTGCACTGTCCATGGTCTGTCCAGCAACACAAGTTCTCCACCACGTTCAAAATTCTACCATTGGGAGGGTTTGATGTCATATTGGGTATGGACTGGCTGGAGAAGCATAACCCAGACATTAATTGGGTCACAAAGCAGGTGGCAATTCAGTGCCCAGGAGGGCAAATTTCATTGCAGGGGCAGAACAGTTCAGTGCTGCAATGTGATACCATATCGGTTACCCAGTTGCAGGCAATGGTCCAGCAACGTGAAGTGGAACACCTGGTGTTTGTTTGCCAAGAGAACACAATGCATGAGCAACACTCTGAAAACGTAATTCCAGAAGAAGTTCAGTCTGTAGTAGACAACTTTGCTACTCTGTTTCGTGAACCTACAGAACTGCCACCGCGCCGAGCGTGCGACCATACTATTCCACTGATCCCTGGAGCACAACCTATCTCCATACGTCCATACAGGCATTCTCCGGACACTAAAGACGAGATTGAGAAACAATTTAACGAGCTATTGAATAGTGGAGTCATTCAACGCAGCTCAAGCCCATTTGCATCACCAGTGATCCTTGTCAAGAAAAAGGACGGTCAGTGGAGAATGTGCATTGACTATCGAAGGCTGAACACTCTGACAGTGCCCAGCAAGTTTCCAGACCCCATTATTGATGAATTAATGGATGAACTATCAGGAGCATCTTGGTTCAGTAAGCTCGACCTTAGGGCAGGGTACCACCAAATCAGGATGGCAGCAGGAGAGGAGTTTAAAACTGCATTCCAAACGCATTCAGGCCATTACGAGTACAATGTGATGCCTTTTGGACCGGCAGGTGCACCAGCTACGTTCTTAGGAGCAATGAATGAAACCCTGCAACCAGTGTTGCGTCGATGTGCTTTAGTGTTTTCGACGACATCTTGATCTATTAAAAAACACTAGAAGATCATGTGCACCATCTCATTGAGGTTCTATCTCTCATGCAAAAGGACCAGTGGTGTATCAAGAAAGCCAAGTGCTCCTTCACTCAAAGGAAGTTGGCATATTTGGGCTACATCATCAGCAATGCAGGCATTGCCACAGACCCTGACAAAATTCAGAAAGTATAAGATTGGCCAGTACCCCTCTCGGTCAAGGAATTGAGGCAATACCTAGGATTCACTAGATATTATCGTAAACACGTACGCGACTACAGTGTTATCGCCAGACCACTGACACAACTACTAAAGAAAAAATACTCCATTCATGTGGACAAGTGTGTGTGATACAGCGTTCAACATTCTGAAACAGCGGTTGATCAGTGCACCAATTCTGGCACTGCCCAACTTTCAACGACCATTCGTCGTCGAAACAGATGCCAGTGATCTGGGCATAGGAGCCGTTCTGCAACGAGACGGCCACCCAATAGCGTACATAAGCAAAGCTCTCGGCCCACGTAATAGAGGACTGTCAACATACAAAAAAGAACTGATGGCGATCCTATTTGCAGTAGAGCATTGGCGTCAGTACCTGCAGGCAGCGGAATTCGTGATCAAAACAGATCAAAGGAGTCTGGTTCATCTCGAGGAGCAACGACTACATACACCATGGCAACAAAGGGCATTTACTAAATTACTGGGGTTACGTTATCGTCTCTGTTATAGAAAAGGCACGTAAAATGGTGCAGCTGATGCCCTGTCGCGCAGACCTCACACTAACAGTGACACCCTGAACGCCATTTCATTTTGCCAACCCAAGTGGATTGAAGAAGTGAAGCAAGGCTATCAAACTGACAAATCTGCAACAATGATTATACAAGACCTGAGCACCAACCCAGCTTCACACTCGCACTTCTCTTTCTCAGATGGCCTCCTGAAGTATAAAGGACGCATCTGGATAGGGCACAACAAGGAGGTGCAGCAGTCCATCCTCCAAGCAGGCCATGATACTGAAATTGGAGGACATTCAGGAGCACCAGCAACTTACCAACGCCTACGTTCTCTCTTTGCATGGCCGCGTATGCAGGCAGCAGTAACAGAGTATGTCCAGTCGTGCCCGACATGTCAGCAGGCAAAACCAGACCGCAACCGCTACCCCGGACTCTTGGAACCGCTACCAATACCCAAACAGGCATGGCAGATGGTGTAATTGGATTTCGTCGAAGGACTCCCGCAATCAGGTCAGTATAATTGCATCGTGGTTGATAAATTTTCCAAATACAGTCACTTTATCCCTCTCGCGCACCCCTTCTCTGCTACCCAAGTGGCGACAGCATACATCGATCAAGTGTACAAACTGCATGGTATGCCAGACTCATTGGTTTCAGATAGGGACCCGGTATTTACGAGCAGATTCTGGCGAGAGCTGTTCAAGATAACGAGTACCAAACTACGCTTGAGCACACCGTATCATTTGCAAATGGACGGTCAGACTGAACGGGTGAATCAGTGTCTTGAAACATTCCTTTGTTGCTTCGTTTAGTCCTGCCCCCGCAAATGGAGTTCATGGCTAGCTCTTGCGGAGTACTGGTACAACACAGCTTGGCACAGCGTATTGGGGAAGTCTCCCTTCCATGTTCTATATGGGCACGAGCCCAGGCACTGGGGCATCGAGGCAGCAACTGCAACGCCGGTCACCGATCTGAATGCCTGGAACTCCGAGCGCAAGGAGATGACAGACCTCATCAGACTCCACCTTTTCCAAGCACGCGACCGCATGAAATTACAAGCAGACAAAGGGCGCTCGGAACGTGTGTACGAAGTCGGGGACAAGGTCTACATCAAGCTTCAACCATATGTTCAGAGCTCTGTGGCCAGGCGAGCATGCCATAAACTGTCGTTCCGATACTTTGGGCCATTCCCGATCGTCAAGCGCATCGGCCAGGTGGCGTATCAAGTTGCGCTACCAGCATCATCAACCGTCCACCCGGTGTTTCACGTGTCACTGCTTCGCAAGGCACTGAAACCCGACACTCAGGTATCAGCTGAATTACCTTCAGATACTAACCAATTGAGGATACCTGTGCAAGTACTGGAGCGACGCCAGAAGACGACGGCCAACAGGGTGCTGGAGCAGGTTCGAGTGCGCTGGTCAGCAGGCAATGTGCCCGACACCTGGAGAACCTCAACGAACTGCAAGCTCGTTTTCCCTGTTCCGCGGCTTGGGGACAAGCCGCACCTGAAGATGAAGGGGGTGTTAGTAACGCTACCACCGATGAGCCGGCTCTACACGACGGCCCACGTCGAGCAAGGATGTGCAAGCCCAACCCACGAGTGACATGCAACGATTGGGTCATGTGAGCAGTATAAGTAGGCACATGATTCCAGGGACAAGGCATTGAAGATCGATCAGGCAAATGGCGGCGGCGGCACTCTTCTCTCCCACCTGGCTCTAAATCCTAATCCCCTTCTTGCTATCTCTATTCGGCACAGTTGTTCTTGTATCCAAATAGACACTGAGATCCTGTCATCTGAATCCTGAATCTTGCTAGACATGTGCATATGAGAAGGGAGTTAACACCACTCTCGCCAGGCCAGTCGCTCGCCGGCGACGGCAAGCTCGTCTCCAGCACCGGCAAGTTCGCGCTCGGCTTCTTCCAGATCCCAGATGATACCAACCAAACAAGCCCCAAGTCCTCCTACCTAGGCATATGGTTCAACCGGGTTCCCAAGCTGACCACGGTGTGGGTGGCCAACAGGGGAGGCAGGCCTGCAGCAGGCGCCGCCTCGCCGGCGTTGACGGTCTCCGCAGACGGTAACCTCGTCATCTTGGACCACGGCAGTGTCGCCTGGTCCACCCAAGCCGACGTCGTCACAACCAATAAGACCGTTCTTGTTCTCCTCGACAACGGGAACCTGGTCCTGCGCAGCGCCGCCAACGCGTCCGACGTGGTGTGGCAGAGCTTCGACCATCCGACGGACACCATGCTTCCCGGCGTGACGATCGGACTGGACAAGGTCACCGGACGGAGCCGTTCGTGTCGTCTCCAGAAAGAACCGGGTCGACCTGGCGCCGGGCGCGTACACCATGGAGCTGGGCCGCAGCGGCGTCGTCCAGATGCTGTGGGACTCGTCCGTGCCATACTGGTCCAGCGGGGAGTGGAACGGCGAGTACTTCAGCGCGGTGGCGGAGATGACCGCCCGCCACCTGTTTGGCTACAAGTTCGTCGACGACGACCGGGAGGTGTCCTTCTCCTACCACCTGCTCGACGAAGCGATCACCATGTACAGCTTCCTGGACGTGTCCGGGCAGAGGAAGATGCTGGTCTGGGACGACGCCACGCAGGACTGGACGACGGTCTACACCCACCCCACCACTCAGTGCGACGTCCATGCCGTCTGCGGGCCTTTCACGGTCTGCGCCGACAACGCGCCTCCGCCTTGCAGCTGCATCAAGGGATTCTCGGTGGATTCTCCTGAGGACTGGGACCTCGACGATCGAAGCACGAGCGGATGCAGGAGGAACACTCCATTGAATTGTGCTGGCATTGGAGACAGCAGTATGGTTGGCCTGACTGACAAGTTCCACGCCATGCCGGCCACCAGATTGCCCTATGATCCCCACAGCATAGTGGGGCATGTGGCGAGTGCAAGCGACTGCGAGCAGGTTTGTCTGAGCGACTGCTCTTGCACTGCATATTCCTTTGGCACTGGTGGTTGTTCTGTGTGGCATGGCGGATTGCTCAATGTAAAACAACAACAGACTGATGATGATTCCGGTGGCAACAGCGAGATTCTTCACATTCGCCTCGCCGCAAAGGAGTTCCACACTCGAAAAAACAGCATACCTGTCATTTTAGGTGCCATTGGTGCAAGCATCATTGCTTTGGGTGTCTTGGTGCTCATCTTAGTGCTACGGATGACCAGGAGGAACAAAAGATACAGTCACACATTGGACAACATCCATGGTGGCAGCGGACTTGTTCCATTCACATACAGTGAACTGCGGCGTGCAACTAGAAATTTCTCAGAGAAGATTGGGGCAGGTGGTTTTGGTTCTATGTTCAAGGGCTCGTTAAACGAGTCCACCACTATAGCGGTGAAAAGGCTTTATGGTTGCTACCAACAAGAGAAGCAATTCAGGGCTGAGGTGAGTTCAATTGGAATCCTGCAGCATACCAATTTAGTCAAAATGATAGGTTTCTGTTGCGAGGGTGACAAGAGGCTGCTTGTCTATGAACACATGCCTAATAGTTCCCTTGATGTTCATCTGTTTCGGAGCAATGCCAAGACTCTGAATTGGAGAACCAGATACCAGATAGCTCTTGGAGTTGCCAGGGGGCTAGCATACCTTCATGAGAGTTGCCCCGACCACATCATACACTGCGATATCAAGCCGCAAAACATACTTCTTGATGAATTGTTTGTTCCTAAGATTGCCGACTTCAGGATGGCAAAGCTTCTCACAAGGGAATTTAGCCGAGTCATAACCACAACGAGGGGCACTGTTGGGTACCTTGCCCCTGAATGGATCGGTGGAGTGGCTATCACGCCTAAAGTAGATGTGTATGGATATGGGATGGTGCTACTGGAGATCATATCTGGGAGGATGAATGCCCAAGAAGAATGCAGCAGCGATGGCGACGGCATCGTTTATTTCCCGATACAGGTGGCGCGCAAGCTCCTCGTGGGAGATGTCATGAGCTTCGTGGATGACAGGCTAAACGGTGATGTTGTCGTTGAGGAGGTTCAAAGGGCATGCAAGGTGGCGTGTTGGTGCATTCAAGACAGGGAGTTTGAACGTCCGACGATGGGCAAGGTGGTCCAGATTCTTGAGGGTCTTGTTGTAGTTGAGACCCCTCCGATCCCGAGGCTACTTGAAGCTATCGCTGGAAGATCGCATTCAGCATGCACCTAAGAGCAAGGATAATAAGAGAGCCGGCTGGTGGCTATATAGACATGCCATGTCATCTAAAGTTATCACAAAGCCAAGTTCATATAATAGGCTAGCTATTAAGATAACTCTAAGGTGGGCCTTATTAATATTTTAATTATTATTAATCTTAAGTTGCTAGCAGGCACACGATTGGAGGGAAAGCTAAGCGTCAGCCTAAAGTTAGCTGCACTGGCTACAAGCTAGCTCCTCGTCCTCAAAATATGTGCTGCAGCCTTGGCGCTACATGGAGAGCCCGCTCCACTCTCTCTCTTTCTTTCTCTTCCCTCCACGTCTGATTTTGTTGAGCTGGCAAGTGCTACAGCCGGCTGACTAGTCATTATTAGACTTGCTCTAACCCGCTAACCATTTCTCTAATTTAGTACCTAACTTGCTAACAAGTACGAAGCTCGAGGAGTCCTGTCTAGTTTAGCATAGAGTAGGAGTTGTGTTACGTATCAAATCTGTAATGTGTGGACCGTGACTTGCACGAGAAGTCCAGCCACCCTATATAAAGTAAGGGTCATGGCAGATTATAACCTAAGCATACAAATCAATCAATTGTATCATTTACCTCTACTTTTATCATCAATCACCAATTGTAAATACATAGCTTGTAAGAGACCTCCTCTTATCCAAATCAGCAGTAAAATCTAAATCAACATAGGCAACCAGTTCCTTTCCAAACTTTCCGCTCTTCAAAGAAGCATCAGAGGTGTCACGAAGGTACCGAAAAATTCACTAAACAATCTTCTAATATTCTTTATCAGGCTTAGCCATGTATCTACTAACCAAACTCATAGCATATAACAAATCAGGACGAGCAGACCATAGCATACATTAAAGAACAAGCATCACTAGAATATGAAACTCTTGACATGTACTAAACTCTTCATCAATACTAGAACATTGAGGAGATGATAACTTGAAACAAGTAGCAAATACGAGTACTAACAGACTTTGCATCATGCATGTTGAAACGATGAAAAACTTTCTCAATATATTTTTGTTCACTAAGAGATAGTTTAAATTTCATTCAAATCCATTATTAAATATCAAATTTGAATGAAATCGTTTATATTTATGTACCAGTTTTTTTGTAAATGTTTTTGGGGCCACCGCCCCCATCGGGACGGAGAAGTGTTCGGACGTCCATGCGGACAATATTTGAGGGTATTAGGGCGTTAGTGGAGATGCTCTAAGTCGTCCTGATCTAGTATGTCGTCAAGTTCCGGGGTGAACCTAGGGAAAACATCAGCCCGCCAAAGTCATCATTGGCCAAGCCTCAACAAGTGATTGTTGTCTTTTTCTTAAAGGAAAACGGCGGGGAAACCCCCACAGCGAGTTTTTATTTTTAAATAATAATAACCCAAATTCGCCACCGTGGGGATTTGAACCTAGATGGTTGGGTTGTACATCCGCTTCCCTAACCAAGTGAACTAGACTCACTTAAAAAAAACAAGACAAAAGCTTTTCCTATTTCACTGATTAAGAAGAGTTTAGAGGTTACAAAAGAAATTACTCTCCGGCATAATGGAACCCAAGCGCTTGGCCCCCCTAGTTGCCCAAAGAGTGACATTTCTCCTAATGTTCGCAATGATAACATTTGACATAGAGGCTAGATTTCTAAAAAAAACTCTCTCCCGTTCCATATCTCCCAAATGGTGAGGAGGATCAAAGAGGAGAGTCCCTTTCACCACTGGCCATTGACCTCGGTGATAGAGTACCACCACTCTTGAACCTTGGAGAAATTGGTCCAAAGGGAAGTGTCAAAATCCACCAAAAAGCCTAGCCATTCCTCTAAGCCTCTCCAAATTTAAAGAGAGTACCTACATTTAAATAATAGATACTCGGGTCTCCGGTTCTCTTTTACAAAGTTAGCAAAGCCTACAATTAGGACAACCTCTAGGACGAGGAGTAAAACGGTGCACCGTCCCCACCCTATTTTAAAGGATAGACCATGTTGTTTTTAAAATTCACCACATAATAGACAATTGTGCCACTGCTGCAATGGACGTCAGTTGTGCAAGAGTTATTCGACCAGTAATCGATCCAACTATGACCGGTGCGCTGTGGAAGAGCTATTGTACACATCAGTGGCGGAGCTAGAATTTTTTTTGGAGGGTGTGCACGCTTCAAAAAAAATCACAACAGTGACATGAAGCACAACTGATGTCAATACAAATTTCTTCGCTTCATGTTTTCGGAAAAGGGATGCAATGACACCACTATTTCTCCATTTTTTGACAATTCTACAACATAAGTGAAACAAACAAGAATAAAAACTAGTGAACTTGAGAAAAACCGAGGCTAACATTAACAGGCATTAACATGAGCACTTGTAGTGGAATAAAAAACAGAGTCTGCTGCTCGATCTGGAGTTCTGAACCAGATGCGCACCTAGGCCTGTCGCCAGCGTGCTGCTCCTGCTTCTCAACTGGTGGCTGGCAGTGGCCCGATTCCTGCATTGTGTTGCCGGCTTGCCGTTGCTGCGTCGCTCACGCCGTCCCGGCGGCCGCCGCCGCTCGCCGACATGCTCGACTTTCTGCATTGTGTTGCCGGCTTGCCGTTGCTGCGTCGCTCACGCCGTCCCGGCGGCCGCCGCCGCTCGCCGACATGCTCGACTTCCTGCATTGTGTTGCCGGCTTGCCGTTGCTGCGTCGCTCACGCCGTCCCGGCGGCCGCCGCCGCTCGCCGACATGCTCGACTTCCTGCAGTGTTGCCGGCTTGCCTTGCCGTTGCTGCGTCGTTGACGCCGTCCCGGCACCCGGCGCCACTCGCCGACATGCTCGACGCCGCAACCCTGTGCTCTAAACGCCGCCGCACGGGCTCGCCCAATTTCATCCGCTGCCGCATGGATTCTCTCCCGCCGCAGCTCGCCGATTCAAAGAGGCGACAAAATTAGAGATTTGAGGTCGTGCAAAAGAGAAATCTGGGGAGCAGCGACTAGCGAAATCGACCGTAGGTCCGCACGAGCACGAGGTCGGGTCTCATGGTGGGCCGGGTCAATTGATCCATTGTCTGGAATGAAATTTCGAATTTGTATGGCCTGCTAACTACAAATTCCGAATTTTTCACAGATTTTCTGGGGCACACCCGCTGGCTCCGTCCATGGTACACCGTGACATAGGCAACCTTGGAGTCCACATTCATAGCCGCCGATACATATCCTGTCGTGGCGCAGAAAACAACAGCCGATACACTGTGCACCAACGGCCGCGTACGTATCAGTCGGCTGTCTCGTGGTGCGGCGTTGTGACATATCTCGAGGCCACTGCCCGGCTTCCTTATCATGCTTCAGCTCTCTTCGTCCGATATAGGTTGTGTATCCTCACGCTGAAGCAGGAACTTCCCATCTCCAAAATTAAAGCAAGCAGCAGGTCCACCGTACCTGTCCTTCACCATGTCGAAGAACATGGTCATCGTCATCTTCGGCCTCCTCTTTTCCCTGCACATTCCGGCGTGTCGCGCAGCGACGGACACCGTCTCGGCTGGACAGGGACTCTCCGGCAACGACACGCTTGTCTCCAGCAACGGCAAGTTCGCGCTTGGCTTCTTCCGACCGAGCAGTAAGTCCTCCTCCGCACACCATGCTTCCAGGTGGTACCTAGGCGTATGGTTCAGTGCAGTCCCAAAGTTCACTCCAGCATGGGTCGCCAACGGAGACAGGCCTGTCATCAGCTCCACTTCGCCTGAGCTCGCAATCTCCGGTGATGGAAACCTAGTCATCATAGACCAGGCCACCAAGCTCATCGTTTGGTCTACCCAAGCTAACACCACAGCAAACAGCACTCGAGCCATGCTACTGAAACCGGTAACCTCGTCCTGCGGAGCACCTCAAACTCTTCTCGGATCTTCTGGCAAAGCTTTGATTACCCAACGGATACCCATCTAGCCGGTGCAAAGCTTGGCCGGGACAAGGTCACCGGCCTGAACCGCCGTCTTGTTTCCAGGAAGAACTCGGTAGACCCTGCCCCTGGCATGTATACTTACGAGCTACACGAGAAGAATGGCTCTGCCCGGTTCAGCCTTGCAGCACTGAACTCGTCCATACCATACTGGTCCCAGTGGAGAATGGAATGGACACTACTTCGGCTCTATACCAGAGATGTCAGGTCGCGAGTTGATTGATTTTACATTTGTCAACAACGAACAGGAGGTGTACTTCACGTATACCTTGCTAGATGACACGACGCTTATGCGTTTTTCCCTGAATGTCTCGGGTCAAATCAAGATACTCTTGTGGGTCGAACGTGCACAGGATTGGGTACCAGCCTTCACCAACCCCAACGACCAGTGTGATGTATATGGCATTTGTGGACCTTTCACAACCTGTGGAGAAAAACAAGCTTCCTTACTGCAGCTGTATGGAGGGCTTCTCCGTAAGATCGCCTGATGACTGGAGCTCGAAGATCGAACAGGTGGCTGCACCAGGAATACTCCATTAGATTGCAGTATCGATAACAGCACAAGTATGCAAGAGTGGTTCTACCCTATGCCATGTTTCAGTTTGCCCGACAATGCCCACAAGATAGGAGATGCCACGAGTGTAGGTGGATGTGCACAAGTTTGTCTGGGCAACTGCAATTGCACTGCATATTCATATGGTAACAGCGGATGTTTTGTTTGGGATGAAGAATTAACCAATGTGAAACAGCAGCAATGTGGTGATATTGGCAATAATAACCGAGATACTCTTTACCTTCGCCTTGCCGACAAAGAGGTGCAGAGGTTGGAAAGCAACAAACGACGAATAATCATTGGCACTGTCATTGGTGCAAGTGTTGCTATGTTTGGTCTTTTGTCACTCCTCTTGGCTACTGATGAGTAGGAGGCTGTGTGCTGAGAGAATTAAAAATCTTCAAGGTGGTGGTGGCATCATCATGTTTAGGTACGCTGATTTGCAACGGGTGACAAACAACTTCTCTGAGAAGATAGGGACAGGTGGTTTTGGTTCTGTATTCAAGGGGTTTCTGAATGATTCTTCTGCGATAGCAGTTAAAAGACTTGATGGTGCTCATCAAGGCGAGAAGCAATTCAGAGCTGAAGTGAGATCAATTGGAATTATTCAGCATATCAATTTAGTTAAACTAATTGGTTTCTGTACTGAGGGCGATAGGAGGTTGATTGTCTACGAATACATGCAAAATCGTTCTCTTGATGCCCATCTATTTCAAAGCAACACCATAGCTTTGAAGTGGAGCATCAGGTATCAAATTGCTCTTGGAGTAGCTAGAGGACTGGTATATTTGCATGATAATTGCCGGGATTGCATTATACATTGTGACATTAAGCCAGAGAACATACTTCTCGATGCATCATTTGTTCCAAAAGTCGCAGATTTTGGAATGGCAAAGTTTCTTGGAAGGGATTTTCGTCATGTTCTCACTACAATGAGAGGAACAATAGGATACCTTGCACCTGAGTGGCTCAGTGGAACTGCTATTACAGCAAAAGTTGATGTCTACAGCTATGGCATGGTTTTGTTGGAAACTGTATCAGGAAAGAGGAACTCGGGTAGACAATGGACAACCGGTGATGATTATGACTATTTCCCTGTGCAAGTCGCAAATAAACTACTGGAGGGGGGTGTGGGGAGTTTGGTGGATAACAATCTACATGGTAATGTTGATTTGGAGCAGGTGGAAAGAGTTTTCAAGGTTGCATGTTGGTGTATTCAAGATGACGAGTTTGATCGACCCACAATGGGTCAAGTTGTTCAATATCTTGAAGGTTTTCTTGAAGTCGGCACACCCCCAATGCCAAGACTACTTCAAGCTATTGCAGCGAATGCATTCTCAAAATGTAAGCAAGACTTTATTTACGCAAACATGTTAATTTTAGCACAAATTGCTGCACACCTAGAATATAAGCACTGCCATGATAAGCTTATCAGGTTCTGTCAAAAGTACATTTTGTATAATACTGATAAAACACTATGGCACGTCTATATATATATATATATATATATATATATATATATATATATATATATATATATATATATATATTGCAAACATGCCTAATTGTATTGTATTGTCTTTTACATGTGCACACAGCCGATTGGTACCTGGATCGAGCTTCACAAGAGGCGGGGAAACAGAAAGGTGCCGAAGGCAGCGCACAGCACCAGGTGGCTCAACTTTGACATGGAAGAGGTTGCTGCAGTCATTGAGTAGAGTTTCCCTTTGTCTAAATCCTGAAATACAAGTGCCAACTTAGCATGTTTTGTTAAACCGCTTTGTATGAACCCAAAAAAGGAGCTTGCATCTTCCTAGTATTGATTATTTCTATTCGGTTCTGGGCGTCATGTTTACTAGTGATGTTTGTAACAATTTGACTAGTGTTCGTTGTCTGCTTTGTATCCAGAGCATTTTTCTTCTTCCGTGGCAAGAATTTCTCCGTCTCAATGAAGAAAGATAGCTAGTGAGTGTGTACCATGTGAAGACGGCAGAAGGTATGAAATGCTGAAAAGAAGACCGAGGGGAGACAGATTGGAGCAGGATGGAACAATAGAAGCTAATAGGCTAGCACACAACTTCTGGTAGCACCATCAGTCCATCACACTGTTAGCACTCGTTTTTGGCAGGTACCAGGTTCAGGAGTCCTCAGGAGGAGTGACGGCTCGTTGATGACCCGGCGGGGAGCCAGCCCGACTTACCAGGAGTTGGTTTTGTGACAATCCGGGTCACGGGTTCTAGTGCTTACTCGGAATAACTCAAAGGGGACCCGGCGTGTCCAGAACCCGGCTTGACAGAACTCGGTTGTAACAGAACCCGGTTTTGACAGAACCCGGTTTAAAGGGGACCCGGCGCAGGCTAGACTTGAGGATTCTTGAAGATTCCAGAAAGCTGCATCGGAGAAGCCAGAAGCGAGGAAACTTAATGCTTGCTCAGCCCAAAAAGGAAGTCGGTGGCGCCAGGGAGAGTTTGGGTCCAACCCGGAAGGAAAAGTACGAGTCCGGCTAGGAGTCTTACCTAGTTTAGAGGTAGAAACCGATTTAGTTTATGAGTTGTAATCCTTGTAGAAATCCAATGCTTGTACGGGAAGCCCAGCCGCCTCACTATATATATGTAGGAGGTGACGGCCGATTAAAATTAAGCAAACAATCGACAAACCAATACTACTACTATCTTTTACCCTCAAACCCTTGTTCATGCTTCCGTTCTTCGGCGACTTCGCATAGATTTTGCCAGAGATCGATAATTGAGCTTGGAGCGGTCAAACCGGCCAAGTTCAGCCAATCGTCGCCGGAACCTCCGACGGGGTCCCTCCCGAGGAACTGGGGCGTCTGGTTTCAAACGTGCCGAGTCTTTGTCTTGCGTATCGCGCTGAGACTCGGCCTCCCGCGGGGCGAGTTGCGGAGTATCTCCCCCGGCACCGCGGGTACACAAGGACGTGTTCGTGTGACGCGTTTACATCGCAACACACTTTTTGGCGACTCCGCTGGGGGGATACTTTATAGGTAGGCCCATGGACCCGGAAAGTAGACCCGCCAAGACCAAGAAGGCCAACGCCGAGTCACGAGACAAGTCACATGGGCTGGGCTGGAGACAAGCCGACCGGGGCCCGTATGGAGAAAGAGACTCGTCCAAAGGAGGAGTCCAAGTACAACCCGGAGTCTAAACTTGGAAGATCAAGACGTAGAGTAGGACTCCGTGTTCTAGTATGACTCGGTATAGCCTGTAATTCCAGAGACCCGGCAGCCTTTATAAGCGGGGTCCTGGATCGTAGTGAGCTAAGCTTCAACCAATAGAGAAACCCTAGCCACCAGAGAGAAGCCGCCGGCTCCTAAGTTGTGGGAGCCGGGTCCTTTTAATCGAGATACAATCAAGATCAATAACATAGAAGCAGGAAGTAGGTCTTTACCTCGAATCAGAGGGGCCGAACCTGGGTAAATCCATGTTCCTTGGCGAGATTAACCATTCTAACGTGCTTCAGTCATCGATGGCCCCAGAACTCATCTTCCCTGAGGAAGAACTTGCCGTGACAACCCCACGACAGTTGGCGCCCACCGTGGGGCCTACGGTGACGAAAGGAGTTGAGATCGTTGGAGCTGCTCGTCGAGCTATGGAGAAACTCGCCATCGGGCGGGTCTACACGGATGAGCATGGAGAGACCGAGATCGATGACTCAGGCTGGACTTCGGAGATGAACGAAGTCGACGAAGGCTACCAGCTTGTCTTTGAAGGAATCAACGTGTTCGTCGGGATGGTGTGCGCGTCGGGTCTTCGCGTGAACTCGGCGGAGTCAGTATCAGAGCCAACCGTTGTCGTCGAGTCCGACGGCGAGGAGTCGGTCGGAACTTCAGAGGTCGGCATCATCGCCGAATCTGAGGGACCCCTAGCTAAGGAACCAGAGGTGATGCAAGAGTCAGATTCAGATTATGATGCAGATTCAGAGTCCATCCTACCCTTGTTTGAAGATCGGCTTGGGTACGGGATAGAGGAAGAGGATTATGAGGAGTCGCCAGTACGCGCTCGTGTTGTGGGAGTCTACATGTCTGGAAACACTGGGAATCAGTTTGATCCGACTCTATTGACAAAGTAAATTAATGCAAGTAATGCCGCTGAGAGGGCAGCCAAGTTAACCAACGCTCGTGCTGCGTTGGAGAAGCAGCTAGCTGATATTACAGAGGCAAACCGTAGACTAGCCGCGGAACAGGCCCGAGTCCAGGATGAAGCTCAAGTTGTGCGGAGGCGCCGCGAGGAGCTGACTTCAATTCAACACCGCAGAGCCAGGAGTCGCTTGCATGATGGAGTCCACATCAATCCAACCAATCTATTCATCACACCTAACGGTCCAGGCAGAGGAGCCGGACTAGGAGGCTCAGCGGCAGCAGGAGGCGCCGCAGGAGGAGCCGGAGGACCACCACCACCACCACCACCACCACCACCCCCAGAAGGATCGGGAGGCAGCCGTACCAACGGACCACCGCCTGAAGGAGGAGTCGGAGGAGGAGCACCTGGTGGCTTAGGGTCTCAGCCTAACAGATTTCATACCCCAGAGGGACATTACTCTAATCCTATGGACAACGTACATGCGGCGACTCTGAGGTTGGAGAATATTGTGGTACCAGAGGGACCAGCAGGACAGGAGACTCGTGAGGCTATCGAGCTTCTGAAGACAGCTTTGACTCAGCAAGCTTTGTATCCAACCTTTCCAGATGCAAGTAGGCTACACTCAACACCCTTTAACTCAGGTACGAGGAGTCGGCACGGTGAGTCCAACCCGGCCAACTCTACGAGTGCAAGGCGTCGTGAGCTAGTGAGGAATCATGCAAACATGCCAACTGCTTCATAAGCTCAGCTAGTGGTTGATGAAGCAAGGCAACGACGAGAAAGAGAAGCAGCAAGAGCTCGGGAGGCAGAAAGGGACAGAGCATTAGTGGGTGCAGCCAACCCGCCTCAGCCAACCCGGGTGCACGAGGAGGTGACTTCTCCTGGTGCTTCCCCAGCGTTAACAGGACCAGAGTGTTTGTCTGATGCCATCAGGTCCGAGTCCTTCCCCGGCAGTTTCAAACTATGAGCCAAACATGGACCCGACCTCTTGGTTGGGTACATACGAGATGGCAATGAGTATTCGCAATGCCACAGGTAATCTGTGTGCCAAGTTCATGTATCTTATGATGGAAGGAGCAGCCAAGGTTTGGATGCGCAACTTGCCTCCTAGGTCAATCAACTCTTGGGAGCAATTGAAGGCGGCTTTTATTCAGAACTTTCAGGGCACATGCAAAAAACTCAGCACCATCGAGGACCTAGAGCGGTGTGTCCAGAGGAAGGGCGAGTCAGCAAGGCACTGGATGAAGCGAGTCTCAGAGATCATTAACTCCTCACAAGGACTCCCACCAGTTTCAGTGTTAATGGCGATGGAGAGAAATTGCAGTTACAATCCCTTGAGTTGGAAGCTAGGACGTATGAAGGAGAGCCTGAATCAAGGTATTCCCCTTACGATTGGTGAGATCATGGCAGGTGCTAATAAGCATGCTGCCACAGACAAAACAAAGGATCAGGAGGAAGGAACTAAAGGACAAGGTGGCAATGGTCAGAATCAGAACCAGAATCAGAACCAGAATCAAGGTGGTGGCAAGAGGCCATATGGAGACAACTCTGACCTAGTGGCCAACACAAACACTGGAGTCAGACGCAAGGACAATAATTCTGGTGGATACCAAGGCCGTACTCCAAGCACAGAGGAGGTCTTGAGAATTCCCTGCCCTAAACATGCCAAGAACGGTAGATGCGGTCATACCTTGGGACAGTGCGTAGATTTGCAGCGCGCCAGGTTCCAAGGGCCAGGAGGAGGTAACAACAATGGTGGATACAGAGGAAACAATGGAGCCGGAGGACCCAGCAATAATGGTGGAGGAGCCGGCAATAACCCAAACCAACCTCAAGGAGGAGGTCACCAGCAGGGCGGGTTCCAGCAGAACCCGAAGCAGCTCAATGATGGCAATGGTCAGTATTATGTCACAACTCGGCAGCACAACCCGAGTCGTGGCAGCTACCATGTCTTCACAACTAGTACGTCCAAGCGTTCCAAGAAGTTGAAAGTTAGAGCAGTTAATGCAGTAGAGCCGGCCCTTCCACAGTGGCTCAGGTGGTCAGAGCAAACCATCACATGGAGTCGGGCAGATCATCCTCCAAGAGTCGACGAGCCAGGGCAGCTAGCCTTGGTAGTAGCACCTCAAGTTGGGGGCTATACATTAAACAAAGTGCTTATGGATGGTGGAAGCAGTATCAACATCTTATATTATGACACATTCAAGAGGATGCAGCTGCAAGATAGACAGCTAATTCCAACAGAGACAGTGTTCCATGGGATAGTACCAGGGAAGTCGGCCAAGCCTATTGGTAAGATTTATCTTGAGGTTGCTTTTGGCACAGTGGAGAATTTTCGTTCAGAGATTATGCCTTTTGAGGTAGTAGACCTTAAAAGTCCATATCATGCTCTTTTTGGTCGACCTGCATATTTTAAGTTTATGGCCAGGCCATGTTATGTGTACTTGAAGCTCAAGATGCCAGGTCCAGCAGGAGTCATTACAGTTAATGGCAGCAGACAGATGGCATTGGAATGCGAGTTAGGTGATGCAGCTATGGCTGAGACAGCTTGTGCTCAAGAGGAGCTGAAGTTTTACAAGGCAAACGTGGACCCGGAGGACAACTCGGTCCTTAAGAAGCCGGCCACAGAGGAGAAGATGAAATTCAAGTCAGCTCAGGACACAAAGCAAGTCGACTTTACCCCTGGTGACTCTTCCAAGCAGTTCGCCATTGGGGCACACCTCTCTGATAAATAGGAAAGCGCGCTCGTCGAGTTCATCCGTGAGAACCGGGACGTCTTTGCATGGAAGCCATCTGACATGCCAGGAGTCCCGAGAGAACTCGCCGAGCACAGCTTACACGTTAATCCTAATGCAAGACCAGTTAAGCAGGGTCTGCGCAAGTTTCATGATGACAGGAGGAAAGCCATAGGAGAAGAGGTGGCTCGGCTCCTCGCAGCCGAGTTCATCAAGGAAGTCTTTCACCCAGAGTGGGTGGCCAATCCAGTGTTAGTGCCAAAGAAGACAGGAGAGTTGCGTATGTGCATCGACTTTACGGGCCTAAACAAGCATTGCCCTAAGGACCCGTTTGCACTACCTCGCATAGACCAGATCATCGACTCAACAGCGGGGTCAGAGTTGCTTTGTTTCTTGGATGCGTATTCAGGGTACCACCAGATCAGACTCAACATAGAGGATGAGCTGAAGACGTCCTTCATCACGCCCTTTGGAGCATTTTGTTACACAACAATGCCTTTTGGACTCAAGAATGCAGGAGCTACATATCAGAGATGTATCCAGAATTGTTTCAAAAAACAGATTGGAAGGAATATTCATGCTTATGTGGATGATGTAGTGGTCAAGTCTCAGAAGGCCGACTCTCTGATAGCAGACCTGACAGAAACGTTTGAGAACCTACGCAAGTACAAGATGAAGCTCAACCCAACCAAATGTGTCTTTGGAGTCCCTGCGGGCAAACTCCTAGGCTTCATCGTTTCAGAGAGAGGCATTGAGGCAAATCCAGAGAAAATCAAGGCTATCCATAACTTGCAGAAGCCGACTTGTCTGAAGGACGTTCAAAAGCTCACTGGATGTGTGGCAGCGCTGAGCAGGTTTATTTCAAGACTCGGGGAGAAGGCGGGTCCTCTCTACCGACTCCTGAAGAAGTCAGATAAATTCCTATGGGATGAAGAAGCTGACCGTGCTTTTGAGGAGTTGAAGAAAACTTTGTCAACAGCATCAGTGCTCGCAGCTCCTACAGATAAGGAGCCCATGCTATTATATGTAGCTGCCAACGAGAGAGTTGTCAGTGCAGTAGTAGTGGTGGAACGATCAGAGGAAGGAAAGGAGTACCCAGTGCAGAGACCTGTCTACTACATCAGTGAAGTTCTCACAGAGTCAAAGCAAAGGTACCCACAGTGGCAGAAGTTGGTCTATGGAGTTTTTCTTGCAAGTAGAAAGCTCAAGCATTATTTCCAAGAGCATCCAATTAAGGTGGTGAGTTCAGCACCGCTGGCAGATATTATATGCAACAGAGAGGCAACAGGGCGAGTCGCCAAGTGGGCAATTGAGTTGGGTCCTTATCATATCACATATGAGCCAAGGACAGCGATCAAATCTCAAGCTTTGGTTGATTTTGTCAATGATTGGACAGATTTTACATCTTCACCAAGTACCCCTTGCACCAAGTATTGGACAATACACTTTGATGGGTCCAGACAGTTGGAAGGCTCAGGAGCCGGCGTGGTGTTAACCTCACCTAAAGGAGATAAGTTGGCATATGTCCTTCAGTTACACTTTGATTGTACCAACAATATGGCAGAGTATGAGGCTTTGCTCCATGGCCTGCGTTTGGCCAAAGAGATGAACATCAAGCGTATCAGGTGCTTTGGAGACTCGGATCTCGTAGCTCAGCAAGTGTCTGGAACCTGGGACTCGAAGGATGCAAACATGGCGGCTTATAGAAGAGCAGTCGAACAGATAGCCGGGTTCTTTTCTGGTTATCAAGTGGAGCATATTGACAGGCGCAAGAACGAGGCTGCTGATGCGTTATCACGACTCGGCTCTCGTCGAGAGAAAGTACCACCAAATGTGTTCTTGGATGAACTCCATCACCCTTCAGTCAAGTTGCCCACAGAGGAGGAGTTAGCTTTTCCAGACCCAGAGTCGGCGTTGGTAGCAGCAACACGAGCAATCCCAACGTGGACAGAGCCCTACCTAGCCTATCTCCTGCGGGGTGAACTCCCAACGGATGAAATCAAGCGAAATCAACTCATCAGGCGATGCAAGTCCTACACAGTCATTGATGGCGAGTTGTACAGAAGGAGTGTTACTGGAGTCTACCAGAGATGTGTGTCTCCAGAAGAGGGCAAGCAAATATTGCAAGAGATTCACGCAGGAGATTGTGGTCATCATGCATCCACTAGATCCTTGGTGTCAAAAGCTTTCAGACACGGGTTCTTTTGGTTGACAGCACATTTGGATGCAGAGAGGATAGTTCGAGTCTGTGATGGATGTCAAAGGTACGCAAGGCAAGACCACGTGCCAGGACAAGAACTCAGAACAATCCCTATCACTTGGTCGTTTGCAGTTTGGGGACTCGACATGGTGGGCCCTTTCTCAAAGTCGCCTTGTCAGAAAACCCATCTGCTAGTAGCAGTTGACAAGTTCACCAAGTGGGTGGAAGTGGAACCCGTCAGCAGAGTCGACGGTGCATCAGCTGTGAGATTCTTCAAGAAAATAGCAACACGCTTTGGATACCCTCATAGCATCATCACAGACAATGGTACCAACTTATCAGTTGGGGAGATGGCCAAGTTTTGTGGTGAGAACAACATCAGACTCGACCTAGCCTCAGTGGCACATCCACAGTCCAATGGACAAGCAGAGAGGGCAAATCAGGAGTTGCTGAAGGGAATTAAGCCTCGGCTCCGAGTCCCTTTGCTAAGAGCCGCCGGGTCTTGGGTTGAGGAGTTACCAGCAGTACTTTGGAGCATCAGGACGACTCCTAACAGATCCACTGGCTTCACACCTTTCTTCATGGTGTATGGAGCAGAAGCTGTCTTGCCAAGCGACTTGTTGCATGACTCGCCACGAGTCGCCAATTATGTTGAGACAGAAAACGAACTCGCCCGCCAGGACTCGGTCGATGCACTTGAGGAAACAAGGGAGTTAGCCCTTGAAAGATCAGCAGTTTATCAGCAGGACTTGCGGCGATATCACGCACGCAGAGTCAAGACCTGGACTTTACAGGAAGGAGACTTAGTGCTTCGCCTTGTCCAGAATAAGGAAGGGATGCACAAGTTATCTCCACCATGGGAAGTACTGTTCATCATAAGCAAGAATCTGAACAACGGATCGTACTATCTAATGGATGTGCGAGAGCCGGCAAGTGTAGGCAAAGGAGCTGATACAGCTCATACTCTAGACCCTTATGCAGAGGCAAAGAGGCCTTGGAACATAGCTCAATTACGTCCATATTATACTTAAGTTGTATTAGTTTTATGAGTTGCAAGGCAAAGAGCCCAGTGAGCCATGCCTAGATGTAATAGCATTGTTATGATCAAATGAAATAAAGCCGGCTTTTGTGAACATGAGTCCTTTAGTCGAGTCACCCAGTGAGTGCGCTTTGTTCTTTAAATTTTGATCATCAGGTTCTTGGGGGCTTGCTTTTCAGTGAAAAAAGTTAAGCTTAAACTCTTGGACCCGGCACAGTAGCCAAACTTTTCCTAGTCTTTTCGCTGGTAAGTTAGATGCATCCTGCACAATATGATCTATCTACAGGCATGACTTGTTTCTCTCTCTTATGGATCCTAAGGAACATATGAGTTAAGAACCTGTCAGCACAAGCTGTAAGAGAAGTCATGCAGGGCCTACTTATTCATCAGTGAAAAACTAGACGGGTTATAAGAACCAAGCCGATTGGCACAAATTTAAAATAGCTAACAAGCTAAATAGTTTAAGGCACCAGTAGTGCATCATTACAACCCAAAGTAGCTAGCAAGCTACATAGTTTAAAATCATCAGAAGTACATCATTACAAATCGGAGTCATCTAGAGAGTTTTCCTTAACAGGAGCTGAGTCCTTGACTGGAGCTGAGGAGCCCTTCTTCAAAGGAGATTTGGCTTGTGCTGGAGCAGCAGAGGGAGGAGCCGGCTTCAATGGAGGCTTGGTGGCGACTCTCTTCGTTTGAAATCCAGTACCCTTGGGACTCTTCATGTGCTTAGCGAGCTCAGCTTGTTTCTGAGCGTCTCCAGAGACAGCTCTAGAAGGAGTGGGCGCAGCAGGAGTCTTCAGGGTAGGCTCAGCACTTGGAACAGGAGCCGCCGGTGACGATGAACTCGGACCGGCAGAAGAAGAGAATACACCAGCTGGGTCCTGTGATGGGCGGCCAAAGTTTACTATCTGAGGAGTTTCTGGAGCAACTCTCTTGTTCTCCAAATCATAATGATGAACCCATACCTCAGGGTCCATCTTATTGGCAATCTCACAAGCATATGGTCGCACCAATTTTTCTTCGGCCTTGAAATCATCCTGAGTAAAAGGTTTGCCATCTTCATGCTGCTCAGGCTTCCCCATTGTAAGCATTGCTGGCTCCAGAACAGTGGGGTAGTAGCTATGTGCCAGTGCAAGTATCCTTATGGCAGATCTCCTCATTGAAGATTGTTTCCACAGACGCACATAGCCTGGTGCCCTAGACAACTCGTCCACCAGACGTTCAGGCTCTTTGGGGCACTTGCCTTTGTGATTCAAATACTTGACCACAGAACGGGCTCCCTCTTGTAGCCCATGACAGTAATCAAGCATCTCAGATAGCTGCTTGCTTGTGGGCAATTTAAGCTTTGGGGAGTCAGCCCCTGCAGAAAGGAAATCAAGGAGTCATTGTCAGTTGAAAAGCAGTTCAGAAAGGTGCAAAGGGAAGCAAGCAAAAGTCATAAACTCACCAAATATATGCTGACACATGGCACCAATGCCTTTTTTGCAAGTGTTGAACACAGCTTGTAGGTCATTGTGTGCTTTCTGAGCAATCTTTTTGGCCTCAGCCGACTCTTTCTTTACCTGCTCCAGTTGAGCAGCCAAGGTCTTCAGGTCCTTCTCAAGTTGAAGGGAGTGTTCTTTTTCGGCCATGGCAGACCTGGAACTGGCAGCTGCCTGGTCCTCAAGCTCTTTCATGTCCCTCTTCATCTTGGAGACAATGCACTGCAATTACAAGTCATAAAGCACAAGTGAGCTCCACAAGTTACATAAAGAACTCATGAGCTCCAAGTCGTCACAAGTTAACAACTTGGCGCTTGGGGGCTACTCAGGAGTCAGTTTTTTCATAAACAGCAAGCAGGCATGAGTCCTAATCGACAAAGTCCTAAGCTCCAAGTCGCCACAAGTTAGCAACTTGGCGCTTGGGGGCTACTCGCAGAACAGAAATTCTTCTTCAAGTAAGGTGTCAGTAAGCAACATATATTGATAGCTCCAAGTCGTCGCAGGCTGACAACTCGGCGCTTGGGGGCTACTCGTGCAAAAGTTTTTGGTCTAAGGACCCGACAGACAGTAAATTAGCAGCCCCGAGTCCTAGTAGAGCTAAGAACTCAGTGCTTGGGGGCTACAGTGTGCAAATTTTTTCCTATGTAGTAATTGAGTTTCAAATCAAAGCACCTATCCTAGTCACAAGTCACCACAGACAGGTGCTTGGGGGCTACTGGGATAGGATGATGCTAGCAAGGCATATAAGGTGAAGTCAGAAAAGCTTACTTCATGAACCATATGAAGAGACCTAAGAGCCGCCTGCTCGTCGTCCTTCAGCCTAGCAGCTTGATCGTTCAAGTCGACTGCTTCAGCATAGGCTTCGGAAAATGACATGTTATCTGCCACCCGAAGTCGACTGTAGTCAGTAGATGACTTGATCTTGATGGATGGAGAGGCTGCAGGAGTCGGCTTGACAGGAGTCGGATGAACTTGAGGCGCAGAATCAGGAGTCGCAGCACCAGAGCTGGGCTGGACTATTGTTGGAGTCGCCGCCCGAGCCTTTGAAGAGGACTCGGGAACGGTAGGAGTCGTGGTTGCGCCAGCTGATGCGGCGATGGAGGGACCTGTCCTTGTACTGGTTGTTTCAGAGGCCGAAGGAGGGACAGGTCCACGCCCAGAGGATATATCAACCATGCCTGGGAGCTTGGTCACTTTGGCACAAGGCCGAGCCCTGAAATACACAAGGATAGAAGTCAGCACCAGAATTAGTAAAAAGGGAAAAAGCAGAAGTCATTCAAGTGCAAGTATAGAAACAAAGAAATCTTACCCAACATTGGTCTCCAGGTCCAAGGGGCCTGAGAGTCTGAAGAAGGCATTGACATGCCAGAGTGATAAGAATCGTCCTTCTGAGGAGGAGAAGCCGATTTCCGCTGGTGTGAAACTGGCAGAGGCTCAGGAGCATCTGCAGGCCCATCGGAGCGCAGCTTCCTCTTTCTGGCAGCGATAACACTCTGCACGTGTTCTTCAGGCTTAGTAGGAGAGCGAGAGGACCCAAGGACTCGTGAGAGTGGTACCTTGGGAACAGCCTCTCGAGAGCCATTATTATTTGAAGCCGGAGAAGAGGAGGAGTGACTCCTAGCAGAGGACTCCGCAGATGGCGACGGTTGAGCAGAGACAGTATCAGTTTGTCTTGTGGTGGGAGCCTCTGGAGAGGACTCGTCATCGTCAATCTCTTCCACGATGGGAGCCTCCTGAGAAGACTCCTCTTCATCAGCATTTTCAGTTGGAGCCTCTGGCGAGGACTCCTCATCGGCGGCATCGTCTTTAGCAGGAGCCCCTGGGAGGACTCCTCATCCGCATCATCAGTGTCTTCTGCCACAGTGGTTTGATCTGTGGCAGGAATCTCTTCTTCAGCCTCAGCTTCAGCTTTATTCTTAGTACCAGCTCTAGTGGCCGGCTTCCAGAAGGAGTCGGTGAGCTGCAACAGAGTCGACAAAAGTGAATTAGTAAGCAGTACAAGTGACATCGAGACAGAAATGAAGTAGAGAGCGATACTTACATCAGGAGCTGGGTTGGTCGAGCAGAAGGGCTGGAGCCCGAAGTGAGCTTGATCCTTCACCGGTTTCCCAGTCAACTTTTTGATAAGTCGACCAAGTTCGGGTCCATCGGATAATTGCTCCGTCACTCGGAGGTCGTCACCAGCGCATCTGGTATATGAGCATATCAACCGAGTCCTAGGACTCAGTGGCTGGATTCTCCAAGTCGTCCAGCAGCGGACCAGATCCATATTTTCCAAGTTATGGGACAAGAGGGCCCGGATGCGAGTGATCAGAGACTCGACTCTTGGCCGGGCGGCCTCGGGGCACCTAGCTTTCATCAGAGGAGTCGCCCGGAGGCGTTCCTCAGAGAACAAGGGAAGCTTGGGTTCATTTGCAGGGGAGGTATCCTTGCAATAGAAAAAGGTTTTTTGCCAATCCTTGATGCGATTGGGAAAGATTGGCTTTGGGAAGACAGAATTGAGGCGCCGTTGAAGAGCGACGGCGCCACATTGGAGAAGAGGGCCCCCAGAGGTCTCGGGCTGAGGGTTGCAGTAGAAGAGCTCAAGCTAGAGATTGATGTCGGGTTTAATCTGGAGGTAATCCTCACAGAGAACGACGAAATTGGAAAGGGTTAGAATGGAGTTAGGAGCCAGATCGTGAATCCGCAGCTCGTAAAGTTCGAGGAGCTGGCGGAAGAAAAGATCGCCGGGGGGAGAAAAATCCGCAGAACAGGTGCTCCACGAAGACAACTACTTCACCCTTAGCGGGAGAGGGAACAATCTCATCCCCTGGGGCCCGAGCTTGAGCGCTAGAGGGAATCAAACCTGAGAGCCTATGGGTCTTCAATTGCTCCGCCGTGATCACAGATCCACCCCAATCGGCGGAGATCGACCGCTTGGAAGAGGATTTTGCGGCGGCGGCGGCCGCGGCGGCGATGTCCACCGTCCTGCTCGACGAGGTTGCCTTGGCCTTGGATGTGGTCTTTGTGCGCTTGGGAGCCATGGCGTGCGGGCGGTGCGTGCTGGGCGCGGGAAGAGATGGGCGTGAAGAGAAAGGAGAGGTTTTTGAGCTGAAGGGGGCAAGTGAGGTTTAAAACCTAACCCTTCGGTATTTATCGAGAGGGTAAAACCCTAAGAGAGTTACAGTGCAGGTCCACAGTAAACTGTGGATAATGTTTCGCTATTAAGTAGTTCAGTGGTTAAACAGATAGAAAGGACACAGCGCAGAAAAGTTAAAGTCACAGAATTGGAAGAAGCCGGCTTGTCCCAGAGTGGCGAGTCCTGTGGCAGTGAAAGTCGAATTGTCCAGTCCTTGTTCGCAAGAGTCACAACAGACCCGGCCAGCATGTGCAAGGGCAAGGGTGATGGCTTGAACAAGGGCTGGGTATAGACTCATCTTTTATATTTATTATGTCTTTATGCAGGAATTCATCTTGGAGCTAGCAGCAAGCGACTTTTGAGCCTGTGGCTCAAGTGGAAGGAGTCGGCCCAGGGAGTCGAACCAACAAGTCAGAAGAAGCCGCCAAGCTGCGCCCAAGATAAATTCGGGGGCTACTGATGGGGGATACTTTATAGGTAGGCCCATGGACCCGGAAAGTAGACCCGCCAAGACCAAGAAGGCCAACGCCGAGTCACGAGACAAGTCACATGGGCTGGGCTGGAGACAAGCCGACCAGGGCCCGTATGGAGAAAGAGACTCGTCCAAAGGAGGAGTCCAAGTACAACCCGGAGTCTAAACTTGGAAGATCAAGACGTAGAGTAGGACTCCGTGTTCTAGTATGACTCGGTATAGCCTGTAATTCCAGAGACCCGGCAGCCTTTATAAGCGGGGTCCTGGATCATAGTGAGCTAAGCTTCAACCAATAGAGAAACCCTAGCCACCAGAGAGAAGCCGCCGGCTCCTAAGTTGTGGAGCCGGGTCCTTGTAATCGAGATACAATCAAGATCAATAACATAGAAGCAGGAAGTAGGTCTTTACCATCGAATCAGAGGGGCCGAACCTGGGTAAATCCATGTTCCTTGGCGAGATTAACCGTTCTAACGTGCTTCAGTCATCGATGGCCCCAGAACTCATCTTCCCTGAGGAAGAACTTGCCGTGACAACCCCACGACAAGTTGTGTTAGCACTCGTTTTTGGCAGGTACCAGGTTCAGGAGTCCTCAGGAGGAGTGGCGGCTCGTTGATGACCGGCGGGGAAGCCAGCCCGACTTACCAGAGTTGGTTTTGTGACAATCCGGGTCACGGGTTCTAGTGCTTACTCGGAATAACTCAAAGGGGACCCGGCGTGTCCAGAACCCGGCTTGACAGAACTCGGTTGAACAGAACCCGGTTTTGACAGAGCCCGGTTTAAGGGACCCGGCGCAGGCTAGACTTGAGGATTCTTGAAGATTCCAGAAAGCTGCATCGGAGAAAACAGAAGCGAGGAGAACTTAATGCTTGCTCAGCCCAAAAGGAAGTCGGTGGCGCCAGGGAGAGTTTGGGTCCAACCCGGAAGGAAAAGTACGAGTCCGGCTAGGAGTCTTACCTAGTTTAGAGGTAGAAACCGACTTAGTTTATGAGTTGTAATCCTTGTAGAAGTCCAATGC
>QRDG01000646.1:347175-478366 GCA_012064385.1 Puccinellia tenuiflora | reverse complement strand
AAGAGACCGAGACTTGTGGAACGAACTGGCACATCACAGACTCTACGACACAAAGATATCATAGTTCAACTCATATAATTGAGAAAGATAGCAAATGACACATCAGAGGTCACTGACCCATCATTACAACACGCGGAAGCAAATTAAAGTTGTCTAAACAACAAGATCCAAATTATGGCCTAAGAGGCCTACAGATAAACATCCCGTGCCAGCCTGTTCATGACGTCCAAAGCTGCCACCTGGGAACCCCAGACTACTCGTCGAAGTCAACGTAGAACCCACCTTCCAGTTCGGTGGTGTCCTCCTCTGAACAAATAATAATCAACAAGCAAGGCTGAGTACGACGTACTCGCAAGAATTAGTAGGGCGATATAGGCCCGATGCTGACGGAGGCTTCAAAGCTATATAAATGGGTGTTTTGCATAAAGCTGGTTTTGTTTCCTTCCGAAGACTAGGACTCATGGCATCGTCTAATCAGAAGGTTTTCATAAGGGGATAAGAGGGTAACACTTTTCTCTTCGGTTCACTGGGAACCTACTGTATTCAGAAGCACTACTTATCTCCACCAAGGCACTCCCTCGAATCACCCTCGAGGAAATGAACCTTTATCACACGTTGATTATGCAACCTCTAGCTGCCATTTGATTAAAGGTTCAGGTTCTCTATGATCTCACCTATCTCACCAAGATTTGTCCATAACCGTGGACACGGCTTTTCGAAAAGATTAAACCCTGCAGGGGTGTACTAATTTACCCATTGGTACCGTCCGACTCACCTAGTTGGCCCTCTTCCGGGGAAGGCCGGCAAGCAGGCGCGGTTAAACCTTTACCTCGCGTGAGACTATCCAAGAGTCATCTGTGGCCACAGGGCAAGTTTACCCAGCCTCAGCCCCTGCCCCATCGCCACGTCCTAACACCACCATCCTCATCATTTCTTTTTCCGCTCACACACACGGCAAATGGAAATAGCAAACTAGAGGACCCTTGGATACGCCCGCACAAGTTATTCAGTTAGTGAGGCGCCCATACACCCACCAATAGCAGCACGCTCGGTTCTTGGATCGGTCGATAAGAACTCACACCTAGGGGCCAGAATGAGACAAAACACCAACGACCTGTTGGCCACTCATCCCAGCCTTTTATCAAATTAATTATTGACACAAGCATCCACCACTGTCCGAACATTCCATTCACTTCACATTCATGGAAATAATCAACGGACAACTTAAGCATTCGACTAAGCATGGCTAAGCATATCTAAGCATGACATACAACAGATATGATTTATCTCAGGCCAACACTTCAACCTATGGCTCATAGGTGGGGAAACAGGTAATGGTTCAGGGAACATGCAATGATAGGATATTATATACACTGACCAAAACTTGTCACCAGAATCGAATGCAATATTATGGTGGATAAAATACTTGGGTAATATGAGATATGCCAAGAAGGTTAGGTTAGCTCTTGCCTTGCTGATAACGATGGTCGCACTGGTTGTCGAGGTATTGTGGTGGAACCTCGACTCCTGAATCTAACGGAACACAAGCAATAACAAGAAACAAGTAAATAACAAGAAGACAAGGTGCAATGCACGATCATGATGAGATGATCATATTATGCAATAGATAGTATTTGGGCATGTCCCACAAGTTAAATGGAACCCCTAAAATAAATATTGCATTTAACGGGTTAAAGCTCCATCTTTAACTTAGTGATTTAGGTAATTATCCAAAATGTCCAGTACTGAATTATGATGTAAATATGCATGAAAATGGCATTATTAGATAGGTATTAACCCACTGGTCGTTTTGGTACCTTGTTTGCATTTTTCCGATTAACGGTGAGGAAATAGTGATTTAAACGGTTAAGCAATTTAAATCATTTTAACCAATTCGAAAATGACATCAAAGTAAAAGTTATTTGCATGCTGTGATATTAACATAGGTATAATGGCATTTGAGTTGCTGATCAAATTGGTATATCATTTGCAATTTTTGGATTAATATTTATCAAGTTATGGTAATTTCAACAATTGATTTAATTCTGCCATTTTATCTAATTTTAATAAACAACACCAATATTAAATCAAAAATTGTCTCAAATTACATAAACTTGTAGATGATTGTTCACTGGACAATTTGAGCTATTAAACATAATTTTTGGATGATTAAAACTCAAGTTATGGATTTTCCAAATTCAACATTTATTCTGCCTTTTCTGTTTTTATTAAATAAAGGCAAACTAATTTGTCCAATTAAATTAACCAAAGGCACTAGCAGATAGACATTTTATTGCTGAGCAGTTTGACATATTATTTGCATTTTTCTGAATTATAAAACTCTAGATATGAATTTCCAAAAATTTGAATAACTCACAGATGATTTGCATTTCACATTTAAATTTCAATTTCAAAAATTCATTTGCATGTGGGAATTGTATATTTGAATAGGTTATGTAATTCTAAACTTGCTGATACTTTATTTGAATTTTTCTGAGTTACCAATTAAAAGATATTGCAAAAATGAATTTCTGTTAATTTCTAAAAAAATAAAAACAGAAGAACTGCTGACATAGGGTGATGTCATCAGGGGAGCTGCGCGCTGTCGATCACGAATTCGTCTTTCACAAACGAAATTGGCCACGGAAACTTTGCCTACGAGCTAGAGGGGTCGGAGGCGAGTTGGGGGAGCGGAGGGATTGACCAAATGGTCACCGGCGGCTCGCCGGCGACCATGGTTGCGGCGGCGGCAGTGGCGTTCGGGGAAGAGCGGCTCAGAGGGAAATGGGGGAGGGAGGAGAGGCGCACGAGCCGCAGCAGCTCACCAGGAACCTAGGGGAGGGGTCCGCGAGGCCGGAGGAGCGAACGGGACGCCGGAATCGTCCCGGGCGGCGGCGCGGCCGATGCGGGGAGTCGAGGACGCGTACGTCGCCTCCAGGCGACCCCGGCCCAATCCCACGCGCCGGGAGGTAGAGGAGGATGCGTCGGAGCAGATGGAGCCTACGTCTAGCTCCGGGGCGGCCCGCATCGACGGCGGCCACGACAATGGCGAGCGGCGGCGCGGGCTCCATTCCGTTTTAGGGTTAGGGTTCACGCGAGGAGGGGAAGATGTGGGCAGCGAGGAGAAGAGAGGAGGGGGAGACACGGCAGCAGGGGGGCCTCCTTATCTCAGCGGGAGCAGGCAGCGCGGCATGGCGCCAGTGGAGGGTGCGACGGCGACCATGGGCTCGGTCGCTACAGGGGAAGAAGAGATACAAGTTTTCCAGAAAAACCCCCTGGAAGTTTTAAATGAATTGCAATTTGGTCCAGCAGCAGGATTTAACAATTTAATTGAGGCACCAGGACATTTTTATAAAATGTGCAAAAATTCATATAGGCTCCATTTGACTTCTAGGTTCTCCACAAAAATTGGTGAGGTAAAATAAAATGTTTTGCACCACATTTGTTCATAGGGTTTAGTTATAGTCATTTTTTATAATTTCCAAATGTATTCAATTGGAACATTTATATATTTCCAAAAATAGTGAAAATATTCATAGAGGCTCCCAATATAGTTATGAAGTTCCCCATGATTTTATTTTGAATTTTTGGATAGGTTTAACTTGGGTTCAAATTAGGAATTGGTTTAACTCAATTTTGAAGTCCCAATTTATTTAATTGTTTGGTAAAATTTGACTTTGTCAAATCATTATGAAATGCATTCTTGGAACTTCCTGGACAAATATGTAAGCTCAAGAATATTTTGTTTTGCCAAGTTGAGCAAATGCATTTGGTTTGGGAATTTTGGGAAGGTGTCGGTTCCCTTTGAATGTTTTCCACTGTTTGCAATATTTAATTTAGCAATTTAAATATGTATGCCATGCTGCAATGCAAAACAAAAAGTGAAAATTTGGCCCATATTTTAGGGTACCAAATCTGGGCTGTTACAATTCTATCCCCCTTACAAGAATCTCGCCCCGAGATTCCCAGAGTAGGAAGGGGGATGAGGGAGACATGACAACCCTTAACTTCAACGATCTTCTCGATCCCACGATGATCTTCCTTGTTGCAGAGAAAAGGTAACAAGCATGACGTGCCGACGAGAAAGTCAGAAGATAGTTCAAGGTGATAGACAAATTTTCACCAAGGGTTGGAAATATGAACTTTGCACAAGACCATAAGCCATTGGGGAGAACTAGGAACAACTTGACCATACAAGGGTCGAGCAAAGGATAGGAGAATGACCGAGAGACATTTTTAGCAACACCACGTTAATGTTCTCCTCGATGTTCTAGATACCACTATCTGGCTTCGGAAAAACCGTCAATAGGTCATCAAGTAGAGGTCGGACCTTTAAGATTGCAAGAGAACATAAGGGCAACTTCTAGAATAAGTCGCACAAAATCCTCATGGAGAGTGGTTTGACTTTACGAAAGGCAAGCGGATATCACAATAGACCTTCCAGTTAAGTAGGGCAACCACCACCTCAAACTTGTCGGATTTACACAAGGCCTATGACATGCTCTTAAGAACACCAACCATCATTTCTGCTTAAGATTCAGATTTGGTTAAGCGTGCGGATATTTCAGACTTGACATGTCCGAGGAAGGAGTTACAACAGCTAACGAGAGGTAAGGATCTCAAGAATTGACTACAGCGTCAAGCTCCAGAACACGAGCTAGAGTGCGATCAGAGGCCTTGGATTTCAAAACAATAACAATTGCTAAGAATATCCGATTACCACAACGATATTCATCCTCAACATTCTCGAGCCCGAGTAGCTCGGAGGTAGATGGATGAGGAAGGGTAAGAGCATCACTTCATTGAGTACGTCATGAGACTAAGCACGACCTCTTGATATGAAAGAGTGTGACACTCTAAGGTTGAACAGAACCAAAAAGCTGTACAAGCCTCTGATTCTGCTGATTACAATACTTTGACCCTGGTCCGAGAAATGGACAAGGTACCGGAGTTTGTTTCTCCTAACATCCCGATGTGGAATGTATTGACGGACCACAAGGGTAACATGCTTCGGAACACACCAATGCACGATAACACTTGACTGTCAACTGACAGATAAAGGTCGGACAACAGATTAAGAGTAAGAAAACGGGCTAACAACAATATCAAGATAATGCAGAAGCCCTTGTTAGCACTCTTCCGACAACTAGTGCCGAAAGGGTTTCAGGAATCGGTGTTACCGGAGGAATCACAAAGATAGCTGGGAAACTCGCGATGAGCACTCTTATCTTGATCTAGATGGTTTCATGACAGAAAGTCCAGGTACGGCTAGTGACAGAGAAGAGCATTGCTGAGCAGGTCAATTACGGCGGCAACCTCGAGTTTGAAGACTAACTTCAAATTTTTGCCAACCTGACGTAGGGTTTGACAATTAACATCAGGGTTCAACGGAAAAGATCTTAGGTTAAAGATCAGCTTCATGCACTGGGACTCATGAATAGCATAATGCTCACATGGGTGACAACCCTCATAAATCATTACACCTGAGTCCTAGCACAATCCGGGACCTTCGGTTTAAGATCTTGGGCTAAAGCAAGGGAATTTCTTGACGATCCGCAACATTTCCTTTCTTCGGGCTTTAGAATTTGCAGACGAGCAAAGTTAACCAGTAACTGAAGATAGAACCCAACCCCGTGATCCTAAAGATTTGGATTTGCCGACGATCAAGAGAACCATTAAAATCAAATAGAGGTAAGATGACTCAGAGTAGAGCGAGTTGGATAAGGAGTAAAAAGAATCCTAAGATGGTTTTCACAACTCCTTTTTAGGTTATAATTAATTTTCACGCACTAGACTCGACATCGACCAGTAGAACGGGTTTCCTACAGGCAGTCCTGCTCTGATACCAATTTGTAGCGCCCCGACCCCAGAACTATACAGTGGAACGTTGTAACCAGTCATGCTACACAATTGAGGGTTACTGGGTTTACCAATCCCAGGCCAATACTCCTTGGCAGGTGTGCTCGGAATGGATCATCGGCACACAACACCTCAATCATGCCATAAGCTCAGACATCGCTTCCATGTATAGTAAAGAGACCGAGACTTGTGGAACGAACTGGCACATCACAGACTCTACGACACAAAGATATCATAGTTCAACTCATATAATTGAGAAAGATAGCAAATGACACATCAGAGGTCACTGACCCATCATTACAACACGCGGAAGCAAATTAAAGTTGTCTAAACAACAAGATCCAAATTATGGCCTAAGAGGCCTACAGATAAACATCCCGTGCCAGCCTGTTCCATGACGTCCCAAGCTGCCACCTGGGAACCCCAGACTACTCGTCGAAGTCAACGTAGAACCCACCTTCCAGTTCGGTGGCGTCCTCCTCTGAAACAAATAATAATCAACAAAGCAAGGCTGAGTACGACGTACTCGCAAGAATTAGTAGGGCGATATAGGCCCGATGCTGACGGAGGCTTCAAAGCTATATAAATGGGTGTTTTGCATAAAGCTGGTTTTGTTTCCTTCCGAAGACTAGGACTCATGGCATCGTCTAATCAGAAGGTTTTCATAAGGGGATAAGAGGGTAACACTTTTCTCTTCGGTTCACTGGGAACCTACTGTATTCAGAAGCACTACTTATCTCCACCAAGGCACTCCCTCGAATCACCCTCGAGGAAATGAACCTTTATCACACGTTGATTATGCAACCTCTAGCTGCCATTTGATTAAAGGTTCAGGTTCTCTATGATCTCACCTATCTCACCAAGATTTGTCCATAACCGTGGACACGGCTTTTCGAAAAGATTAAACCCTGCAGGGGTGTACTAATTTACCCATTGGTACCGTCCGACTCACCTAGTTGGCCCTCTTCCGGGGAAGGCCGGCAAGCAGGCGCGGTTAAACCTTTACCTCGCGTGAGACTATCCAAGAGTCATCTGTGGCCACAGGGCAAGTTTACCCAGCCTCAGCCCCTGCCCCATCGCCACGTCCTAACACCACCATCCTCATCATTTCTTTTTCCGCTCACACACACGGCAAATGGAAATAGCAAACTAGAGGACCCTTGGATACGCCCGCACAAGTTATTCAGTTAGTGAGGCGCCCATACACCCACCAATAGCAGCACGCTCGGTTCTTGGATCGGTCGATAAGAACTCACACCTAGGGGCCAGAATGAGACAAAACACCAACGACCTTGTTGGCCACTCATCCCAGCCTTTTATCAAATTAATTATTGACACAAGCATCCACCACTGTCCGAACATTCCATTCACTTCACATTCATGGAAATAATCAACGGACAACTTAAGCATTCGACTAAGCATGGCTAAGCATATCTAAGCATGACATACAACAGATATGATTTATCTCAGGCCAACACTTCAACCTATGGCTCATAGGTGGGGAAACAGGTAATGGTTCAGGGAACATGCAATGATAGGATATTATATACACTGACCAAAACTTGTCACCAGAATCGAATGCAATAATAGTATGGTGGATAAAATACTTGGGGAATATGAGATATGCCAAGAAGGTTAGGTTAGCTCTTGCCTTGCTGATAACGATGGTCGCACTGGTTGTCGAGGTATTGTGGTGGAACCTCGACTCCTGAATCTAACGGAACACAAGCAATAACAAGAAACAAATAAATAACAAGAAGACAAGGTGCAATGCACAATCATGATGAGATGATCATATTATGCAATAGATAGTATTTGGGCATGTCCCACAAGTTAAATGGAACCCCTAAAATAAATATTGCATTTAACGGGTTAAAGCTCCATCTTTAACTTAGTGATTTAGGTAATTATCCAAAATGTCCAGTACTGAATTATGATGTAAATATGCATGAAAATGGCATTATTAGATAGGTATTAACCCACTGGTCGTTTTGGTACCTTGTTTGCATTTTTCCGATTAACGGTGAGGAAATAGTGATTTAAACGGTTAAGCAATTTAAATCATTTTAACCAATTCGAAAATGACATCAAAGTAAAAGTTATTTGCATGCTGTGATATTAACATAGGTATAATGGCATTTGAGTTGCTGATCAAATTGGTATATCATTTGCAATTTTTGGATTAATATTTATCAAGTTATGGTAATTTCAACAATTGATTTAATTCTGCCATTTTATCTAATTTTAATAAACAACACCAATATTAAATCTAAAATTGTCTCAAATTACATAAACTTGTAGATGATTGTTCACTGGACAATTTGAGCTATTAAACATAATTTTTGGATGATTAAAACTCAAGTTATGGATTTTCCAAATTCAACATTTATTCTGCCTTTTCTGTTTTTATTAAATAAAGGCAAACTAATTTGTCCAATTAAATTAACCAAAGGCACTAGCAGATAGACATTTTATTGCTGAGCAGTTTGACATATTATTTGCATTTTTCTGAATTATAAAACTCTAGATATGAATTTCCAAAAATTTGAATAACTCACAGATGATTTGCATTTCACATTTAAATTTCAATTTCAAAAATTCATTTGCATGTGGGAATTGTATATTTGAATAGGTTATGTAATTCTAAACTTGCTGATACTTTATTTGAATTTTTCTGAGTTACCAATTAAAGATATTGCAAAAATGAATTTCTGTTAATTTCTAAAAAAAAAAAAACAGAAGAACTGCTGACATAGGGTGACGTCATCAGGGGAGCTGCGCGCTGTCGATCACGAATTCGTCTTTCACAAACGAAATTGGCCACGGAAACTTTGCCTACGAGCTAGAGGGGTCGGAGGCGAGTTGGGGGAGCGGAGGGATTGACCAAATGGTCACCGGCGGCTCGCCGGCGACCATGGTTGCGGCGGCGGCAGTGGCGTTCGGGGAAGAGCGGCTCAGAGGGAAATGGGGGAGGGAGGAGAGGCGCACGAGCCGCAGCAGCTCACCAGGAACCTAGGGGAGGGGTCCGCGAGGCCGGAGGAGCGAACGGGACGCCGGAATCGTCCCGGGCGGCGGCGCGGCCGATGCGGGGAGTCGAGGACGCGTACGTCGCCTCCAGGCGACCCCGGCCCAATCCCACGCGCCGGGAGGTAGAGGAGGATGCGTCGGAGCAGATGGAGCCTACGTCTAGCTCCGGGGCGGCCCGCATCGACGGCGGCCACGACAATGGCGAGCGGCGGCGCGGGCTCCATTCCGTTTTAGGGTTAGGGTTCACGCGAGGAGGGGAAGATGTGGGCAGCGAGGAGAAGAGAGGAGGGGGAGACACGGCAGCAGGGGGGCCTCCTTATCTCAGCGGGAGCAGGCAGCGCGGCATGGCGCCAGTGGAGGGTGCGACGGCGACCATGGGCTCGGTCGCTACAGGGGAAGAAGAGATACAAGTTTTCCAGAAAAACCCCCTGGAAGTTTTAAATGAATTGCAATTTGGTCCAGCAGCAGGCTTTAACAATTTAATTGAGGCACCAGGACATTTTTATAAAATGTGCAAAAATTCATATAGGCTCCATTTGACTTCTAGGTTCTCCAAAAAAATTGGTGAGGTAAAATAAAATGTTTTGCACCACATTTGTTCATAGGGTTTAGTTATAGTCATTTTTTATAATTTCCAAAATGTATTTAATTGGAACATTTATATATTTCCAAAAATAGTGAAAATATTCATAGAGGCTCCCAATATAGTTATGAAGTTCCCCATGATTTTATTTTGAATTTTTGGATAGGTTTAACTTGGGTTCAAAATTAGGAATTGGTTTAACTCAATTTTGAAGTCCCAATTTATTTAATTGTTTGGTAAAATTTGACTTTGCCAAATCATTATGAAATGCATTCTTGGAACTTCCTGGACAAATATGTAAGCTCAAGAATATTTTGTTTTGCCAAGTTGAGCAAATGCATTTGGTTTGGGAATTTTGGGAAGGTGTCGGTTCCCTTTGAATGTTTTCCACTGTTTGCAATATTTAATTTAGCAATTTAAATATGTATGCCATGCTGCAATGCAAAACAAAAAGTGAAAATTTGGCCCATATTTTAGGGTACCAAATCTGGGCTGTTACAATCCATGGCACCCAAGAAAGCAACCGCCGACCAGAGGGGCAAGGCCGCGATGCAGACCGGCTCGTCGGCGGCAGCGGCGCGGGGCGCTGCACTCGAGGGGGCGCTGCCGCAGTCCCGCGTCGGCGCGGCGGCGATTGCAAAGGTGCGCTACCTGGCGGCCGCGAGCACCAACGAGCAAGGCGCCACCGAGATGAGACCGGCCGGCAGCAGGCTCCCCGAGGGGTACTACCCCATCTTCCTTCATACTCTCTACGCCGGTCTTGTTCCTCCCTTTTCCGATTTTCTCTTGGCGATTCTGGAGGCGTACCAGATCCAACTTCTTCATCTTCATCCCAACTCCATCCTTATCCTCGCCATCTTCGCCTACCTTTGCGAGGCCTACATTGGCATCCGTCCCTCGGTGGCGCTCTTCCGTAGCTTCTACTCCCTCCGGAACACCGTGTCGAACGAGCGGTTTGGTTGTGTCTCCTTCCGTATCGCCGCCGCCAGAAGCGAGAACTAAATTCCCATCGCATGGTGCGGCGAGAACGCCATCACCAAGGTGACGAAGCAGGTGGAGGACTTCCGCCGGCGGTGGTTCTTCATCAACACCAAGGGGAGCCACGCTCTCCTGGAGGTGCCCGTGGCACTGCCGAGGAAGTGGGCGCGCTGGGCGAGCGCAGACTTCGAGGGCCCGAAGCTTGACGGGGTGTACGAGTGCATACGGAGGCTTCGTGTTGGCGGGCTCACCGGTCAGATGGTGGCGAAGGACTTCACGAGGCGCCGCATCGCCCCCCTCCAGTGGCATTCAGAGCCGGTGTGGCGGTACACGGGCAAGGAGGACAGGATGCGCTTGTGCCAGGACAACTTCAAGCGAGAGGTGTTGTACCCAATCATGGGGGTCCTCTTCGCCACGACGGACATCCCGGCCCCCACCAGCGAAGAGGCCAAGACGCTCTTCAACTTTGCTGAAGAGAGCGTGGAGGGGCACCGCAGGCGCCTACCGGTCTTCGACGAATGGGGCATTGTGCCCGCAGGGCACCGCAGGCCCCGCACCAACCCGTGGGCGCCGGAGCCGGAGCACATGGATGAGTCGCCGGAGCCGGACGAGGGAGAGGACTCTGGCGAGGATGTGGCCTCGAGAGGCGCCGACCCCTCTGGCGAGGACGAGGCCTCGAGAGGCGCCGACCCCTCGGGAGGCGACGCGGGCTCCTCAAGGAGCGCTCCGGCTGGCGAGGACCTCCATGTGATCTCCTCCAGCGATGATGAAGGTGCCTTCCGCGTGGTTCGCTCCCGACCCGCCACGGAGGAGGAGAGAAACAGCGGCACGGGGGGACGCTGGGAGCCCCGCACCAAGGCCATCCATGACCCGAAAGCCGCCGCCGCAATGGGTGCTCCTCGCGAAGAGGCAGGAGCGCCTCACGAGGAGGCTAGAGCGAGTGATCTCCAGCCACCAAAGGCGAAGAAGAGGGTGTAGAGGATAGCCGACGAGTAAGCTTTGGTCCTTTCCTTTCATTCAGCATCTTGCTTTCGAAAACCCCCCTGAAGGATCTTTGTTTATCTTTCTTTCAGCAATCTTGCGGCGCCGAAGAGGCGACGGCTCCGCAAGCTTGGAGAGACCGCCAGCGTCGCCGTGGAGACGCCTGTGGCCGACGAGCCGCAGCAGGTGGCTATTCCTCCCGCGGGTGAGCACCGCGCGGAGGAGGTGGTTGAAGAGGCGATGCCGTCGCCAGCTCGGGCTGCTACTCCCCCTGTGGGTGAGCACCGCGCAGAGGAAACGATCGAAGAGGTGGCGCCGTCGCCAACTCGGGCTGCTACTCCTCCCGTACAGCAGGAGACGACGGAGGAGGAGAGGGTGGATGAAGAGATCATCATGGAGCCGCCTCCTGAGGTGGAGGAGGCTCCCACAAGAAGGGCTGACGCGCCCGAGGCCGTGGGGGACGCGGCCTCCACGGAAGGGGCGGGAAGCGCCCCTCTTGAGCAGGAGGTGGAGGCGCCTCTGGAGCTCACGAACGCTGGAGCCGGGGGCGAGAGGACGCCCAGCCCCCAGAGGGCTCTTGACGTGGGCAGCGAGGGAGGCGCCCGCACGAGCCCCCAGGCCGCACCAGAAGCGGCCGTGAGCCCGAGGCAAGGGGCCCCGGGTGCCTCGACGAGCGTCGAGGCCTCTGCAGCCCGCGGAGACGCGGGGACCTTGGCGCTGCGGGAGCCACGCCCTCGCGCGGCCCGCCGCAGCGTCGTCTTCAACCAAGTGCGGCAATCGCTCGACGAGCTGGAGGCGCAATTCGCCGAGGAAGAGCTCGCCAGGGAGGAGGAGCGAGCAAGGCTTGGCGAAGCCTGGGCCCTTCTCCACGAGAGGGTGGAGATGTGCCGCCGGCAGGACGCGGCGGCCCAGGCGGCGCGCGAGGAGGCGATCCGCTTTGCCAAGGAGACCCGCGACAGCGTCAAGCGGGAGGCGGCGGAGGTCATGGACCAGCTGGACGCCGCTCGGGAGGCGCTCGAGGTGGAGACTGCCTCCAAGCAACAGGAGATAGCGGCCGCAGAGCAGAAATTCATTGCGGACTCCAAGGTTGTAGAGGCCAGCCTGAAGGAGCTCCGCGAGCTGCTGGATGCTCGCGAGGGGCAGCTGGCGCCGCGCGAGCTAGAGCTGACGTGACGCGAGGGAGAGCTCTCCCTCTGCGAGAAGGAGCTGCGCCAGCGCGAGGAGCAGGTCCAGCTGCTCGAGGAGGACCAGGCCACCCGCGAGGGGCAGCTGCAGGAACGCGAGGGCCTGGTGGCCAAGAACGAGGCCACCTATGCGGAGCGCCACGAGAAGGCCAACGCCGACTTCGCGGTGAAGCAGAAAAGGATCCAGGATGAGGCCGACACCAGGGTCAACCTCATCCGCCAAAATCTCGCCAACGATTATGACGCGAAGGCCAAGAAGCAGGAGGAGCGCTTCACGAAAAAGCGCAACGAGCTCCAGCACCAGGTCGAGGGGCTCGAGAAGTCGGAGAAGGAGATGGCCTCCCGCCTTAAGCGCGCCCAGGAGGCTCAAGCTCGCGCGGAGAAGGAGGCTGCCGCCCTGAGGAAGGACCTGAACGAGCTCCACCAGCAGGTGGGGCCGGTTGTGGACCTCGTGGAGCAGGCACGGGACAACGCGGAGATCGTCCGGACCATGACGCGCCAACGCCAGCGCATGCTCCAAGGCCTGGTGGTCCGCGCGCGCGCCGTTGGGGATGACCTGAGGATCGAGGTTCCCTCCTTTTCCGCCGGGAGCGGCGACGAGGCCGCGTACTCGTTCTTCTTCGAGCAATTCCTCGGAAAGCTTGAAGAGCTCGCGAAGGGCTTTGACGAGCGCGTCGTGGAGGAGAGCCGCGATCTCCTCGTCATCGCCACCAGCCGCATCTTCAGCAACCTCGCGAGGCTCCAGCCCTCGCTTGACTTCGAGGCCGTGACGGCGCCGGTCGACATCAGCAACAGGGCGCGGGAAGCCGCCGAGGCGTACGCCAAGAAATTCGACCAAGTCGTGGTCGATGAAGACGAAGGCGACGACGACGAGGAGGAGGCGGAGGCTGCCGTGGGCGGAGCGGGCACCTCAGGAGGCGCGACGGCCTGAGCTCCCTCCTGTATCTGAACGTGCAGGGGCACGAACTATCTTAGCATTTAATTTGTAATAGCTTTGTAAAGACTTGCTTTAAGCTTTGTTTGCTTGGTGAATATCCCTCGTGAGGCTTTTGTCTTCCCTTTCATGTCTTTTTCGCTCTACGTCTTAGGACCCTCTCTTAGCGCTACACCACCGCCGCTTCGGTATGCGAGAGTCAGGGCTCCACAAGGCCGGGGGGTGCGTGAGGCCTCGAGAGGTAAGAGCTCCCAAGTCGCGATGCTTGGGGCTCCCCTTTAACGCGCAAGCAGCCCATGAGGCGTAGGAGAGAAAAAGAGGCTCGAGGGACGAAAACCAGCGAAAGGAAAATTTTAACCAAGTGTTTGGACTTAGCTTCACGAGGCGTTTGGCCTTGGAGAGGGTGTTGGTTCCCTGATGAGGTGTTTTCGCCTTGGAGAGGGTGCTAGTTCCCTGACGAGGTGTTTTCGCCTTGGAGAGGGCGTCGGTTCCCTGGTGCTTGCTTTGGACCTGTTTTCCTGCGTTTTGACAGATAGGTGTACCCACAAGCAATACATAGCTAGATGACTTCATGCGTGCTTGTAGGTTCCTTCATGTGTGTCTCGCGAGGAGAACAGGCACCAAGGTCCTTGGTGAGTTGATGTGCGCGGGAGCCGGTCCATGAGTTCAGAGCTCCTTGGGAGTTGACATGCATGAAAGCTGACTCGTGAGTTCAGAGCTCGGATTCCTTGGGTTTTAGGCGCTGCTGGGATGCTCCGAAGCACAAGGACCATGTCCGGCCCCCGCTCGCAAGATACACAGGAGGGATCATACGAGCAAGGATGAATCAGCAATAACATAAATGCTTACCAAAGCAACAACATATGCTGGCGCGAAGCGCAAAGGTTCAAAGTGACCTGAAACAGAGGTTCATTACACTGGCGTGGCCAGAAATACAAAATCCGCCATGTCAGGCATGGGGTTCCACATGTTGTGGCTGAGACTCTCGAGGGGGCGTGCCCGAGGCGATGCATGTAGAGAGAGCTCAGAGGGGGCCCCTATGCGGGGGTGGCTTGTAGAGCCTGCGGTCCACCATGGCTGGGCATGGGGATCCACCTCGCCAAGGCATGGTGCTTGAAGAAGTCACCTTGCCGAGGCGCGGTGGCTTGGGAGTCTTCTCGAACGGCCCGCGGCAGCATATAGTAGAGAGGGGAGCCCGAAATTTTTCCTCGTGGAGGATGATGGCGCGAGGCTCTCCCCTGATGCAAAAAATTGCTCGTCGAGGACGATCAGGGCTAGAACTTGCGCAGGTGCTGGATGTTCCAGGGGTTGGCGACAGGGATGCCGTCCTCCGTCTCGAGCCGCGCGGAGCCAGGCCTGGCGATGTGGACGACCCTGTAGGGTCCTTCCCACATTGGCGAGAGCTTGTGGAGGCCTGCCCTGGAGAGGATTCTCCTCAGGATGAGGTCTCCTGCTTCAAGAGTGCGCGGGCGGATGTGGCGGCTGTGGTAGTGACGGAGATCTTGCTGGTACCTTGCCGCTCTCAGGGCCACATTGCGGCGGAGCCCTTCAAGCAGCAGGAGGTCGTTGTTGCGCAGTTCGTCCAGCTCAGCCTCCTTGAAGGCCAAGACTCGGGGAGAGCCATGAGTGATCTCGCTGGGGAGGACGGCTTCAGCACCATAGACGAGGGAGAACGGCGTCTCACTAGTTGGCTTTGTTGGCGTGGTGCGGATGGACCAGAGCACCGAAGGGAGCTCATCGATCCAGTGCTTGCCGCTGGCCTTGAGGCGGTTGAAGCTTCTCGTCTTGAGGCCCTTGAGCACCTCATCGTTGGCTCGCTCAGCCTGCCCATTGCTTCGTGGGTGCGCCACCGAGGCGTAGCAGATTTGAGCGTCGAGGCTGCCGCAATAGGACTTGAAGGCACCGCTGATGAATTGTGAGCCGTTGTCGGTGATGATGCGGTTGGGCACGCCGAAGTGGCAGACCAGGTTCCTGATGAATTTCACCGCCGACTTCGTCGGTATGGTGCGCACGGGTTCCACCTCAGGCCACTTGGTGAATTTGCCGATGGCGACGTAGAGGTAGCGGTAGCCCCCGAGCGCTCGCGGGAAGGGTCCCAGGAGATCCAGCCCCCAGACCGCGAACGGGCAGGAGAGCGGGATCGTCTGGAGTCCTTGCGCGGGCTGGTGGATTTGCTTGGCGTGGAATTGGCAGGCGTCGCAGGACTGGACGATTGCGGCTGCATCTTGAAGCACTGAAGGCCAGTAGAAGCCACTCTGGAAGACCTTGCCCGCAAGGGTGCGTGAGGACGAATGGTGGCCGCACTCTCCGCTGTGGATGTCGTTGATGAGCTGGCGGCCTTCCTCGGCAGGAACGCACCGCAAGGCAACCCCATTGGGGTGCTTACGGTACATGTCTCCGTCGTGGAGGCAGTAAGACATGGCCTGGCGAGCAATCCTTTCGGCTTCAGCATCTTCTTCGGGGAGGACTCGATTTTGCAGGTAGTTCTTGATCTCGTCGATCCAACCAGTGTCTTGGCATACCAAGGTCATCAGCAAGCGATCGCCTGAGGGCAGCCCGCAGTTTGGTGCTCCACTTGATGGGGCTGGTGGGAGCTCCTCATCGATGCTGATATTGGCCACTGGCTACTTGACTGAGGCCTTGGTGAGTCTCTCCTCGAACACTCCAGGCTTCTGGGCTTCCCTTCTTGCTGCTCGCCTGGCGAGATCATCTGCTTCTTGGTTTTCTGCTCGCGGGATGTGCTTGAGCTCCATACCCCTGAAGTGCTTCTCGAGTTTGCGTACCTCTTCAAGGTAGGCCACCATGTAGGTGTCCTTAGGCGTGTAGCTTTTGTTGGAGAAGTTGACGAGGAGCTGAGAGTCGCCCTTGATGAGGATGCGCTTGATGCCGAGGGCAATGGCAGCTCTGAGCCCGGCGAGGAGGCCTTCGTATTCAGCAATGTTGTTGGAGACCTTGTCGTTGTCCTTGAAGCACAGCTGGACGGCGTAGTAGAGCTTGTCGCCCGTCGGTGAGGTGAGGACAGCACCAGCCCCTGCACTCCTGGCCGCGAAGGCGCCGTCGAAGTGCATGGTCCAGTGGCCTGGTTCCGTCCCTCCTGAGGCTGCGGGTTCCTCCTCTTGAGGCTCTTCTTCACGTGTGTCCGTCCATTCGGCCATGAAATCGGCCAATGCCCTGCCCTTAATGACCCTGGTGGTGTCAAACTCCAGCTCGAAAGGTTGTAGCTCGATGCCCCAGCCTGCGACGCGATCTGTTGCGTTTGGGTTGCGTAGGACTTGCTCCAGGGGGTATGAGGTGACCACCTTGATAGGGTGGCCCTGGAAGTAGTGGCGTAGCTTCCTGGAGGCGCTGAGGAGCGAGAAGAGGAGCTTTTGCTGCATGGGGTAGCGCTCGCGAGCCTCCCGTAGCACTGTGCTGACGAAGTAGACGGGATGCTCGACGAGGGCGATTGTTGGTGTGGCAAGCGGCTGGCTCCTCTCGAGGCTCGGTGGAGTCCTCGGCGAGGGTTTCTTGAGGCCCCACTTGTAGAGGCTCGGCATGAGGCAGGAGGCTTGACGAGGGTGCTTCCTTGTCGGGTGGTTCCGGGCTTGGCGACGTAGAGGTCTGCTTGGCGAGGAATGGCTCTTCCCTCTCAGCCACCAAGACCGCGCTTGCCGTCTGAGGAGTGGCTGCAAGATACAGCTTCAGAGGTTCGCGAGTGCGTGGGGCAACCATGATGGGTGGGCTCGCTAGGTATTTCTTCAGGTCCTCAAAGGCCTTTGCTGCTTCAGGGGTCCACTTGAAAGGACCGGACCTCTTCATGATCTTGAAAAATGGCAGCGCCCTCTCGCCAAACTTGGAGATGAAACGGCCAAGGCTGGCCATACATCCCGCTAGGCATTGCATGTCCTTGAGGAGGCGAGGAGGCTGCATCTCTTCTATGGCCTTGATCTTGTTAGGGTTTGCTTCAATGCCGCGATGGGACACCAGAACCCGAGGAGCTTGCCTGAAGGGACACCGAAGATGCACTTGGTAGGGTTCAGCTTGATGTTTACTTTGCGCAGGTTGGCAAAGGTCTCCTCGAGGTCCTGGATGAGCATGCTTTTCTTCGCGAGTCTTGACCACGATGTCGTCGACGTAGGCCTCTGCATTCTTCCCCATTTGAGCCCCCAAGGCGATCCTCATGAGGCGCTGGAAAGTGGCGCCGGCGTTCTTCAGGCCGATGGGCATACAGACGTAGCAAAACACACTGCAAGGGGTGAGTAATGCTGTCTTCTCCTCGTCCTCCTTCGCCATCTTGATCTGGTGGTAACCACAGAAGGCATCCAGAAAACAGAGGAGCGCACAGCTGGCGTGGAGTCCACGATCTGGTCGATCCTCGGGAGGGGATAGGGGTCCTTGGGCAGGCCTTGTTGAGGTCGGTGAAGTCGATGCAGAGGCGGCTTCCTCCGGTGTGCTTGGGTACGACCACACCGTTGGCGAGCCAAGTGGGATGGACCACTTCCTTGATGATGCTGGCCTTCTTCAGCTTCTCTACTTCCTTGACGATGAAATCTTGCTTCTCTGGCGCCTGGCGCCGCACCTTCTGCTTCACGGGGCGTGCGTTTGGACACACGGCTAAGTGGTGCTCGATCACCTCCCTCGGTACTCCGGACATATCTGACGGTGTCCACCCGAACATGTCAGAGTTTGCCCCGAGTAAGGCGACGAGCGCGCTTTCCTATTTGGGAGGCAAGTTGGCGCCGATGGTGACGCTAGCCCCCGAGCCGCTTGCCTCAAAAGGCACTTGCTTCGTTGCGGCCTTCTCCTGAGAGAACAACCGCTTCTTCTTCACGGGGTCCTCGGGAGGGGCTCCTCATCCTCGTCAGTGGGTGACGCCACCGCGGCAGCCTTGTAGGCCGCTTGCGTAGCGTACAGGGCGTCCGAAACCACGCCGCGGATGACGATGGTGCCACCCGAGCCAGGGAGCTTGACGAGGTTGTAGGCGTGGTGGGTCCTGCCATGAACTTGGCGACGGCGGGGTAGCCGAGGATGGCTTTGTAGGGCAGGCCGATGTGCGCGACGTCGAAATCGATCAGCTCGGTGTGGTAGTTGGCCTGGGTGCCGAAAGTGACGGCGAGCCTCACCTGACCCAAAGGGGTGGTGAGACCCTCTGTCACCCCCGAGAAGGGCCTGGTGGGAATGAGCCGCTCGTAGGGCACCTACAGCTTCTCGAATGTCTCGACAGAGATGACGTTGAGGCCTCCACCCCCATCAATGAGCGTCTTAGAGACGGCAATGTTGTTGATGGTGGGAGTGCAGACCAGCGGGATGGNGGTGAGGTGAGGACAGCACCAGCCCCTGCACTCCGGGCCGCGAAGGCGCCGTCGAAATGCATGGTCCAGTGGCCTGGTTCCGTCCCTCCTGAGGCTGCAGCTTCCTCCTCTTGAGGCTCTTCTTCATGCGTGTCGGTCCATTCGGCCATGAAATCAGCCAGCGCCCTGCCCTTGATGACCCTGGTGGTATCAAACTCCAGCTCGAAAGGTTGTAGCTCGATGCCCCAGCCTGCGACGCGGTCTGTCGATTTGGGTTGCGCAGGACTTGCTCCAGGGGGTATGAGGTGACCACTTTGATGGGGTGGCCCTGGAAGTAGTGGCGCAACTTCCTGGAGGCGCTGAGGAGCGAGAAGAGGAGCTTTTGCTGCATGGGGTAGTGCTCGCGAGCGTCCCGCAGCACTGTGCTGACGAAGTAGACGGGATGCTCGACGAGGGCAGTTGTTGGCGTAGCAGCGGTCGGCTCCTCTCGAGGCTTGGTGGGGTCCTCGGTGAGGTTTTCTGGAGGTCTCACTTGTGGAGGCTCGGCAGGAGGCTGGAGGCTTGCCAAGGGTGGTTCCTTGTCAGGGGGCTCTGGGCTTGGCGAGGCAGGGCTCTGCTTGGCGAGGACTGGTTATTCCCTTTCAGCCATCAAGACCGCGCTTGCCTGTCTGAGGAGTGGCTGCAAGATACAGGTTCAGAGGCTTACGAGGGCGTGGGGCAACCATGATGGGTGGGCTCGCCAGGTATTTCTTCAGGTCCTCGAAGGCCTTTGCCGCTTCAGGGGTCCACTTGAAAGGACCGGACCTCTTCATGATCTTGAAAAACAGCAGCGCCCTCTCGCCGAACTTGGAGATGAAACGGCCAAGGCTGGCCATACATCCCGCTAAGCGCTGCATGTCCTTGAGGCGACGAGGAGGCTGCATCTCTTCTATGGCCTTGATTTTGTCAGGGTTTGCCTCGATGCCGCGATGAGACACTAGGAACCTGAGGAGCTTGCCTGAAGGGACCCCGAAGACGCACTTGGCGGGGTTCAGCTTGATGTTCACCTTGCATGGGTTGGCAAGGTCTCCTCGAGGTCCTGTATGAGCATTTCTTCCTTGCGAGTCTTGACCACGATGTCGTCGACGTAGGCCTCTGCATTCCTCCCATTTGAGCCCCCAAGGCAATCCTCATGAGGCGCTGGAAAGTGGCGCCGGCATTCTTTAGGCCGAAGGGCATGCAGACGTAGCAAAACACACCACAAGGGGTGAGAAATGCTGTCTTCTCCTCGTCCTCCTTCGCCATCTTGATCTGGTGGTAGCCAGAGAAGGCATCCAGAAAACAGAGGAGCGCGCAGCCGGCGGTGGAGTCCACGATCTGGTCGATCCTCGGGAGGGGATAGGGGTCCTTGGGCAGGCCTTGTTGAGGTCGGTGAAGTCGATGCAGAGGCGGCTTCCTCCGGTGTGCCTGGGGACGACCACACCGTTGGCGAGCCAAGTGGGATGGACAACTTCCTTGATGATGCTGGCTTTCTTCAACTTTTCAACTTCCTTGACGATGAAATCTTGCTTCTCTGTCGCCTGGCGCCGCGCCTTTTGCTTTACGGGGCGTACGTTTGGACACAAGGCTAAGTGGTGCTCGATCACCTCCCTCGGTACTCCGGACATATCTGACGGTGTCCATGCGAACATGTCAGAGTTTGCCCTCAGGAAGGCGACGAGCGCGCTTTCCTATTTGGGAGGCAGGTTGGCGCCGATGGTGACGCTAGTCCCCGAGCCGTTTGCCTCAAGAGGCACTTGCTTCGTCGCGGCCTTCTCCTGAGAGAACAGCTGCTTCTTCTTCTGCGGGGGGCCTCGGGAGGGGCTCCTCATCCTCGTCAGCGGGTGACGCCACCGCGGCAGCCTTGTAGGCCGCTTGTGCATCATACAGGGCGTCCGAGACAACGCACGGATGACGATGGTGCCACCCGAGCCAGGGAGCTTGACGAGGTGGTAGGCATGGTGGGTCACTGCCATGAACTTGGCGAGGGCGGGGTAGCCGAGGATGGCGTTGTAGGGCAGACCGATGTGCGCGATGTCGAAATCGATCAGCTCGGTGCGGTAGTTGGCCTGGGTGCCGAAAGTGACGGCGAGCCTCACCTGCCCCAAAGGGGTGGTGAGACCCTCTGTCACCCCTGATAAGGGCCTGGTGGGCATGAGTCCGCTCGTAGGGCACCTGCAGCTTCTCGAATGTCTCGACAGAGATGACGTTGAGTCCTGCACCCCCATCGATGAGCGTCTTGGAAACTGCAATGTTGTTGATGGTGGGAGTGCAGACCAGCGGGATGGTGCCAACAGTTGAGGTGGACTTGGGGTGGTTGCCGGAGTCAAAGGTGATGGGGTACTGGGACCACTTGAGGGGCCTGGAGGCCTCAACCCCGGGAAGGGCTGCCGCGACCTCGCGAGCGAGTTGCTTGAAGTGGCGGTTGGAACTGGGGGCCTGAGCCCCGCTGAGGATGCAAGCGGCCCCGCGAGGCACCTATTAACCCTCAGGAGTCTCGGCAGGGAGGTTGTCGTTCGTGGGCTGGGCGGCGTTGGCTTGAGGGTTCTGCTGGTAGTTGTCGTCATAGTTGTTGTTCCAGCGTCGCCCCCCGCGGCCGCCGCGACCTCGCTGCCGCTCGTTAGCCTCACGAGCCTCGCGAGCCTCGCGAAGCCTCTTGAGGTCGTAGCAGTCCTCGGTGGCATGAGAATGCCTGTTGTGGTAGATGCAGAAAGGGCGGTCATCTTTCTTCTCGGGGTCCGCGGCTGGAGTGGCAGCGCGAGGCTGCTTGGCGTCAGGCTCAGCCGCGAGGACCGCAGTGGTCTTGCGCTTCTCAGTGGATTTCTTCTTCTTCTTGGAGCCCTCGGCGGGGTCCCCTGGCTCGTTCTTGACGAACAGGCGGCACTCCTCAGCCTTGGCGCACTTGTCCGCCAAGTCGAAGAGCTTGACGACTGGTGGTGATGTTGTCGTGGATGCCAAGCTTCTCGAGCATCCGCACTATCCGTGACCCCAGCCTGGAAAGCTGAAATGACCTGTGCGTCGGTGGCGTTGGGGATCTTGTTGCGCACCTGGCTGAAGCGCTGGATGTACTTGCGGAGGGTCTCGCTAGGCTTCTGGCGCACGACGCGGAGATCGTTGTACGTGAGGCCGCGCTCGTACGTGCCCTTGAAGTTGGCGACGAAGCACCGGCAGAGGTCCTCCTAGGTGTTGATGGACTCGGCGGGGAGGTTGGTGAGCCATGAGGACGCGGAGTCCTTGAGGGCCATGGGGAACCAGTTTTCCATGACCTTGTCGTCGCCCCCGGCAGCCTGGATGGCCAAGGTGTAGAGTTGTAGGAACTCCAGGGGGTTGTTCTTGCCGTCGTAGCGTGGAGGAAGATCCGGCCTGAACTTGACCGGCCAGACGACGCGACGGAGGCTGCGAGTGAACGCGGCCGTCGTGCCGTAGGTGACCAGGCCGTTGGCAAGGGTGGCGCGGAGGTGGCGCCCCGTGGTGGCTACGTCATGGACGGCGCGGTTGTGGCGATCTTGGTTGCGCTCGATGCTCACGCGTGCGTCCTCCGGGGCCCGCTGCACGATTTGGCAGTCGTGCGGCGACGACGCGTGCGACGCAGCGCGGTTGTCGCGAGGAGGAGCCCCGGCCGGAGCAGGTTGCGGTGGAGCCGGTGGAGCTGGAGCGGGCGCGGGGTGACGAGGAGGAGCATGCGGCGCGCCGTGCGCCACGTCCCCTGCGCGTGCAGAGAGAACCGGCGAACGAGATGGTGCAGGAGCGGCGACACGGGCGGCGCTGACGAGCTCGGAGAGGCGGTTGAGACAGGCTTCCTGGGCCTCCGGCGTGGGGCGGTACTGCAGCAACTCCTACGCCATGAGAAGCGCAGTCGCCGGGCTAGGCGCAGGGCGGCCCAGCGAGGAAGCAGCACGGTCCCGCGACGGGTGCAGGGAGGAAGCCTCCTCTTCGCCGAGGTCGTCCTCAGCATGGTCGATGTTGTCGTCCTCCGGGTGCTCGACGCGGGGCTCAGGGTCGACATGGCGCTCCGGAGCAGCACTTCCGCGCGGGCGGCCGCGCGGGTTGCCAGCAGGACCGGTGGCGGCGCTGGCTGTCCGGCGAGCGAGACGTTCGGCGTGAGAGATGCCGGTCATGGCTATGTCGAGGTTGAAGATGTGCCTCAGCCCCCTACCTAGCTTGCCAAATGTCGGAGAACTGTCCTAGGAACTGGGTGTGTCTCACAAGGATCGAGTAAGGGGCTGAACACGGAATCAAACAACCCTCAACGTGCCTCGGCGACGGTGCTCGTCGAACTCGCTGTGGGACAACACTGCAGAGATGAACGCACGGTATTACCCAGGTTCAGGGCCCTCTAGGTGAGGTAAAACCCCTACGTCCTGCTTCTGATGTATTGCACTTGCTTGGAGAGGTTTGAGTACATAGGGAGCTTGGCGAGCTCGAGGTGGCTACAATGGCTACTGCAGAACTCAGATCTAGGGTTTGGTCTAAGCTCCAGGATTGTGAACTACTAAGAGTCGAACCAAAGATTCAACCCTTTGCCCGAACGCGCTCCCCCTCCTTTTATAGGTGTCTCGGGCCTCTTCCCCCCAAATATCTTGGCGGGAAGGGCTACCACATGGCGACGGAGGAGGAGGTGCGGTGCACAATAAAGGTAGAGTCCACCGTAAAGGTAAAGTCCATGGACGCGGTCCACGGCAGGGGCGGTGTCACCAAAGCTGGAAAAGCCACCGTCCAACCAGGACGGTGGGCTGGCGCTGCGGAGGTGGGATGGGTCCCACGGTGACGTCGCCCTTGGAGGGTAGCTGCAGACGGTTCCCTTATCACCAGAGTGGCAATCCTTGGGGCTACTTTGCTTGGTGCAGCTTTGTTGACTCCTTTATACATAAGAACGGCAACTGCGGCGCTGCCGTCACCGCGCGCTAGCGCGGTCGTCACTCTGCGGAGGGTGCAGAGCCCATGTGCGCCCTGCCGCAGAGGCAGAGCTGGCTTCGAGAGGAAGGAACCCTCGCGAGGCCGAAGGCCTCGCCGAGCCCTTCGGTTTGGTCCTTAGCAGAATTTGCAGGTGGCATCCGAGATGCCCTCTCGAGGAGAGGTCCCTCGCCGAGGGAAAATACCCTTGGCGAGGAGGAGAGGTCCCTCATGAGGGAAGAGCCCTCGTGAGGCACGCCAGGCTTGGAGAGCCTGGTCCTTAGCGAAATCTTCTGAAGTATGTTGTGGGCCCTGGCAGGCCGGCCCGTGGTACACTGGTTTCCATTGTGCCGACAAAAAGTATGTGGTGATCAAGGCTAAGTGCGTGTTGATCAACACTCAAGTCCAAGTGAAGATATGTCGAAGGGGTGCCTCTCCCATATTGGTGTATGGGGGAGCTACATGTGTATCTTCACTAAGCGAAGCGCAATCAAGAAAGGTGGTGCGTCTTGAGGAGATGAAGATCGTCTTTATCGACCTCAAGTGGATTAATGCGCAAGGCAAAGGTATGATCTTGATAGGGTTTCTATTTTACCGGTCTCATGTTGTTAGTTGAGAGACCGGGTTATAGGATAGATAACCGTACTATCAAGAGGGGCTCTCGACCGAGTATCTTGTTCGTATCGTCGTATAGAGCACAAACCTTTGCATCCTTGCAATCATCTTTATTGGTTCTCATTTGTCTCTTGTTGTGGTGTGGTCTTGGTGCTTGTCGTGCTTTTCATGACAAGGCTAAGTTCACCGAAAACGGTTTTCATATGCATCCCCTATTGCGTTTTTGGTATTGGAGATTTTGCCGGTTCATCCGTGCGGAAGATTTATCTCTTCCATATCTTTACAAAATCTCCATTGCTTGCTTGCCATTTCCAAGGGTAGCTTTTTTCATCCTCTTTCCAACAAAATTGGTTTTATTTCATTCGGACTTCAATTGCAAAAGATTCAGCATTTCCGGTTTTCAAAATAGAGGTTTAACCTTTCCCCATTTGTTTTTATAATATTTTCTTGGACTATGATGTTTCTCTGCATATTCTTGTATTGCTCGTTGTGACGATTCCAACAAGTCCAAGATTATCGAAAATGGAGTCCGGATGTGAAAGTTATGCCCGCTTTCAGTTTTGCTCTTTCTGCAGTTTTTAGTGGGGCGGAAGTTCCGGCCCCCGGAAATTCTGGCCCTGCGAGAAATCGGCTAAGTCATTTTTGGGATTCCTCTCTGGAGGGGTCCCGGAATTTCTCCCCAGAAGTTCCCCCGGAAATATCCGGAGGCCCGGAAGTTCCGGCCCTGGAAGTTTTCCTGTGGAAATTTGGCTAAGTCATTTTGGGTTTTCCTCTCGGGAAGGGTCCCGGAGGATTTGGGCGGAGATTCTCCCCGGAGATATCCGGCCCACCGGAAGTTCCGGTGTTAAGACCGGAATTTCCGGACCCAGGCCGGAAGTTCCGGTACATAATACCGGAAATTCCGGCCCCTCGCTGCTCCAACGGTCAGATTTTTGGGGGAGGCTATAAATAGCCCCCTTCTTCCCTAAAAGAGTAGCTCACTCACTCTCTCTCTCCTCCATTGTTGCAAACCTTGTGAGCTTGATTCCTCTCAATCCCTCCAATGATTCTTACCCAAATTTAGGGATTCAAGAGAGGAGATCTAGATCTACCATTCCACCAATCCATTCCTCCTCTAAGTGAGGGGAACCTAGTGGATCTAGATTTTGGGGTTGCTTTGTGTTCATCCCTTTGTTCTTCCTCTTAAATCCCTCCATAGCATTAGTTGCTTTGGTTGGATTTTAGAGAGAAAGATTTGACCACTTGGTGTGTTCTTGCCTTTTGCATTAGTTGCATCGGGTTGTGCTCTCCACGAAGATTCGTGGGATTGACATTGAGAAGCTTATTACTCTTGGGTGCATTGTGTTCCCAAGAGCTTTGTGCCTCTTGGGTGCATTGTGTACCCAGACGGTTTGAGGATTCGCGAAGACTTCAAGTTGTGAAGCTTCGGAAAGATTTGGGAGCCCCCAATTTGGTTGTGGGTGTGTGCCCCAATATCGTTGTAAAGGCTCTGGATTCCGCCTCGAAGGATTCCGATAGTGGAAGGTGAACCAAACCCTTGGGTGCGGTTCATCGGAGAATAGGGTGAGGCCTTTGTGGCATCTTGAGTAGGCCTCTTGTGGCGAGCTCACACCCTTCCAACGAGACGTACTCCCTTAACAAGGAGGAACTCGGGAATACATCCTCGTCTCCGCGTGCCTCGGTTATTTCTAATACCCGAGCTTTTACTTATGCAATTACATTGTGATAGCCTTCGTTCTTGAAGTTCTATATCTTGCTATCACCTTGTTGCTTGCCTTGCTTAGCATAAGTTGTTGGTGCACATAGGTGAGCCTAGTAATTAGGTTGTTGGCTTGTTAATTTAAACACATAGTTTTATTCCGCAATTATCAAGCCTTTAACCGGAAAAGTTTTAATCGCCTATTCACCCCCCTCTAGGCGACATCTCGGCATCGTTTGTTCTTTCAATTGGTATTAAAGCCTCGTCTCTCTTGTTTGGCCTTACCGCCTAGAGAGTAAATATGTCGTTTAGAGGATTAGTCCATGATCACACTTTTATATTCGATGCCACAAATTTTAATGTTTGGAAAACTCATATGCTTAGTCACTTGCGGGTCTTGGACCCCAATATTGAGCGTATCTTAGATATAGGGTTTTCTCCTCCAAAGGACTACGAAAGTACGAATTTAGAGGATGAGAAAAACTTATATCTAGATGCTCTAGCTTCTAATGAGTTTTGCAAATTTGTGAGTGTTGTAGTTTTTGAGTCAATCATGCCTCTCCGGGACGCTCATGAGATTTGGACCAAGCTTCAAGATAAATATGGAGTGTCCAACTTTATTGAGGATGATTGTTCTCCCTCCACCTCCGGCCGTGATGAGTTCTCAACTCCGTCTACTTCACCAAAATGTGGTAAGCCACAAACTAATGTGATGGTGAGTAGTGATAGGTTGTGCAATTTTGATAGTGAGCTCATTTTTTATGATCTTTTATCTCTATCTCATTGCAATGCTCTATCTTTGGACCTAAACACACATAGCACTATAAATGTCATACATGCTAGTGTTGATAGTCCGTGCATATCATCTAAAAATTGCTTGTATGAATCTAATGATGATATGCTTGCTTTATCTTGTTGCCATGATAAAAATGCTTGTGTTCCCTCTAACTCTTGCATGAATAATAATGTAAAGGAAACCCAATTAACTATGGAACAAGATGTGAACTTGAGTAGTTCAAAAAATAATCGTTCTTCTTCATCAACCATGTTTTGTCTTATGGCTAAATCTTCTACTAGTGAGGATAATGATAATGATAATAATGATGAAGAAGATGATGTGGATGATGATGATGAATCCTTTCATAAGAAAGGTCTAATGGTCCTTAATGCCCTTTCTAAAAATAAAAATGCTCATGCTATCATCTTTGAAATTATGGGAACCCTTATTGAGCGTGGGCTTACTATTAAGGCTTTGGAAGCAAGCCTTGAAGAAAAGGGTAAGATCGAAAGAGATGATGCTATGGAAAAGGCATCGTTAGAAGATGCTCTTGAGGAAGAGCAAGAGACTCGGGCCTCTCTTGAGGAGAAACTAGAATCTATTGAGGAGTCTCATAATGAAATTATTGCTAAAATTATTAAAGAACGCGACCATGCTCTTGCTAAATATAAAGTCACGAAAAAGGAAAATGCTAGATTAAATGAAGAGCTTGCTAAGTTTTCTTCTTCTATTCCTAATGTTAATGATGCTTGTGCTACTAACTCCACTTCTTGTGAAGCATCTATTTTGAAGGAGAATGTTGAGCTAAGGGCTCAACTTGAGTTGCTAACTAACAAGTATGGGAAGTTGAAAGAAAGTCATGAAAAACTATCTAGCTCTAATGATGATATTCTAGCATCCTATGCTTGTCTAAAGTTAGCTCATGAGGCCATCACTACAAAGGTAACATCTTGTGAGGCTCATGTGGATAATAGCACAACTTTAACTCAAAATGCTATATTGCCATGTGCTAGTCCTAGTAGTTCATCCACTCGTAATGTTGGCACATCATGTGATGAATTACTTTCTTTGCCTTGTTGCTCTAACAATGATGCATCTAACTCCTCTAGTTCTTGTGTTATCACTAGCCATGTAGAGAAAAGTGGAGAGCTCAAGGCCCAAGCCACTTCTATGAAGAAAGGCTTGGAAAAGCGTCATGAAGGGAAGAGTGCACTTGACAACATGTTGAGTGTGCAAAAATCCCCCAATGACAAGAGTGGACTTGGATTCAACTCCAACAACAAGAACAAGTCCAAGGTTGAGAAGAAGAAGAAGGGCCAAGTTCAAATCAAGAATCCGGCCAAGATCATTTGCTTCAAGTGCAAGCTAGAAGGGCACCATGTTTGGGATTGCCCAATGAAGAAGAAGCCTCTTAGTGAGAAGCAACTACGGAAGTGGCCTCTTGTTCAAACTCGTGCTCAACCATTTGTTGAACAAAGGCCACCTCCAAAGAAGACCCAAGTCAATGCTCCTCATGTTGAGGAGCCTATTAAGAAGAAAGAGAAGAGTTGATGTTGCTACCTTTGTCGTGGCAAGGGTCATTTTGCTTCTTCATGCACTATCGGTACTCTATCCAACCCCATCTTAATTGATGATGCTTATTCACTTAGAAAGGATAGAGTTGGCAATGTGTTTGCCAAATTTGTGGGAACTCAACGTGGTGCCAAGAAAAGAACCATTTGGGTTGCCAAGCCTATTGTGACTAACCTCTTAGGACCCAACTTGGTTGGGGACCAACAAGCTTCAACTTGATCAATAGGTGATTTGGAGGACATTGGAGACTTGGTTTTTTTTGAAGAATTAAGGGATCTTCATGGTTATATTTCCTCAAGCCAAGTCAATAGGAGTATATTGCTCTATCTCATATCCAATGCTTCCTCCTCGCGGTAACTTGTATTTAATTCATATATACATTGATAGTTGCTTGGTCCCTTGCATGTGTTAGTTTTGTTCCTAGCATGTGCTTGTATATGATATGCTACTTTCCTACTTGTATTGTTATTCAAGGTTGTGTATGATAGTTGTGTATCATGTATGTGTAACTTTGTGTTGAGCTTTATTGGATCTTGTGTGGATTTCATTTGGCTCTTTGAGATATTAATGGACTATCCCATTTTGGGGGAGTGATGTGCTTTGTGCACTTCACAAACCTAAAAATGTGTGTACATGAGGCACACCACCTAGTATTGATATTTCAATATTATCTAGTTACTATGTGGTATGTTATATTCATGAGAAATTCAAATTCTACAATGTCCATTAATTTCTCTAGTTGTTTTATTTGCCTCTTGCTAAGATAAAATGAATCATCACATTATGGGGGAGTGATAAGCTATGTGCATATTACAATCCCATAAAATGTGAACATTTGAGGTTTGCCACTTAGATTTGATATTGTAAATTATCTCATTCATATGTGGCATGTTTGCTCAAACAAGTTCCAATTTTCATTTTGGTTATCCTTTGGCTCTTGTTTGTGTGAGTTTGCTTGGTGTGGTTTTTCTCTAATATGCAGTTCCATATATTATTTGAGAAACCATTTGTTCCATATTATTCTAACCATGGCCTTGCCGGTTGGTTTGAATAGTTGAAACTACCAACAAACTTTATTAAAATATGGTGTTTTTATTTCTTATCTCTTGCCATATGATTTATCTTGTGAGGATGACCTTGGATATCTCTACTCACCGGGAAAATATTTCCTTTTACTCATTGTCCTTGGACAATTGATATACACACTTGTGATAGAATATTTTTGTTCATCCTCATATTGGCTCTTGCGTTGTTTGACTCCCTTTGTCTTCCTTGCCTCTTGCATGGATCCTAATTTTCAAGTGGTAATGATTAGTGTTGTAAATAAAATATGGAGAGTAATGATCCCTTGTGCATGCATTTTGTATTCAAATGCAAATATCAAAGATAATGCATGAATCTTGGGGGAGCATTCCTTTTTATTTAGAACACTATCCTATCTATCAACATGTGATCCTTTCAATTGGCATTTAATTTCTATCTTATGTGTTTATGGAAGACAAATCTTTTTCTTTTGATGCTTTGTGCCATCATGAAAAGTGTAGAGGGTGTTTGGTTTATTTGGTGTAACCTTGCTCTATTTTGGGAGTTTGCTTTCTCATTCCTCATTGTGTGTTTTATCTCCTTGAATGAGATAATCCTTTGAGCATGTCTCCTTCTTTTATCTTATATGCTCATTGGCCTTGCCTAGGTACCTTCAATTGGTATTAATTGGAATTTAATATCTCCTCCATAGATATTTGTTTCAATAGATATTTATTGTGGGAGTTTTGATACCTTTTTGCTCTATTTTACTTTACTTGATTTCGGTCAAGTTTTATCCTCTCCTTGGTATCTTTTCTCCTAGTTGGTATCTTATTTTCAATTGGTGTCTTTTCAATCAAGTGTTGTTTTGATTCGATTCCTATTGATATCTCACTTCATGTGTTCATGTGTTTTGGAATCAATCATATGTTGATTTGATTTTTCCTCAATCATGTGTTGATTTGGATTTTGATATAATTTGGACAACCTTTTGTGTCACACTTTGGTGTGCTCTCTTCTTGGTTTACTTGGTGTTTTTGTCCAAATTGTATCTCGTTCGGTTCTAGAAAGTCTTTTGCATGCTCGGTTACTAATTTATATTATTTTAGCATGCTTATCTTTCTTGATCCAATCTATAGGGTATACTCCATCAAATCCTAAATCGGCTAAGATGTGCATGAAATTCAATTTCATATCTATATGCACATATTTATGTGGAGTATGTCCTATATATTGTAGTTTATCTAACTACTATGGGACCCAATGAGTTTGGGAACCATTTTGTGCTTGAATTTTGTTTTAGGTACAATGGAGATGCATTGGATGCTTGTCTCATTCATAAGGAAGGTGTTCTCACCATGTGATTATTGGAGTCAAGCTTTGATGATAAACGAACTCTCATGTTCTTCATCTTCAATGCGTCTCGGTAACAAGTATCTATCCCATGCATACTTTTCTAGTCTCAACCTTGTGTAGGTTGCCTATTGGCATGAAAGCGTTTATGAGCAAATTGTTGTGGTTTTGGCTTATTTCCTTCACTTGGTATATCTTTGTGATATTTTTGATGAAATTGCAAAAACCTTGTCTTCTATTGGTATTATTTCCTTGTGATACTTGTTGCCTATCTCAAAGCATCTACACCATCTCTTGTTCCCTTAGTGATTTGTGTGATGTCTTTGATATTTTTGAAATTCATTTATATACAATGAGATAAATTTGAGCTATGTGCTATGCCCTTAAGAAATAATCTATTTTGTATATTCATGACTTCCCTTTTGGATACCGTGGTCTCCTCCTCTTCGACCATTTCATATGTGCAAGTTTCCTTGTGGATGTATATCGTCAATGATTTGTCTACTTAGAAACCTATTGTAGCGCCCCGACCCCGGAATTATGCAGAGAGGCTATGTGACCCACTGGCTATGCTACACAATCGAAGGGCATGGGATTACCGCTCCCACGCAACACATCGATCATGCCATAAACACTGGCATAACTATCCAAGCATAATAAGGAGATCAAGACTTGTGGAACAACTGGCACATCACAGACTCTACGACAACAAAGAGATCATATAGCAACTCATATAACGAGAAGAATACAAATTACACAAAAGGGGTCACCGACCCATCATTACACCATGCGGAAGCGATGTAGTGTTGTCTAACAACAAGATCCAAAATATGGCCTAAGAGGCCTACAGATAAACATTTCCCAGCCAGCTTGTTCCACGACGTCCCAAGCTGCGAACTACTCGTCGATGTCCAAGAAGAACCCACCTGGCTGCTCGGTGTCGTCCTCCTCTGAAACAAATTATAAGCAGCAAAGAGAGACTGAGTACGATGTACTCGCAAGTTTAGTAGGGCGATATAGGCCCAATGATGACGGAGGCTCTAAAGCTATATGATAGTTATTTTGCATAAAGCTAGTTTTCCAATTTAGAAACATAAATGACCCATGGCATCGACTACTCAGAATGTTTTTCATAAAGGGGATGAGATAGTGAACTTTTTATCTTCGGTTCTCATTGAACCCACTTGTAGCCACAAGCCTCTCATCTCCACCAAGGCACTCCCTCGAATCAACCTCGAGGAAATGAACCTTTTAACACACGTTGAAAAATGCAACCTTTAGCTGCCAAATTAATTAATTCGGTTCAGGTTCTCTATGATCTTATCATCTATTCCCAAGTCGTCCATAACCGCGGACACGGCTTTTCGAAAAGATTAAACCCTGCACGGGTGTACTAAGTTACCCACTGGTACCGTCCAGCTCGCCTGATTAGCTCTCTTCCGGGGAAAGCTGGCAAGTGGGCGCGGTTAAACCTTTACCTCGCATGAGACTATCCAAGGATCATTTGTGGTGACAGGACAAGTTTATCCAGCCTATTTCAGCCCCTGCCCCCATCGCCACGCCCTAAACACCACTATCCTCATCGTTTCTTTTTCCACCCACACACTCATCCGCAAATGGAAATAGCAAACTAGAGGACCCTTGGATACGCCCGCACAAGTTACTTAGTTAAAGGGGATTCCATATGTCCCCACCATTGGAAGCATGCTCGTCTTGGTTCAAGAGGTAAAGAACTCGCACCTAGGGGCAAGAATGAGACAAAACACCATCCCCGATGGCAACTCATCCAAGCCTTCTTAGCAATTTTAATTAAATACCACAAGTAACCAACATGTCCGAGCATTCCATCAACATCAGAATTATGGAATTTAAATCACCGGACAAACTATATCATTTGACTAAGCATGGCTAAGCATAGCTAAGCATATGAACAACAGATATAAATATTTTATCTCCGGCCCACACATCAAACCTATGGTTCATAGGAGGGGAAACATGTGATGGTTTAGGAGACAATGCAATTCATAGGATACTCTAAATTTTGATGAAAAGTGACATTGGAATCGAATGCAATATTATGGTGGATAAAATAATTGTATAAAACAATAGGAGGCTATATGCCAAGAAGGTTAGGTTATCTCTTGCCTTGCTGACGGGGCGTGTAGTACGGCTCGTCGGGGAAGGTAGGGGAACCCTCGACTCCGGAATCTATCGATACCCAAAACAATAACAAAGGAACAAATAAATAACACGAAGGCAAGGTGCAATGCACAATCACATGATGACATGACAAGTTTATGCAAAGATATCATCATTTAATTCATCTAACAAATTAAATGGAGTTCCAAATAATTAGTGCAATTATTTGGAAGCAACCCCATATTTAACTTAATGTCCAGATTGCTTATAAATTATTACATTACTAAGAAGTGGCTCAAATATGCATGAACATGACATGATAGGTTTTGTTCTTCCGATCATTTTGGTACCTCATTTGTGAATTTCCAGTTATCGAGGAATAAAAAGTGAATTAAATAATTATTTGAATTTAAATCTTTTAATCAATTAAAGAATAACATCAAAGGAACATTGGTGATCATGATATGATATTAGCATGGTTTGATAGCATTTGAAAAGATGATCACTTTGATATTTTATTCTCAATTTTTGGTTAATTATTTATCGATTTATGATTTTTCCCAATTTAGGTATTATTTATGCTATTTAAATAATTCTTAATAAACAGCAAGAATATAGTTCCAAAAGAACATTACAATGATACCAACAGGTAGGGTTTGTTTTTCTGAACAATTTGGTATCTCATTTGCTAAATTTGAACCAATATTTAAATAGTTATCATTTTATTTAATTTATTTTAATTTATAAAAATAACAGAAGTTACTGTTGGGCCGGCCTCCAGATCGGCCCAGGCCGGCCATATCCGAAACAGCCGGCCTATTGGCCCGCCCAGACCGGGCACCAGGCCGGTCAAGGGCCCGAGGATGCCGGCCTCCTGGCCGGCCCAGGCCGGGCGCCAGGCCGGGCCACCATCCGAGCCAGCCGGCCTTCTGGCCGGCCCAGGCCAACGCTCAGGCCGAGCTCACGGGAACGGTGACGACGGCGACGGACGCACGGTGACCGGCGGCGAGGAGAGGGGGAGGGGGAGCGGGAGAGAGCCAAAAAGACGCGGAGCTCACCCTTGGTTGCGTGGGTGTCCTCGGCGACGGCGGGAAAGAGCGGACGGCGACGAGAGCGTCCTCGACAGCGCTCGGCCGGCGCGGGAGAGAAGAGGATGTCGGCGACAATTAAAGCGTCCCCGGTCCGATTCCTCGCACGGGGAGGGGCGTTAAGGTGAGGCGGAGCGACTCCCCCGCGTCGATCTACTCGGGGAGGACCCTACCGGCGGCGGCGAGAGGTGGCAATGGCGGCAATGGTGGTGCTCGGTCTCGGGAGAAAGAAGGAGAGGGGAACGGGGAAAGCAGGAGGAATGGGAGGAGGTGGGCGTCCAGGGCGTCGTGGCGCGTCCTTGACCACCATGGCCACGGAGGCATGCGCGCAAGGGGGGGGCATGCCGGCATGGGCGCCCCGGCATGGCGCCAGTGCCGGGCGGCACTGTGGAGAAGAAACGGTTTTCGCGAAAAACCCCCTGGCTCAATTTTCTTTATTTGCAAATTGGTCCAGCAGCAGTTTCGTGAATTTAATTGAGGCCCTAAACCATTTTTATAAATTCTGCAAAAATTCATGTTGGCTCTCAATATCATCTAGAATCTCCAAAATAAAAAGTTTTGAGCAACATTTGTTCATAGGTTTTAACTCTACTCATTTTTGACAACTTCCAAATTGTATTTATTTGGAGCACTTAAGCATTTCCAAAAATAATGAAAGTAATTATGGAGGCTCCCAACATATTAATGTAGCTCCCCATAATTTTAGTTTGAATTTTTGGAATGTTTAACTATAACAGCCCTAACTTGGTAATGAAAAATACGAAGAATTTTTCCACTTTTTGTTTCTATGTTTGCATCATAGCATCCACATGCATTTGCTAATTCAAACATCCATTTGGAAACAAATTGAATTGGGGAGGCCAACTTCCCAACCTCCAAACCAATGACAATGCTCAACTTAGCAAACCAATTCATTCTTGGACTTCCAAATGGTTTAGGGAGTTCCAAGTATACTTTTGGAAACAAATTCTCAATTCCTAAATATTGCCAAATGAGAAATAAATATGAGAATTCAAATTGGCTAAATTCCTTTTCTATTTTTGAAACCAAGTTAAACATTCCAAAAATTCAAACTAAAATCATGGAGATCTTCAATGTTATGGTTAGAGCCTCCATGAATATTTTCAATATTTTTGGAAATGTTTAAATACTCCAAATAAATGAATATTGGAAATTGTCAAAAAAAATACTTTAATTAAAAACTGTGAACAAAAGTGGGTCAAAACTTTTTATTCTGCCACCCCAATTTTTGTGGAGGTTTAAAAGGTTAAATGAAGCTTATATGAATTTTTCTGGATTAATTCTGGCCTAATAATAATCTGCTAAGGACCTTTTTGCAATTAATTTAAAAATTGCCAGGGGGTTTTTCACGAGTTTATTTCCCTCTCTCTCCTCCTCCACAGTGCCGGCGGCACTGGCGCCATGCCGCCGAGCTGGCCGCGCCCATGCCGCCGCCCACCCCCTCCTGGTCGTGCCCTCCTGGTGGACGAGGACCTCCCCCACCTGCTCCTGCATTTTTCCCACTTGCTGCCTCGCCTCGCTCTCTCTCTCCCTCTCTCCCGAGCTCCTCCATCGCCGCCACCGAGTCGAGCTCGCCGCCGACGTTTGGCTCCTCCCCGCACAAATCGAAGGGTGTGGCGAGCTCCGCCGCGTCCTCTGCCTCCTCCTCTGCGGCGGAAACGAGCCGGGGTGGCCCGAGGTCGACGAATTCGTCATCGACATCCCGCCTCGGCCGCGCCGTTCGTTGGCCTCGATCCGGCGACTCCCGCCCCTCCGCGCCATCGCCGTCCTCGCAAACAAACCCAGGGTGAGCTCCGCTCCCTTTTGGTCCTTTCCCCTCTCCCTCTCTCCCAACCTCGCCGCCGTTCGCCGTCGCGCTCGCCGCCGGCATCATCTCTCAGAGCACCCGGCCTGGCCGAGGCTTGGGCCGGCCTGCGAGCCCGGCCTGGGCCGACCAGAGGCCGGCCGGCTCGGCCACCACCCCGGCCTGCCAGCCCGGCCTGGGCCGGCCAAAGGCCGGCGCCTTCGGGTTGGTCCCTGGCCTGCACCCCGGCCTGGCAGGCTCGAGGCCGGCCTGCCAGGGAATTAGTTTCCCTTTTTGGGTTTTGAAACAATTTTTCAAATATTGATAACTATTTGAATTTTTATCCAAATTTGACCAATCAAATTTCAAAATGTTCAGAAAATTAAACTCTACAAGATAGAACAATTGTATTTGTCTTTTGAACTTGTAATCTTGCTGTTATTTAAGAATTCCTAAAATGGTATAAACAATACCTAATTAGGAAAATTCATAACTTATTAATTATTAATCCAAAAATTATGAATGAAATATCAATGTGATCAACATGTCAAATGCTATCAAATCATACACTTATCACATCGTGATCACAAATATTTATTTGATGTTATTCATAATTGGTTTAAAAGAATTAAATATACTTACTTATTTAATTCGCTGTTTATTCTTCGGTACTCCGAAAATTACAAATAAAGTACCAAAATGATCGGAATGACAAACCCTACCCATCTCATGTCATATTCATGCATGTTGAGCCACTTCTCTAATAATTTAATAATTTATGAAGAATGTGATCACTAATATAAATATGGAGTTGCGTCCATATAATTGCACTAATTATTTGCAACTCCATTTAATTTGATAGATAAATTAAGTATTGAAATCTTTGCATCAATTTGACATGTCATCATGTGATTGAGCATTGCACTTTGTGTTCTTGTGATTTATTTGTTCCTTGTATTCTATTTTTGGGTATCGATAGATTCCGGAGTCGAGGGTTCCCCTATCTACCCCGACGCGAGCAGTACTACACGCCCGGGCAGCAAGGCAAGAGATAACCTAACCTTCTTGGCATCTAGCATCCAATTGTTTTACAAACTTATTTTATCCACCATAATACTGCATGCGATTCAAATGTCTCTTTTGATCAAGATGTAGAGTATCCTATGAATGCATGTTTATCCCCTGAACCATCACATGTTTCCCCTCCTATAAACCCTAGGTTTGATGTGTTGGCCGGAGACAAAGATACAATTGTTGTTATATATGCTTAGCCATGCTTAGTCAACTGATATATTTTTGTCCGGTGATTTAATTCCATTATTATGAATGGTGGTGGAATGTTCGGACATGATGGTTACTTGGGGTGGATAAATTAAATTGCTAAAAGGCTTGGATGAGTTGCCATCGGGGATGGTGTTTTGCCTCATTCTTGCCGCCTAGAATGAAAGTGCTTTTAGCTAGAACCAAGAACCGAGCATGCTGCCATTGGTGGGTGTATGGGCGCCTTACTAACTGAATAACTTGTGCGGGCGTATCCAAGGGTCCTCTAGTTCGGTTTTCCATTTGCGTGTGAGTGGAAAAGATGATGTTGATGAGGATTTGTGTTTAGGGCGTGGCGATGGGGCAGGGGCTGAAATAGGCTGGGGAAACTTGCCCTGTGGCCACAGATGACTCTTGGATAGTCTCACGCGAGGTAAAGGTTTAACCGCGCCCGCTCGCCGGCCTTCCCCGGAAGAGGGTCAATCAGGTGAGCCGGACGGTACCAATGGGTAAAATAGTACACCCCTGCAGGGTAAATCTTTTCGAAAAGCCGTGTCCACGGTTATGGACAAACTCTTGGGAAAGGCGGATGAGCGCATGGATAACATTAACCTAATTGATATGGCAGCTAAAGGTTGCATAATCAACTTGTGATAAAGGTTCATTTCCTCGAGGGTGATTCGAGGGAGTGCCTTGGTGGAGACGAGAGGTTTGGCTACAAGTAGGTTCGCCGAGGACCGAAGATGAAATGTTACCCTCTTACCCCTATTATAAAAACTATTCTGAGTAGACGAATGCCATGTGTCAATTATGTTTCGGGTTATGAAAATTAGCTTTATGCAAAAGAAATACATATACAGCTTTAGAGCCTCCGTCAGTCATTGGGCCTATATCGCCCTACTAAACTTGCGAGTACATCGTACTCAGTCTCTCTTGCAGCCTTTATATTTGTATTTCAGAGGAGGATGACACCGAGCAGCTAGGTGGGTTCTACGTGGACCTCGACTAGTAGTCCGGGGTTCCCAGGTGGCAGCTTGGGACCGTGGAGCAAGCTGGCTGGGTTTATTTATGTGTAGGCCTCTTAGGCCCTATATTTGGATCTTGTTGTACTAGACAACACTACTTCGCTTCCGCTTGTTGAACTGATGGTCTGTGACCTTTTGATGTGTAATATTTGTATCTTCTCTTATAAGAGTTGCTATATGTTTTTGTGTCGTAGAGTCTGCAATGTGCCAGTTGTTCCACAAGTCTCGGTCTCTTTACTATACGTGAAAGCGATATTTGAGCTTATGGCATGATCGAGGTGTTGTGTGCCGATGATCCATTCCGAGCACACCTGCCAATGAGTTTTGGCCTGGGATTGGTAAACCCAGTAACCCTCGATTGTGTAGCATGACCGGTTACACAACGTTTCACTGTATAGTTCTGGGGTCGGGGCGCTACAAGTTGGTATCAGAGCAGGACTGGCTATAGGAAGCCCTTTCTATTGGTCGATGTCGAGTCTAGTTGAAAGTTATTTATAACCTAAAAATGAGTTGTGAAAACCTTCTTAGGATTCTTTTTACTTCTCATCCAACTCCCTCTACTCTGATTCTTACATCTATTTGTTTTATGCTTGGTGTTGATGTTTAGGTTCTCGGGGTTGGGTTTCTACCGTCCAGTTATGTCTCGAGTCCGTTATATCCGTTTGATATCGACGCGATGACGTTATGTCACCGTGGTTGTCTAAATCTGTCTTAGTGTTTGCCATCTTCAATATCTATATCTGGAAGCACCTTAATGATCTATCCTATCTGTCGAAGGTGTTTACTAACTATGTCATTGTTCCAATTCTTCAGAATGGCTCCTACCCATCGTGGGGAAACCAGCAATCCTGATGCGCCGCCGCCACCTTCAATGGCGGAGGTCCTGATGGCTATTGAGCAAAACCGGCTGCGAAATGAGCGTCTGCTCGAGCAGCTGGTGCAGCAAGGGGCTAGGAGGAACACGGACTGCACCACTCTCACCGAGTTCTTGCGTTCCCAACCTCCCACTCTCTCTGAAGCTAAGGAGCCGCTTGATGCGGATGATTGGATTCGGGCTTTAGAGCGCAAGTTTGCCGCTCTTCACGTTCCGGTGGCGGAACATGTCAACTTCGCCACCTACCTGCTGGATGGAGCCGCCGGCTCCTAGTGGGAGAGCCACGTGGCAATGGTTGCCGCGGACCATGTCTTCACTTGGGAGGAGTTCCGCGCCGCTTTCCGTGCGGCGTACATCCCCAAGCCCATCCTGGAGCTCAAGAGGAGGGAGTTCCTGGACTTGACCCAGGGACGCATGGACGTCCAAGCCTATGGGCGGGAGTTCAACCACCTCTCCCGTTACGCCCCTCGGGACGTGACGAATGATGAGGACAAGCAATACCTCTTCCGCAAGGGGCTCGCACCTCGTCTCCAATACGAGCTCCTACCCTTCAAGTTCACCTCCTACCAGGAGCTCTACAACCAGGCTCTCACCATGGAGCAAGGTAGGAAGGAGCTGGAGACTTCCAAGAGGCCAGCTTCCACCGACAACCAGAGCTCCTCTTCTTCTGAGGGCAAGAAGCTCCGGGTATTCGTGCCCTTCAGCGCTGTGCCTAAGGCGCCCTTCGCGCCAAAGTCTTCAGTGTTCAAGCCACCTCAGCCTCGCCCAGCTACCTCGACCTTGGGTGCGGCTGGAAGTGGCCTCCTCCCTCAGCTGCCTCCACCACACCCGAGGCTCACTTGCTTCGCCTGTGGCCAGCCTGGGCACTACTCCAGGGAGTGTCCCCAGAAGGCACCGGCTCCCGCAGCACCTGCACCAGCACCCTCTACCCCAGCCGCCAAGGCTACCACCGTCAGCCGTGGTCGCCTGAACCACGTCTCGGCTGAAGGCGTTGAGGAGGACCCCGGAGTTCTCATGGGTACGCTTCGAATCAATGATTACCCTGCTTCAGTCTTGTTTGATTCTGGAGCATCGCATTCATTCATATCAATAGCATTTGCACACAACCGTCAAATCCCATTTGTGAACATGGACTCGCCGTTAGTGGTCAAGACCCCAGGCTCTAGTTGGCACACAAAATGGGTTGCTCCGGAAGTCCAGATTACCATAGGTTATTGGTCATTCCCGTTCCAGCTGATCGCACTGAAGTCAGATGGGCTAGATATAATTCTGGGGATGGATTGGTTAGTCAAATACCAGGCCAACCTGGACTGTGCTGCCAAGTCTGTCACCGTGATCCACCCAACCGTCGGGCTGGTGAGTTATTGGTCACCCTCGTCCGCAATTCCCTCCGCTGCCACTCCCCTCTCACCGGAGATCAGCTTATGCTTCCTGGAAGGAACCACACCGCCAGAAATGCATGAAGTCGATGTGGTGTGTGATTTCCCCGATGTCTTCCCGGAGGAATTGCCCGGCATGCCACCTGATCGGAGCGTGGAGTTTGTGATTGAGTTGGTTCCGGGAACCGCCCCAATTTCCAAGAGGCCCTACCGTATGCCAACGGAAGAGCTAACTGAATTAAAGAAGCAACTTGATGAGATGCTAGAAAAGGAATTCATCCGGCCGAGTAGCTCACCTTGGGGCTGCCCGGTCATCTTTGTCAAGAAGAGGGATACCAATGTTCCTCGTCTGGTTGTTGATTACCACCCTCTGAATGCGGTGACCATCAAGAACAAGTACCCTATTCCCCGAATGATTGACCTGTTCGATCAACTTGCTGGTGCAACAATATTCTCCAAGATGGATCTGAGGTCAGGATACCACCAGATAAAGATCTGAAAGGAGGATATCCCGAAGACGGCTTTCACTACCCGCTATGGGTTATATGAGTACACCAGTTATGTCCTTCAGCCTCACAAATGCTCCAGCTACATTCATGAGGCTGATGAACTCCATCTTCCACGAGTACCTCGACAAGTTTGTCATCATTTACATCGATGACATCCTTGTCTACTCCAAAACCGAAGACGAACATGCTGAGCATCTTCGACTAGTCTTGACCAAGCTCCGTGATCACCGCCTCTATGCCAAGTTCTCCAAGTGTGAGTTTTGGCTAAATGAGCTCATTTTTCTCGGTCATCTGGTGTCAGCTGCCGGAGTAGCAGTGATACCAGACAAGATTCAGGCAATCCTGGATTGGCCAACTCCCAAGTCCGCCAAAGATATCTGAAGCTTCCTTGGATTGGCGGGTTATTACCGCCGGTTCATCGAGGGCTTTTCCAAAATAGCCAAGGCACTGACTGACCTCCTCAAAAAAAACAAACAATTCGTGTGGTCAGACAAGGCTGAAGAAAGTTTCCAAACTCTCAAGGTCAAGCTCACCACCACTCTGGTGCTTGTCCTCCCCGACACAAACAAAGATTTTGTCGTCTATTGTGATGCATCACTCCAAGGCTTGGGCTGTGTCTTGATGCAAGAGGGCCATGTTGTCGCCTATGCTTCCCGTCAACTCAAGCCACATGAGCAAAATTATCCAACTCATGATTTGGAGCTTGCCCATGGTACATGCTCTGAAGCAATGGAGGCCCTACCTATTGGGCAACCGTTGCGAGATCTACTCCGACCATCAAAGTCTAAAATATCTCTTCACCCAGCCGGATCTGAACTTGAGGCAGAGAAGATGGTTGGAATTGATTAAAGATTATGATGTGACCCTCAATTATCAGCCCGGCAAGGCAAATGTCGTGGCCGATGCCTTGAGTCGCAAGGCTTATTGCAACACCGTGATGGTGGAAAAGGCGCAACTGGCTCTCCACGAGGAATTTGCTAGGTTAAATCTGGAGATTGTTCCCTCCGGTTATCTAGCTAACCTCGAGATCAAATCCACTCTTGAGGATGAAATCAAGGCCGCCCAGCAAAATGATGCTGAAATCCTCGAGATCAAAGAGAAGATAGCAAATGGGAAGGCAAATTGTTTCTCGGTTGATGACAATGGTGTTGTCTATTTTGGTGACCGTTTAGTGGTGCCCAAGACTGGGAACTTAAGAGAATTGATCCTCTCAGAAGCTCACGAGTCACCCATCTCTATTCATCCGGGTAGCACAAAAATGTACCAAGATCTTCGCCCTCAATTCTGGTGGTCTTGCATGAAGCGCGAGATCGCCGAGTATGTTGCTGAATGCGACGTCTGTCGCCGAGTGAAGGCTGAACATCAAAGGCCAGCCGGTACCCTCCGTCCCATAGCCATTCCTGAGTGGAAGTGGGATGAAGTTGGTATGGATTTCATCACCGGTTTCCCAAGATCCCAAAAGGGTAACAATGCCATTTGGGTGGTCATTGACCGTCTATCCAAAGTTGCCCATTTCCTTCCGGTTCGAGACGATATCAACTTCGTTAAATTGGTGGAGCTATATATGGCCCGGATTGTTCCCTTGCACGGGGTTCCCTTGAGGATTATTTCAGACCGTGGAAGCCTGTTTGTGTCCAAATTTTGGCAAAGTTTCCAAAAGGCTCTCGGAACCCGCCTCAACTTCAGCACCGCCTATCATCCTCAAACCGATGGCCAAACTGAGAGAGTGAACCAAGTTCTTGAGGATATGCTCCGGGCTTGTGTTATCTCCTTCGGCAAGGGTTGGGAAAAGTACCTCCCTCTCGCCGAGTTCTCCTACAACAATAGCTATCAAGCCAGTTTGCAAATGGCTCCCTTTGATGTTCTATATGGGAGAAAATTCCGAACTCCTCTCAATTGGTATGAAATCGGAGAGAGGTCCCTCTTTGGCCCTGATGTGATCAATGAAGCCGAAGAGAAAGTCCGTGTCATTCGGGAAAATCTCAAGGCTGCTCAATCCCGTCAGAAAAGCTATTATGACAAGCACCATCAAGAGGTCCATTATGCAATTGGTGACAAGGCCTATCTTCGGATCTCTCCTCTCCGTGGCGTTCGTCGCTTCGGAATCAAGGGCAAGTTGGCACCTCGCTATGTTGGCCCTTTCACCGTCCTAGCCAAGCGAGGAGATCTCTCCTATCAACTTGAGTTGCCCTCCAATTTCCCGGATGTCCATGATGTGTTCCATGTTTCCCAACTCCGTCGTTGCTTCAAGGATCCAATCCGTGGGGTTGATCATGAGGCATTGGACATTCAGGAGGATTTGACCTATCGCGAGCATCCTATCCGCATCTTGGATGAAGCGGAGAGGAAAACCCGCAACAAGACCATCAAGTTCCTCAAAGTTCAATGGTCCAACCATTCCGAGGAAGAAGCCACATGGGAGCGAGAAACTAGTCTTCGTCAGGAATACCCCGCCTTCTTCACTCAAGCATAGAATCTCGGGACGAGATTCCTGTAAGGGGGGTAGAATTGTAACAGCCCTAACTTGGTAATGAAAAATACGAAGAATTTTTCCACTTTTTGTTTCTATGTTTGCATCATAGCATCCACATGCATTTGCTAATTCAAACATCCATTTGGAAACAAATTGAATTGGGGAGGCCAACTTCCCAACCTCCAAACCAATGACAATGCTCAACTTAGCAAACCAATTCATTCCTGGACTTCCAAATGGTTTAGGGAGTTCCAAGTATAATTTTGGAAACAAATTCTCAATTCCTAAATATTGCCAAATGAGAAATAAATATGAGAATTCAAATTGGCTAAATTCCTTTTCTATTTTTGAAACCAAGTTAAACATTCCAAAAATTCAAACTAAAATCATGGAGATCTTCAATGTTATGGTTAGAGCCTCCATGAATATTTTCAATATTTTTGGAAATGTTTAAATACTCCAAATAAGATGTAAAATAGTGATGCAAAATGGACGTATCAGTTCCTCGACACCGTTGTTGACGCTTGGCACAATGTACCCACCAATGGGAATCCCTTCAGAGTGCTTCACAACAAGCTCAGAGTCACGGCTCGTCGACTAACTAGTTGGAGCGCGAAATGGATTGGCAACGTCAAATTACAGATTCTAGTTGCTCTGGAGGTTATCTCCAGATTCAACCTAGGTGCGGAGAACAGATGCCACTCCCCAGAGGATATGGAACTCAAAGAGGGTGCTCAAACGGAAACTCTTGGGACTTTCCTCTCTCGAGCGCAGCATAGCTAGGTAGAGGTCGCGAACCATTTGGCTCCAGGACACCAAGGCAAACTCCAGTTTCTTCAAGCTACAGGCCAGCCACCGACACCGCAAGAACACGATGACTCAGCTGATGGCCGGTGGCAACTTGTCACGGGACACGATCAGCTTGCCGCCACATCTGATGTCTTCTACCACAGCTCCTGTGCTCCTCACCTGATAGAGGACACACACTAGACCTTGATTTCCTAGGAATTCCCTCTGCTGATCTTGCCGCACTTGACGCTCCTCTCACCGAGCAGGAAATCTGGGAGGCCATCAAAGCAATGCCACGCGACAAGGCTCCCGGTCCAGATGGGTTTACCGGCAGATTCTTTGTCTCATGTTGGGTCGTGGTGAAGGCTGATTTCATGCGAGCTGTAGATCGGTTCCAGGTAGGCGATATGAGAGGACTCGGCGCGGTCAACTAGGCCCTCCTTACCTTGCTTCCCAAGAAGGACGAGGCCGTGGAAATGCGGGACTTTAGGCCCATTAGTCAGATACACTCGGTCGCTAAAATTTTCCAAAGCCATCGCCATCAGACTTACCCCATGTGGTCCCCAGGCTGATTGGTTCGCATCAGAGCGCGTTTATTCGAGGATGATGTCTTTGTTGGAGATATGCCCTAGAGGCAATTAATAAAGGAGTTTTATTGTCATATCTAAACATGTTCATAATAAGTTTTATATCATGCTATTATTGTATTGAGAGGAAACATTAATACACATGTGGTATATAAACAACCAGGTCCCTAGTAGCCTCTATTTGACTAGTTCATTGGTCAAGAGATGATCAAGGTTTCCTGATCGCAAACATTTATGTCAATTGACAATGGAGTCGTATCATTGGAGAATGATATGATGGACATCCACCCAATGTAAGTTAACGCAATAAGATCAGTCACGTATCGACATTGTGATAACTTAAAAGAAACGTAGTAACCAATCCTTAGACTATGAGATCATATTTAATCACTAGTCCTGAGGGAATCTTTGACTGCATTAACCGTCACACCGTAACAGGGTGATCATAAAGGTGTCCATCAGGTTTCCTAAAGGAATACGTTGAGGCATATGCATCAAGATCGGGATTTGTCCATCCGCGTGACGGACATATATCACTGGGCCCACTCGGTGAGATTACACCAAGTCTTGCAAGCATGTGACTAGGTCACGGAGATGTAATATCATGGAGACGAGTAAATAAGTTTGTCGGGTAGTGAGATGGGATTTCAGACAAACTTGGTATCGTGTGACAAAAGGAATGGTGGACGACGTTAAGGTTCAAGTGACAAAGAACTTCGTGGAACGCAAAGGGGCCATCATGGGTTTCCAGATCCCGCTATTGGATTGATCGGAGAGGGGTCTCAATCATGTCTAGAGTGATCCCGAACCGTAGGGTGGCACGCTTAAGGGTAGACGACGCTTAGGAATAGTTTCGACACCGAAGAGAAAAGAGAAATCAACTCCGGAATCGTTCCGGGATTTTTCCGATGGTGATCGGAGGGGTTCTAAAGTTGTATCAGAATAAGGGAGAAGTATCCGATGGAGATCGGAGGGCAACGAAAGGTGTTTCGATGCAAGATAAATTAAATGATATGTATTTAATATTAATTAAAGTAATTAATAATTGAATAAATATTTAATTTATAATTAAAAGGGCAGCCAACCTAAATGGGCCTCACCCAAAAGGGGAGGCCCAAGTGGGGGCCGCGTCATGGGAAGGAGGCCGGCCAGGCCCTGTGGGGGAGCCCCACGTGGGGCCCACCAGGGCCGGCGACTGCCCCTTGGCCGGCCAAGCCATGTGGGGTTTAGTCCCACATGGCTAAGCCAAGGGGGTTGGCCTCCCCCCTCTCCTTTTATAAGGAGGTGCCCCCCATCTCCTTTGGAAATCCCATTCTCCATTCTCTCTCTAACCTCAGCGTGGTTCCGCATTTCGGAACTGCGTATGGTAGAGAGGTTTTCTCCACCATACACCACCGTTGTGTCTTTGGTACTTCGGTTCGAGCTGTTCATCTTCCGCTGCTGCTGCTGGACCAGAGCCAGGGGATCGTCGCCTACACCGTACGCGTGTAGAACTACGGAGGTGCTGCCCGCTACGACACTCATTGCCGGTACGACTCCACGACCTTGAGGTCGGCATCGTACGACTCCATCGACAATGTTCATCGGAACGTTAACGCTCTCCGTCTTCAAGGGTATGAATTCCGACTCCCTCCGTTACTTTATATCTACATAGTAATAGGTCTTTGCTAGTTTATAGTTCGCGTTACTAGGAAAAAAAAATCTGCACAAGAACCCCTTCAGTCTTCATGACAATTTTATGTTGGTCCAATGCACATCCAGGAAGCTCCATGCGCTCAAATCACCAGTAGTTCTCCTCAAATTGGACATATCCAAGGCTTTTGACACTGTGGGTTGGGCATTTTTTATTGAGGTTTTGCGCAAGATGGGGTTCGTCCCTCGGATTATCGGCTGGATCTGTGGCCTCCTCTCCACGGCTTCTTCACGAGTTCTCATCAATGGTATACCCGGCACCTCGCTCTTTCACGCACGTGGACTGCGGCAAGGTGACCCTTCATCTTTGTTGCTCTTCAACCTGGTGATGGAGATCATCCACCATCTGTTCCGACGAGCAGCGGAGCTAGGAATCCTCACTCCGTTGGCAGGATCCGGCCTCAACCAAAGGGTTTCTCTCTTCGCCGACGACGCAATGATCTTCATCAAGCCGTTGCGTCACCGATGTTTTATCTACTTAGTCGTGTGTTTAAGTGACACCAATATTGGTAACCTCACCACTCAAAGAAGTGGTGAGAGTACCTGGCTGGGCGCACGTAACCAAACAGCCGGTGTTGCATCTGTGTTGCACATACAGACTACCAAACAGCCGGTGTTGTTTTCGTTGGTCCCAATCCAACGGGACTGGTTGGAAGATTGTTGACATCAAACGGACACGGACGACACAATATAGGTCAAACCTAGTTTCTCCTCAGTCAAGCCAGCCACAAATGCAAAAGGTCAAAAATCCATGAAGACAACCAAACACACCCTATAAGGCTATAACACCCATAATACAGTTCTAGAGCAGCACACCTCCAATTCAGCATGACGAAGTAAAACAAAAAGGTTCATCCAGAAAATAAAGTCAGTGAACCTCGATGGCACAAGTAATCGTCGGAAGACGCTAATCCTCCTAGTATTGTTTCCCAACAGGAAGTGCAATGTAGAGTGCAGACGGAATGGTACACCATGCATGCCACGTTTCCATGTACAGATTGTTAGGATACCATTAGCATATACTATATTGATAGAGTAGCAATTGTCTGGTTTTACAGAAGGAATTACAAGAATAGGAAATGGTCTCGAGTGAACTCTGGTCACACTCGCCACCGCCGTTTGGTTCTGATCCCTAGGATGCCCTTCTCCTTCAGACTCTGTCCCTTCTTATTATGGAGCGTGTGCCCTGCGACTGATGTTTGGCTGGACCCAGTCTAGGCCAAGGTACTTGCGGTTGGGCTGTATCAGCCGCTTCGGTCTGCTACTGTGCTGAACTAGGCCCGTGTGGGTGTCCTGTGTTGTAGGTGTAGTTAGGACGCTGACATCCCCTTCTCCTTGAGATGCGGCTTGTCCCCAAGCCGCTGCCGCCAAAAATCGTTGCCGAAGATCGACTGCATCTTCCCAGCTGTTGTCTGGGACGATTGGGTCTGACCACTGGACCTGGACCTGCTCGCGTACTCCATTGGAAGATCGCCACCAGCGCCTAGCTAGGATCTTCACAGGAGTGACAAGAGCGTCAGGTGGAGATGGGGGGTGTGAGGTAATGGGTGTACCTGGTTTCAGCACTTGGCGGAGTTGTAAGACATGGAATACTGGATGGATCTTGGCTGTTGGCGGCAGTTCGATTTCGTACGCCACAGGGTTGATGCACTTGATGATTTTGTATAGGCCATAGTAGCGAAAAGCCAGTTTATGGTGTGCTCTTCGAGCAATGGATACCTAGACATACGGTTGAAGTTTGATGAAGACTTCATCGCCGACAGAGAAAGTCCTTGGTGTTCTGTGCTTATCCGCTTGTTTCTTCATTTTCTGCTGAGCATAGTTGAGGTTACTCTGCAGAACCTGCTGCATCATTTTGCGCTCCTCGAGCCAAGACTGCAATGGCTGGAATTGGCAGACTGAATCAGGTTCGATGCCCCAGTGTCACGGCTCGTGGCCATACAGAGCGACGAATGGAGATGTTTGCAACACAGAATGGTAGCTCGTGTTGTACCAAAATTCAGCCAGGGAGAGCCACTGCTTCCATTTGCGAGGGCAGGCATGAGTGAAACAGCGGAGATAGATCTCCAAGCATTGGTTAACACGTTCCGATTGCCCGTCAGTTTGCGGGTGATACACTGAACTCATGAGAAGGTCGTTGCCCAGAAAAGCAAACAGCTCACGCCAAAAACGGCTGGTGAATATGGGATCTCGATCAGATATCATCACCTTGGGCAGGCTATGGAGTGATGGTGGATATTGATAAGTTGGAAGTGCCCCAAGCGAAGGCGGAATTGTAGCTAGTAGCAGTTTTCCCTCGGTTAACGAACCAAGGTTTATCGAACCAGTAGGACTTTGAAATCAACAACGAGGTGAATGTTGAAGATCTCTGACACTTAACCTTCAACAGATGTGGACCTGCACACACTCAACCAAAATACTTTGTCCCCAACGGCGAAGAGGTTGTCAATCTCTCCGGTCTCGCAGAACACAAAGCGGTTAATTGTATGATGAAATAAATAAAATATAGAAAGTGACCAAAGGAGTAATGATAATTAAAAGCAAGTAAATGAGGTTGAAAACAATATAAAAAGATGGACCGGGGGGCCATGGGTTCACTAGTGGAGTCTCTCAAGTAAATAAAATATGCATGTGATGGCTGAACGAATTACAGCTAGGCAATTGACAAGATCATGACACAAACCCAATTTAGCTATGACAAAAAAAGACATGGTAATATTTACGGAGGCATCACGACAAGGAACAAAGACCGTTGAGTCCAACTGCGTCTTTGTCTAAAAAGTCCACCGTGGGATCGCTATCCAGCCTGTCACCCAACGGTATTAAGTTACAAGCAACAGATAATTGCATTAAGTAAAGTGCATGAAGTAAGCAATACTAATATCAAAATAGACATTAACACCGCTTTTTTACCCTTAGTAGCAACAACACACCCTCGCCCTTAGACGTTTCTGTCACTCGTGCCCAGGAACAAAAGGGGGCATGAACCCACTATCTAGCATAAATACCCTCTATTGGAGATACACACAATCACTTGGCCAAAATAACTACGCACATCGGAGAGCATGTAAGAACATAAATTACTCATATAAGAATCATGCACAATCTGAACATAACTTCATAATCCATCGGATCCCAGCAAACACATCACATAGCATCTTATATTTACTAATTGGAGGCACCAAAGGAGGCTCCACGTTAATCCTAGAAAACTGAGCTAAATTGTCCATCAGATCTGCGTGATAGGTATTTGCAGCCGTTAGATATAGTGCCTCACAGAGTCCTCACCTGATGTCCCACCTATTAATTACCAAAAAAAAAAAACCTTCTGTCTTACGGTAGCCAAAATAGATTGTTTTTTTTTAACTGCCAAAATAGATTGTTGGTATGTACTCGAGTAAGCCCTAGCGCCGCTATTGCTCTTCCTTCGCCTCAACATGTGCCATGTTATTGCCGTCTGCGACTTCAAAGATTGATCCGCGCTGCAACGAAACTAATGGAGCACGACCAAATCCAAAGTCCAATGTCTCCCCAGTTCACGCATCACTTTCTCTATTGGCAGGGAAGCAAGGATCCAGCGGCGGCCAACAACTGCGAATTTAGGTCTGGGCAAATTCAAGTCGCCTCCACGCTGAGACTGTAGAGTGGAGGAACTACCGTCGATTGGCAGCACAGCGACTCAACCCAAATAATATAGTACAAGTTTAAGTCCCGTTGATGCTACCCCTACTATGCAGGCAAGTACCCAGTATTTTTAATTAAGTTGCATGTTAATTTCATCCAAGACCCCCAATAAAACTGCTTCATCCGTAATGTATCCTGAAGAAAATTCGGTTTTGTGCATATATTTCGTCAGTGCTCTGTTTTCTAGGGAGGTGAGGAGAAGAAGTTGGGCTTGGGCGCCTGGGTTGGTGTGTATCGTGGCCAGTAGTATCCTGGACTGAACTGGTATTCTTTGCATCTACAAATCAACTTACGACCTACAGTTCCACTTTGATGTTTATAAGAAATATTTACATATATTTTTACGATATGATGGAGAGGATTTAGATATTGTCCAAATATCAGATATCATATTTAAATTGGGTAAGGGTATCAGAGACCCTATTTAGTAATTTTAATATGTATGTCAACGAGTAGTGTACGTTCAGATTGGTCTAAATACAATCGGCTAAAGGTGCTTTCAGCCAATTAGTACATTGGTGTGTTTCATTCGTACACGGTAGAATAATGTATATGCATGCACTGAATCAACATTGTTAAACAGTCCTACCTCCATTCCTATTTTGTTTGCTTTGATCAAGGCTTTGACCAACAATTAGATTACTAATATGTATTTTATATGACATGTAGTTAATATCATTGTATTTATATTTGAAGGTATTTTAATTATTATTATAAATATCACGTAAACACATATCAAATGAGTAATTCTTAGTCAAAGCCGTGGTCAAACAAAACAAAATACGCCTTATATTTCGGAATGGAGGTTCTACAAAAGCTCTAAAGAAACTATTTGAGCCAACATGCACTTTAAAGTTATACTTTCTGTATGTAGATCGTAATACGAATTAAAATGTCTTTCTCAAACAAGTAAAATATTATAGCTAAAAATAATGAAACTTTTGTAGGTATCAAATCGATTCACAACTAAATTGGTTTTTAGCTATGTGGATTGGTCTCATGTTGCCACAGTTAATATTAGTTTTATGTAAAAATTATGTGGAAATCCATTGTTTGTTATGCAAGTGACCATGCTCTTACTTATGTCTCTGGACTAATTTTCCTCTTTTTTTCTTCTTAGAATGCTTGGATAAATAATATTCCAATTTCAACTTCCACCGACATGCATGGTACGTGATTCAGTTTCCTTGCATGGAAGGTTTAATCTTAATCCATCATTGCACTGATGACAATGTATAGAACATACACAGGTCAATCCACCCACCTGAACTTAGTTTGAGATCGGATGTTTTGCGGATTGAACCAACCTCATTGTGTTAATACTAAGTTCAAACAATGTAGCCCATGTTGTAATCAATTTTAAATTTCGAGGGACATGATGAAGGCCAAAACTGCAGGAGTGTCGATAATGCACAACGTCAACAAGATTTCGTTTTTCTAATTTTGAGCGGATAAGCTGTAATGGGTCTTTTTCTTTTGTATATAAGTAGCCAGGAAAACATACTGTAGAAAAAGGAATATCAGTTAAATCTTTGTACTATACTATACAATACCCAAAAATAAAGAAAGATCGAGAACCTCCTTCATTTCTTAATAATAACTTCAATTTAGTTTCCTGGAGACTGAGGTCACCATTGAACATATTGAGATTTGCACTGAAGATAAAGGTGCAACATAGTTGAAACTCTTCTTATTGTAGTTGTAATGGTTACCCGCTAAGAAAGGAAGTTCATATTCTGGATCTACTTTGACAAAAGAGGTTTACTTTGATATTTTGATGTTATGAAAACTGTGCTAAAACTCATACAGTGGCAACTCATACTATTTGTTAAAAATAGGATGCTCAAGTGATGGTCCTTTGTGCCTCACAGAAAACAAATTGGTCGTACTTCGTGGATGTAAGCAGACAAGTGATATGTCTACCCGTGTATCTTCAGTTTACTAAAAAAATTCATTAGATTGTTGTAAATGTGGTCGTCTATTTATTTTTAAAATCATTTGACTTGACGACTTCAAGGTAAATTAACCTGCCAAATTTTAATACGTCGGTCATTATAAAATCTTATTCTGGGGTACTTCAAGCTATCGGTTCTTTCAAAACTCTAAATTGTTCAGATTAGTAACTAGGTCCCCAATTTATTTTTAATACCCTTAGTCACTATTTTATACGCGGGTGGAGGATTTATTGCAAGATTGTGTCAAAAAATTCTTAAATCTATGTATATTGTGGACTGTTGTCCCATGTCATTTCTGGGAAAAGCATTGCAATATTTTATGAAGACTACATCCGTACATCATAATCTTTGATATTTTATCAAACCATTAATATATTAGGGTAATGTAGAATGTAAGATACGGGAGTGGCATTTGTGAGCCCGGGCTCACATGCTCCCGGTACTTTTCGAAAAAATGTAAAAAATCAAAAACTTTGCAAAAAAATGCGAAAACAATCATGCACGTACCTGACCATGGTCCGCATCGCCGTGAAAAATTTCGCACCGAAATGTCATCGTATGCGCCCTGGGCGAAAATGACAAATTTCTGACAGCATGTGAGATCCGAAAATTTGAATTTCTTGTCAGAAATTTGTCATTTTCGCCCAGGGCGCATACGATGAAATTTCGGTGCGAATTTTTTCATGGCGATGCGTACCATGGTCAGGTACGTGCGTGATTTTTTTCGCATTTTTTTTGTAAAGTTTTAATTTTTTTTTTGCTCCCGAAAAAATCAGGAGCAGGTGAGCCCGGGCACCATATTGAATTTCCGGTAAGATACTATTATGTAAGCCCGTGCGATGCACGGGTTAACGACTAGTTACAATAATCGATCTTGATCATGTTAGGCAGCTCAAAAGATCATAAAACATGAAGCACAAGAGAAAGGGACTACCAACTAGCAACTGCCATGGACCCGTAGTCCAAGGTGAGACTACTCACAAATCATCCCGGAGGAAGGCATGGCGATGAAGAGCCCTCCGGGATCGATCTCCCCTCCAGCAGAGTGCCGGGATCAGATTCAGATTGGACTCCGACCTAGGGTTTTCGGTGACGGCGCGTCGGGGTCGAGTTTCTGGAAAATAATGGCCGCATCGACGTTTTTAGGTTAATTGTGATTTTATAGGAGTCGGGGGGGCGAGGAGGTGCCCACAGGGCAGGGGCGGGCCCCACCCGCGGGTCCCCCAGGCCGTGGCTAGTACCCGCGTGTGCCAAGTGGGTTGCCTCCGAGGCTGCCCTTCGGACTCCGTCTTCGTCTTGGCGTAAAAATAATCCCCGTAAATTTTCGTCCAATTCCGAGAATATTTCCAGAAATAAATTTCTGAAACAAAAAGACAGCAAAAATAGGGAACTGGCACTGGGCATCTTGTCAATAGGTTAGTCTGACAAAATGCATAAAAATGATATAAATGACAGTAAAAACATGTGACAATATCACAAAACTAGCATGGATCACTTAAAAATTATAGATAATTTTGAGACGTATCAGCATCCCCAAGCTTAACCCCTACTCGTCCTGGAGTAGGTAAGTGATAATAAATAATTTTTTATGAGACATGCAACCAACACAATCTTGATCAAGATAGTGATGCAAAGCACATGAAGTGAATAAGGTGATCCAAAACAATTGTCTATAGTTGACATTAAGCAAACAATGATTAACAAACGCTAGCTAACAAATGCTAGAAACTTTTCATGAATAAGTGCGTTGGAGACATGGAACCATACATAAGGTTTAGAAAGAAGAATTGCGAATTATGTCTCCAATGTAAAGTATCAATCATTTTTCAAAGCATCTAATTAGTCATTCATGAAAATAGCCAAGCTCAAGTCAGGTGTCCTAATCCATCTACTTCACAAATCAACTGTTTCGAAGTCTACTCAACTAGTGCAAGTAAGAAGTGGCTTTGGCACCATGATGTTATGGCAAAGAGAACAATGATGGATTTTTGGAAGGTCAAAAGGAAAGGCTCAAATAGTGGAGAAGGTAACCACAAGACAGAATGAAGTCCCATAGTTGACACTGTATGAGGATTAGTGATTGCCATGCAACGGATGCACATAGAGCTATAAGTGTATGAAAGCTCTCCAATGGAACTAGTGGGGGTGCATCCAACTTGCTTGCTCATGAAGACCTAGAGCTCACTTGAGGAGACTCATCCTTGGAATATACAAGCCAAGTTCTATAACGTTAATTCCCCACATAGTTATACTACTAAAACAACATGAGAACTCTCTATAATGAAATGTAGGTGCTACTAGCACAAGTGTGGTAAAAAGGATAGTAGTGTTGCTCCCTCTCTCTTTTTCTATTTTTTTGGATTTTGGGTGGCCTCATTGGCTCTTTTAAATGCTCTCATTTGGCCTCCATTGGGATCTTTTATTTTTTATTTTTATTTTATACCTCACTGTAGGAGCAACACTCTATATTAAAAATGGATCATCGCACTTTTTGGTACTCATAACTCATAAGATTAATACATGATGTATAAAAGAAGATATGCATGATCGAGCGTAGTGTGGAAAAAATGTATAACATGTGACAAGCCACGCTGCACACTAACTCAATGATCAAGCAAACTATATGATAATGAAGAACGACATCAAGTCATGTAATGTAATGATGGATGTTGCATGGCAATGTATGTTGGAACGGATATGGAAATGCCGTGATAGGTAGGTATGGTGGCTGTTTTGAGGAAAATAGTTGGCTTATGTGTAGGAGAACAGGATGAAGTTCTCCCACGGAGTTGGATGTGCTCGCGAAGTATGCACCAATCTCAATGTGAGAGAGGGCATTGTGCAGCACCGAAGAGGCTAGCAAAATATGGAAGTGGAAGTGCCAAAAACCAAGACTCGACAATGCATTTCGTAGATTGCAAACAACTAGCAGTTTCAATGTTCCACAAATGGTTAGAGACACCCCGAGAGGGATCGTGGCGGCGACACAAGTGCCCCGTTGGCTTCCCCGACCGTTGCAGTAACTACCCACTAGGAACTTATTTTCAACTTAGTAGAATTCATGACACATTAGCATTGTTGACTTAGGTTGTTTAGTTCAGAAACATACGGCTCCACGCTTTAATAACACCTCTCCACTAATCAGCTCTAAAACCATTAACAATCATATTTTAACTATTAATTATTTTAGTGCCTCAAAACAATTGAAGGGTATCAAATTATCCACATAGTGATCTACAAGACTATGCAGGTTTTTCTACTTCATACCACTGCCACATGCATAGCATTTTACCGATCTAACACATTAACCAAGCAACCAAAACAACTCTCCAACAAATATAAGTGAAGAACAAGAGAGTTTAACATAACAAATAGCAGCTCTAAACAAGATAAAAGCTAAAAGCGAGAGCTTACTAGAAAACAGACAGTAGCTAAGAATACTCAAAAAGATATAAGCGAAGCAAAGGAGTATTCAAACGAAAAAGCGGAGCGTGTCTCTCTCCCACACAAATAAAGATAGGATCCAACAAAGATATGATCAGCAAACAAACAAACAAAACTGAAAGTAAAAAGACGCTCCAAGCATAGCACATAATATGTAAAGTGATAAAAACGAAGTTCAACGAAGACGACCTTATGATAGTCGATGAAGATGAGGGGATGCGTTGGGCATCCCAAGGATTTGACTCTTGATAGTTCTTGACATTTAGAGGGGGTGCCACGAGGGCATCCCCAAGCTTGAACTTTGATCCATCCTCGATTTCTTCATATTCCTCTCCTTTGGAACTTAAAAACTCACTTCACACAAAACTTCTCATAATTTGATTAGAGGGTTAGTGCTCATAAATTAAAATGCACATGTGTTCAACTCATGAAAAATTGCAAACCAACTTCATTTAACATTAGCTACTGTTTACTAAGCCTCAATGTGGCACTCCACCCCTAGAGTATCACATATGACGATGGTAAAGAGACAATGCAAAATAAAAGCAGAATCTGTCAAAATCTGAACAGTCTGTAAAGATCGAATTTTTCGAAGCACTTCTGCAGCTCAAATAAAAAAACTTAAACTAACGAAAGATATATAAAAGCATCAGGCTTTCTGTAAAAAATTATCAGAAAAAGATAAAATTCTGGCGATTTTAGGATTTTCGTGCAGCAGGCGCACAGAATCTGTTTTTGGACAGCAACATAATACCTCGCACTTTCAATGCATTAGAGGCTAAACTTGGCACAAAAACCAAAAGAAAAAGATACAATGAAGTTGCTACAGAGGTAACTTCATGAATCAAGAAAAATAAAAAGCAAACTGAAAGTAAAAGATGGGTTGCCTCCCAACAAGCGCTTTTCTTTAACGCCTTTTAGCTAGGCGCAATGCCAAATATCAAGTTTTTTCGGAGGCCTTTGCAACATCAAGAGCATAGCTTGACCTTATGATTGATTCAAAAGGAAGCTTATTTCTCTTTCTAGGGAAGTGTTCCATCCCTTTTTTAAGGGGGAACTGAAACTTTATATTTCCCTCTTTCATATCAATAATAGCACCAACAGTTCTCAAAAATGGTCTTCCCAAAATAATAGGACAAGAAGCATTGCACTCAATATCCATAACAATAAAATCAACGGGAACATAATTATCATTAACAACAATAAGGACATCATCAACTCTACCCAAAGGTTTCTTTTTAGAAGAATCAGCAAGATGAACATTTTAATAGCACTCTTCCAAAGGATTTAAATCAAGCATATCATAGAAACTTTTAGGCACAACGGGAACACTTGCACCAAGATCGTATAAAGCATTGCAATTTGCAATCAAAGTCATTTATTTTCATCTTAATAGTGGGTTCCCAACCATCTTCTAACTTCCTAGGGATAGAGGTTTCAAGCTTTAGTTTTTCTTCCCTAGCCTTGATAAGAGCATCGGTAATGTGTTTGGTAAAGGCAAGATTTATTTTACTAGCATCCGGTGTCTTATCAAGTTTTTGTAGGAACTTAATGACTTCAGTAAGATTGAATTTATCAAAATCAATTTCATCATCTTTAAATAAACTAGGAGGATCCTCTTTAGTGGTTTGGATAGTATAAACTTTAACAGATTTCCTATTCATTTCAGCAATTCTAGCTTCTTCAGCCTCTCTAGCCCACCTAGCTTTCAAGAGAGCCATCATCCTTTCATTTTCATTAATTTGAAGAGAGATAGCATTTAAAGATTCAGTATGTTTCTCTTGATTTGGAGTGGTTCTAATTTTCAAAATTTCAACATCATGAGCAAGAACGTCTACTTTAGAGACTAGACTATCCAGTTTTTCTAACTTTCCATGATCCTTTGAAAACGAGCTAGGAGTTGTATCAAAAAAATTAGGATCAGTAGGACACTCATATCTATTCAAAGCTTTGTAATCTCCATCTGTGAGGACCGGAATTTTACTTCCAGACCCCCTGTGTGATCATGTCAATCCCAAGATCAATGTTGACAACACAGCGAAATGAATATCATTGCAGAACGTTCAAAAGTATTTTATTACAAAGTTTGAATAGCCACAAAGTACACTGTCTTGTGACATTTTATTACAACCAGAGAGCTCAGCGGAATTATAAAAGCAAAGTGACTCCATCTCAGCCACAGGCAGTTGATGTAGTCCATGAGGCCTCACTCCTCAGCGTCGTCGTAGTAGTCGTAGTTGTCTCCTTCTTCATAGTACTCTGAATAATCAACAAAGTAGTGCCATGAGTACATAACGTACTCAACATGCCCCCCATGCAAGGCCTATAATAGCTACATGTGGCTTCAAAGGGCTGTATGGTTCTTTTGCATAAAAGCCAATTTTATTTGCAATAATACAATAGTTTTGATAAAACACATTTTAGACGAAAACGATGTTTTGTGTTCAATGTAGTGTTTCATCAAAGTGAGTGTCCTCGACACCTCACGTTCTCCATAGGATTTCAGGATAGAGGCAAAGAGGGAAGTAGCAAACAGGTTCCTGTATGTCAAGAAAGATTCATGTGTCGTCCATGACCGTGGACACGGCTATTCGAATAGTTTTACACTCTGCAGAGGTGGTACACTTTCCCCACATGACACAAACTCGCCTAATTACAACCAGCCGTCGCTAGCATAGCAATAGGGAATTTGTGACGAGGTTTTTCAGCTAGATCCCCCAAAGATGTGACATGCCCACCGGGTCTGGCGCCGGAACTGAGAGTATGTCCCCAAACCGGTCCCCCCATCTGTGCCGAAGGTTCTCCCGTAGGCAGACACCTCATCTGCGGTACGGCGACATCGACACCAAAGGCTGACTAACTTACTTAACCAAGCCAGAGCCCATATAGCATGTGGTCGTACCGGTAGTCACAATCTTCAAATCCAAGACTTATTAGGCCCTTATGCGGCACGGACGACGGATTGCCCCCTTCAGCTTGTGAAGGGCAGCCAATCGCTCCTTCAATAGTTGATCCAGCAGTCGCCCGCACCATGTTTAGATGGTAAGTTTCACCCAGAGTAGAAGAGAGAGTAGAGGAAGTAACAATGGCTAATCAGCCTAGCTCAACGAGCTCAACAAGTTCAAAAGGTGTTTGTGACCCAAGGGTCAACCAATTCCTCCAAAGAGGCAAGATAAGGATGTCCTAATGATTATTGAGCATGGCTAAGCATTTCTACTCTACAGGATTACTATATAATTTCTACTCAGGGTATCAAGTATAAGGCGACAAGTGGATCAGGCTGGTGTGTCAGGTGACACGCCAGTAAATTGAATAAAATAGCACGCATAATTGCAAAACAATAAATAATGCTCTTTTTAAAAACATAGGATAAAACATGAGAGGGGGCATGCCTTCGTTGTCCTGGTGGTGATCTTCCTCGTAGTCGTGGTTCTCCTCAAACCCGTCACTCCCTACTCGTCATAACAAGGAACACGAATAAATACCAAGTCCGAATAAACACACGAATAAGATTCAAATAAAGAGTGTGTTGGCCATTCGACATAACACCTAGCGAAAAAGGAGAACGGAAAGACGTGCTTGGGACTGGGGTTAACTAAGGCATGGTAAGCGATACATTTTGTCTAACAAAACCCTTTTATAATATATATATGTGTAGCCAATATATAGTGGCATAGTTCTAATATGCAATGCACAAACAATTCATAGGCTACATACAAATATTAATGTACAACCATGCTAGCAAGATTAACGCAAGAAGAACTAAATAAGACAAAAAGAATAATAACATGGAATTAAGGTAACATCTAGCAAAGATGCACACCAAGTAATTAACCTATAAGTAAGCATCTACTCTAGAAGGCAATCAAACATGAGATAAGACAAGGACTGCCATTTCTCTAGCATGATAAACACTAAATAAAAAGTAGGAACAACATGGATGATTCAACCAGCAGTAAGCAAACTATCCAAAACAGTAGCTAATCATATCAATAAAGTATAAATAAATTATACTAATTCAATCAAAGGCTAAACATGGCATCTCTAAGCACATACTCATGCTACGGCCAAGCTAGACAAATCCTACAAAGTAGAATACAAGCAAACAGTACTCTAGGCATATAAGAATAACAGGAATAAATCTACATGCTCAAACTAATGCATCAAATCCAAGTACTATTGAATTTGAGTTGAATGCATACATGCTTTTAAAGTAATTTTGTAAAGTATTATAGATAATATTCGATATCTCTAAAAGAACTAAGCTCCCTAGGATTGGTGTCTTCTCCTTCTCCCACATGTCAACATCATGGTGGACCCCTCCTCTCCTTCTCCCACATGTCCACGTCATGTGGACCCCATTCATTTATATTTATTTTTTTGTACTTTACAGCTTTAAATGCAGTTTGAAACAAATTCTATTGGATGCTTATATGCTAAATTTTTGGTGAAATAATTTTTTTTCCATCTATAAAAAAATTGTGGTTGTAAAAAAAGGAAAATAGCTCCATTTCCCCTCAAAATTACTCTTTTTGTGTAGACCAAAATACAAAAAAAAAGCTTCTAGAGCGCGTACAACATATACACGTAGTTGTACGTTTTATTTCAGAAAATTGAAACGTAAACAATTGTTTTGATTTATTTTTTAAAGTGTTGCGGTGAGTTTGGAGCTACCGATCTATCCGAGAACTCTCTCTTATCTCTGCCGTCACCGTCCATCATATCGTTACGCAGCCTGTGCTACGTGACACCATTTCTCTCCCTCTGCCTCCCTCGAGCAGTATTATACCGAAAAAAGTTTGCTCGTCTCTCCGCACACACCTCTACCTCCGTCAATCACCAGGGACTATAGGGCACCTCCATCCCTGATGTCGCATCTAAAGTCAGTTGTTAACTTGCACGCCACCTGCGCTCCCCTCTGGTGGTCACCCAACGCCAGTGAGCTGAAAGAATTCCTACAACCCTCGCAGTAGTTGCACATGAACACCTATGTCATCTTTGGCATCGTCTGCCGTTGTCACCGTTGCTGTTAGCAGCGCTTGACTCGGTGGTGGTGTCAGCTGCGGTTGGACGACAAATCGATCGTGAATGCGGATGAAATGATGATTTATATGACTTGTTGTTGGATGCCACATATTACTGATGAAAGATGATTTAGGTATTTACTGTGGTATATTTACTTATATCTTACTTGTCTTGAGACACAACGGGCCAGATTATATAATAAATGCATGTGTGTATTTTGCAGATGGTTGAATGCATATACTAAAAAAGTATCTATATTTGCCTAGACTCGGTTGCAATTATTAGAGTGTAGAAAAGCCATAACCATGAGGGTACACAATTTTACTTTTATGACATTTTATAATAGTCATTGTATCCTCATCGTCTAACTGAGTCTAACCTTGTTTAAAGTGGAGTCATGTTCTTTCTGTTGAGTGGTGTACTCTTAACCTTACTACAACTAAATATTATCTATTTCTCTATGTTTATATGAGCATGTCTGATTAATTGTGTTGTAAAATAGTGAGTCTGTGGTAATATTTTCTCCATAATTGGTTAGACTCACTATAAAAAAAATATTACTACTGAGTCTAACCTTGTTTAATACTTTTTTATATATGTTTTGCTAAAAAGATTGTTTGTTTATATATTGTTGTTCCTATTAGGATAGACGCGGCAACGCGCGTCTTTTCCTTCTAGTCTAACCCTATGGCTGGGCTGCTATGATGGTATGGCATACTTTGCATGTTCATCACGAGATCAAACAACGTGTGGAACAAAGGCTAGGACCTAATGCCACCAGATGGTATTCGGTTCATGACCTGGACGTGGTGCGTGCGTCTAAAAGAAACTCTAGGAATAACGTGTGTGCCAAAGGACGTGCGGTGGTTCTCACCAAGCTCGCTGAAATCGTCCTGGGAAGTTGATGAACCGAGCTAGAAAAGTGGCGGCGTACATCCTGGGTGATCAGCAGCTAGACCTTCTGGTTCCTGGGTCCGTCCTTCTCCTCCGCGCGGTCTTGGTGGCGCAGCAGCTCGACCTTTCGTGGTCGGAGCTGCTGGGAACGCGAGCGCCGCCCCAAGGCGGAGCTCCGGCGAGAGTGGATTGTGGTGCGAGCCTATGGCTCGGGTGGTGGCGGAAGATGAAAAAAAGAAGAGGATGGAGGCGACCTGGGTGCTTGATATAGGGCAGGTGAGTACAAACGAATCGGAAAAATCATCGCCGGAGTAAAGAGGATTTGATGCGGCAGCGACAGCAGTTTCTGGTGTGAGCTGCCGTTTCTGTTTACTGCCATTGTGCATGCGTGTAGAGAGACGAAGACGAAGCAGCGACGCTTCGCTAGCTGCGCTGGGACTCTCTCCCGTGTGTGCGTGTGAGTCGAGCAAGAGCCCGCTTGGCTGGCCTGCTCTGCTGGTTCGGCTGGTTCAAGGAAAGAAAAAGAAAGAAGAATCGATCGGTGCGTGTACTACTAGCTAGGTACAGGAGCCAGACCAAAGTCATGGCATGTACGTGCATGTGCCATGCATGGCTAAGGCAATGCATGCACGTGTGACGTGTGTGTGTCTACAGGCCAAAACTCAATAAGAGAACCAGATAAACCAATAAGAAATTGGCAAATAGAAATCAAATCCAATAAGAAATATTCTTTCGTCTTCAACACAAATTAATTCTAAACATGTTGAAATTAATATTACTACCTCCCAATAAAATAATTATTTTATTATTTTGTTGCAACATCCTTTGTAGGAAAAAAAAATTAAACCCGTGAAAATCAGGATGTTACACCATCAATATTAGTCGAGGCAACAGGAGCATCAGCAATTTTAAGGACAGCAAAGGCATCAGTTTCAGTAGGGGCAACTAACTCAGGTTTGGCAGCCATTCGGTTAATCAAAGTAGCTTGAGTTTGGGATATGTTTGAAATGCAAGCTTCGGTATTAACAAGCCTTGTTTGAAGTTTAGAGATTTCTTTATTTAAGTCACCAAGTTGATCATTTATATTTTTTAATATAAAAGAATTCTCATTCATCTGCCTAGAGAAAATTTTATTTTGTTCGAATTGTTCATGCATGAATTTTTTGGTAGACCTCTCTATTTCATCCAATCTACTATTACTAATTCCTTGATCATAGGTTTTACCATAAGAGTTGCCATTATTGGGAGGATAAGGCTTATAGTTGTTACCACCAAAATTATTTCGATAAGCATTATTGTTGAAGTTGTTTCTATTAAGAAAATTAACATCAACATGATCCTTTTATTGGGCAATTAATGAAGCAAGTGGAACATTATTAGGATCAATATTGGACTGATTGGTAGCAAGCATAGACATAATCATATCAACCTTATCACTCAAAGAGGAGATTTCCTCAACAGAATTTACCTTCTTACCACTTGGAGCTCGTTCGGTGTGCCATTGTGAATAATTTCATCATCTCATTCAAGAGTTTAGTTGCTGCACCTAATGTTGTCGACATGAAGGTGCCTCCCGCGGCTGAGTCCAAAAGGTTCCTTGAAGAAAAATTCCAACCTGCATAAAAAGTTTGGATAACCATCCACATAGTTAATCCATGCGTGGGACAATTCTTAACCATAGATTTTATTCTCTCCCAAGCTTGAGCAACATGTTCATTATCAAATTGTCTAAAGTTCATAATGTTACTCCTTAGTTGTACGATTTTAGCAGGTGGATAATATTTTCCAATAAAAGCATCTTTGCATTTAATCCAAGAATCAATGCTATTTTTAGGCAAAGAAAATAACCATTCTTTTGCTCTCCCTCTCAAAGAGAAAGGGAAAAGTTTCATTTTTATGATGTCGCTTTCTACCTCTTTATACTTTTTCATATCACATAACTCAACAAAGTTATTTAAATGAGAGGCGGCATCATCAGTACTAGCACTAGAAAATTGCTCTTTCATAACAAGATTTAGCAAGGCAGGCTTAATTTCATAAAATTCCACTTTAGTAGCGGGTGGAGCAATTGGAGAGCATATAAAATCATTGTTATTAGTGCTAGTAAAGTCACATAACTTGGTGTTTTCAGTAGAAGACATAACGATAAGATAAAATAATAAGACAGGAATAAAGACTATACTAAATTTTTTTGGGTTTTAAAATTTTGAAACGGGAAAATAAACTAAACGAGATATAAAACAAGCAAGAAAAAAACAAAGTAAAGATATTGAGAGTATGAGACTCCCCTTTCTGTAGCTCCAAAGTCCCCGGCAATGGCGCCAGAAAACTGCTTGATGGTGGATATTGATAAGTTGGGTAGTGCCCCAAGCGAAGGTGGAATTGTAGCTAGTAGCAGTTTTCCCTCGGTTAACAAGGTTTATCGAACCAGTAGGACTTTGAAATCAACAACGAGGTGAATGTTGAAGATCTCTGGCGCTTAACCTTCAACAGACGTGGACCTGCACACACTCAACCAAAATACTTTGTCCCCAACGGCGGAGAGGTTGTCAATCTCTCCGGTCTGGCAGAACACAAAGCGGTTAATTGTATGATGAAATAGATAAAATATGGAAAGTGACCAGAGGAGTAATGATAATTAAAAGCAAGTAAATGAGGTTGAAAACAATGTAAAAAGATGGATCGGGGGCCATGGGTTCACTAGTGGAGTCTCTCAAGTAAATAAAATATGCATGTGATGGGTGAACAAATTACAGCTAGGCAATTGACAAGATCATGACACAAACCCAATTAGCTATGACAAAAAAAGACATGATAATATTTATGGAGGCATCATGACAAGGAACAAAGACCGTTGAGTCCAACTGCGTCTTTGTCTAAAAAGTCCACCGTGGGATCGCTATCCAGCCTGTCACCCAACGGTATTAAGTTGCAAGCAACAGATAATTGCATTAAATAAAGTGCATGAAGTAAGCAATACTAATATCAAAATAGACATTAACACCATTGTTTTACCCTTAGTAGAAACAGCACACCCTCACCCTTAGACGTTTCTGTCACTCGTGCCCAGGAACAAAAGGGGGCATGAACCCACTATCTAGCATAAATACCCTCTCTTGGAGATACACATAATCACTTGGCCAAAGTAACTACGCACATCGAAGAGCATGCAAGAACATAAATTACTCATATAAGAATCATGCATAATCTGAACATAACTTCATAATCCATCGGATCCCAGCAAACACATCACATAGCATTACAATAATCGATCTTGATCATGTTAGGCATCTCACAAGATCATAAGACATGAAGCACAAGAGAGAGAGACTACCAACTAGCTACTGCCATGGACCCGTAGTCCAAGGTGAGACTACTCACAAATCATCCCGGAGGAAGGCATGGCGATGAAGAGCCCTCCGAGATCGATCTCCCCTCCGGCAGAGTGTCGGGATCAGCTTCAGATTGGACCCCGAACTAGGGTTTTCAGTGACAGCGCGTCGGGGTCGAGTTTCTGGAAAATAATGGCCTCCTCGACATTTTTAGGTTAGTTGTGATTTTATAGGAGTCGGAGGGGGCCGAGGAGGTGCCCACAGGGTAGGGGCGGGCCCCACCCGCGCCCCCCCCCAGGTCGTGGCTGGTACCCGCGTGTGCCCAGTGGGTTGCCTCCGAGGCTGCCCTTCGGACTCCGTCTTCGTCTTGGCGTAAAAATAATCCCCGTAAATTTTCGTCCAATTCCGAGAATATTTCCAGAAGTAAATTTCTGAAACAAAAAGACAGCAAAAACAGGGAACTGGCACTGGGCATCTTGTCAATAGGTTAGTCCGAAAAAATGCATAAAAATGACTGTAAAAACATGTGACAATATCACAAAAACTAGCATAGATCACTCAAAAATTATAGATACGTTTGAGAGGTATCATGGAGCTTCAAGATATTGTCCATGTATGCTGCAGCAACCTTGGCGGCTGAGAAGGGGTGCTGAAGAGGAATGAAATGTGCATACCTAGTGAATTTGTCCACGACTACCATTATGCTGTTGGCAGATCCAGAGGTTGGCAAACCCTCAATGAAGTCCATTGTGACAGTGTTCCATGCGCCTTCAGGTGTTGGTAGTGGTTCTAGAAGTCCGGGGTACTTCACACTCTCTGGCTTGGCTTGTTGACATGTCATGCAGGTTTGAACGAACTGCTTTATGATATTCTTCATTTTTGGCCATGTTACCGGGAACCCGGAGTGCCCACCAATTGCACTGGAGTGGAAAGCTTGCATGATTTTGTTCTGTAGGTCGGTGGAGCCCCCAAGCCAAATGCGGTTGTGGAAGTATAGAATGTTGTTGCGCAAAGTGAACCGCCCTTTGGTGTCAGGTTGCTGCTGCAGTTTCTGAATCCATTTAGCTGCATGGGGGTTGGATGCATAGCTGGTGCTGACCTCCTCGAGCCAGGCTGGCTGGCAGCTGGATATTGTGGCCAGTGTTTCCTCTTTGTCATGCGACCTGCGGGAAAGTGCATCTGCGGCCCGGTTCTCCTCGCCTTTCCTGTACGAGATGCGGTAGCGCAATCCCAGCAGCTTGGTGAAGGCTTTCTATTGCCACACCGTCGTCAATCGTTGCTCTTCCAGGTGTGTCAAGCTCTTTTGGTCAGTGCGAATCAGAAACTCAGTGTTCTGAAGGTACGGCCGCCATTGTTCGACTGCCATGAGGATGGCGATGCACTCTTTTTCGTAAGTGGACAGACCTCTGTGCCGTGGTGCTAATGGCTTGATCATATAGGCAATGGGGTGCCCCTCCTGTTGCAGAACTGCGCCTACGCCTGTGTCGCAGGCGTCTGTGTCGATGACGAAGGTTTTTGTAAAATCCGGCAGTTTGAGGACTGGTGCCTCCACTAGCCCTTTCCTCAGTAATTGGAAGGCCGTCTCTGTGTTGTCTGTCCAAACAAAGGGAGTGTTTTTCTTCAGCAAGTTGAACAGAGGACGAGCAATAATTCCAAAGTCGCGCATGAATTTGCGATAATAGCCGACAAACCCTAACCAGCTGCGGACATCTTTGACATTCTTAGGGGTTGGCCAATTGATCACTTTGGCAACTTTTGCAGGGTCCGATGCTACCCCCTGTCCATCAATCACATGTCCCAAGTAAGCAATCTTGTGTTGGCCAAACAAGCACTTTGATAACTTGATTTGCCACTGTTCTTGTTGCAACAGCTGCAAAACTGCTGTCAGGTGTTTCTTGTGCTCAGACAGGGATGCACTATAAACGAGGATGTCATCGAAAAAGACCACTACACACTTCCTGAGCAGGGGTTGTAGGGTTGCATTCATGGCTCCAAGAAACGTAGCTGGTGCTCCAGCTAGTCCGAAAGGCATCACTTTATATTCCCAATGCCCAGAATGAGTCTGAAACGCTGTTTTGAACTCATCCCCCTCTGCCAGGCGTATCTGATGATACCCTGCGCGCAGGTCAAGTTTGGAAAACCAGCGAGCCCCTGCGAGTTCGTCAAGTAATTCATCGATGATTGGCACTGGATATTTGCTCACCACTGTCATGGAATTCAGTGCTCTGTAATCCACGCAGAGTCTCCATGTGCCGTCTTTTTTCTTGACAAGAATAGCTGGGGAAGAGAACTGGCTCGTACTTCTCTGAATAACCCCTGACTGAAGTAGTTCCTGCACCTGCCTCTCAATTTCTGACTTAAGCTCTAGTTTGTGTCGATAGGCACGAAGATTGACAGGTTGGGCCCCTGGCATGAGTGGGATGCGATGATCACAGCTGCGAGGAGGTGGCAGCCCTGTTGGTTCATCGAACACCGAAGAGAATTGATCAATGATAGCCTGGATCTCTTCTGGGACAATCTCTTCGGTCACTACAGTGTCGCCCAGAGCATATATGTGTATCAGATGTGCTGCAGACCCCTGGCGGCAGATCATGTCAAGTTCAGACACAGATATTGCTGAGCACTGTATGTTGACAGACGAGTAACCCTGTAGCTGAAACTGTTTGTTTGCCGACTAAAACTGCAGTGTCTTGGCCACCCAATCGATATTAGGGTTATGCTCCTCCAACCAATCCATGCAGAGAATCACATCATATGTGCCTAGGGGTAGAATTTTCAGATCACTATCGAACTGATGCCCTTGCGCAAACCATGTGCAGTGGGGAAGGAACATGGTGCATGGATGTTGAGACCCGTCGGCGACATGTACACGACAAGGTGTTGCCAATGGGCGAGCGCCCTGCATCTGATCAGCCAATTGTTTGTAAATGAACAATGTGGAACTGCCTGAATCGACCAAGATTAGGATTTGGTGATCCTGTAGCTGAGCATGCAATTGAATTACTCTTGCTGTTCCTGCAGCCACCCCGACGAAAGCTTGCACAGAGAGGGAGCAAATTTGTTCTGAAGTGTCCACTTGTGCTTCTTCTTGGTCTGGTCCCACAATATCATCCAACGAAAACAAAGCCAGCAGTTCTTACACTATATGCATCTGCACGATTGCTGGACAGGTATGTTCCCTGCCCCATTTTTCACCGCATTTGAAGCACAGCCCCTTGGCTTTGCGATAATTGCGCAACGCATTGATTCTGTCGTCGCCACTCGATCTTGCTGCTTCTGCGCCTCTGGAATCATCAGCCCTTTGTGCACTTCTCACAGGTGGTGTGTAAGATTGCACCTGCATTGCTCTGGGTTGTATCCTGCCATGCCTGTGTTCAGGAGCTTGGTACTGAAAATGAGTTTCCCCTTCGGCCACTTCCTCTTGGAGCAGAGCCAGCGAACATGCGGTGTCCAAATCATTGGGTCATTGAACCATCACCACGGACCGGATATCAGCACGCATCCCCTCGACAAACGAGTCAGAAAATAGTAGGGGTGAGTACAATCAGAGTAAGATACCAAATGATTCATAATAACATCAAAACGTTCGATGTAATCGGCTACTGTGGTGGTTTGTTTGATGGCATAGAACTGTCTAATTAGTAACTGGTGTCTGTCTCTCCCAAAACGCGTGCAGAGCAGCGAGGTGAACGAACTCCAATCTAAGCCAGCTAACTTTTTAATGACAGATTGCAACCATATGCCTGCTGCCCCAGTGAAATGTAAAGTGGACATAGGAACCCAGAAGGAGTCATGGATCGCGAACATCTGAAAGTATTGTTCGGCCAACGTTTTCCAGAGATTTGGATTTTCCCCGTTAAACGGAGGAAAGTGCATCGTGGGTGCGGTGTTGCCCAAACCGGCCATGATCTGGCTGGAGAGCAAAGCGGCGTCCTGGACGGGAGCAGAGTTCGGTGATTGGAGGGAGATCATACCCGTGACCGGAGGTACCGCCGGTGAAGTTGGTTTCACCGACGGAAAACCCTCGGGATTGTCGATCTCACCGTGGCTTTGCCCGTGGATCGGCCCTTCCGAAGCAGGGGAAGGGTTCGCGGCTCGCGTCGTCGCAGCCGATCCACCATCGAATGCGGTGCCGAGAGTACGGTCGCGTTGAAGATCCGCCACCGCTTCCTGGAGCTTGGTGAAGCGTGCTTCCAGATCAGGTTTCCACGAACAGAGTGCCTAGAGCTGGCTCGATTGTATATCCAGTTGCTTGGACAACTCCTCTTGCTTGGCGATCATGGCGTCGGTGCGTGAGAGGGCCGCTTCACTGCGCGAGATCGCGTCCCGATCCATGCGATCCAGGTACTCCTTGAGCGCTGGATCCATGGTGGCTAGGAGGTGCTCCCGATCGGCGGTGTAGCGGCGGGTTTCCAGCGTATCGGAGATTGCAGATCGTGGAGGTGGTGGGGAATTTGTGGATGGCTATCTGATACCAGATGTTAGGATACCACTAGCATATACTCTATTATATCGATAGAGTAGCAATTGTCTGGTTTTACAGAAGGAATTACAAGAATAGGAAATGGATCTCGAGTAAACTCTGGTCACACTCGCCGCCGCCGTTTGGTTCTGATCCCTAGGATGCCCTTCTCCTTCATACTCTGTCCCTTCTTATTGTGGAGCGTGTGCCCTGCGACTGGTGTTCGGCTGGACCCAGTCTGGGCCAAGGTACTTGCGGTTGGGCTGTATCAGCCGCTTCGGTCTGCTACTGTGCTGAACTAGGCCCGTGTCGGTGTCCTGTGTTGTGGGTGTAGTTAGGACGCTGACACAGATGCCGAGCTGCGCTAGGCAGATAGCCCGTAGCCAGACACAATCGTCCCGTCGGGGTGGTCGTCGAACGAGAGCCATTCGTCTCCCCCCAGGCGCACACGATGGCCACTTCGACGCTTCTTCCCTCGTCGAATCCATCCCTCTGTCGAGCTCACCTCAGCTCAGCTCCGCTCCGCTCACCCACGCGCGCCGACGGAGGGGGTTAGAAAAATCTAGCTAGCTTCCACTGCAGAGTCTCAGTCGATCGAGCACGCAAGCAACCAGGAACCCGCGGCCGGCCCGCCCAACGTACTAAGGCGAGGACAGGCGCCATGCTCCACCTGCTCCCGCTCTCCCTCTCCGCCCAGTGCCGGTGCGGCGGCCCGCCGTCGCGCCGCCGACTCGTCGAACGCGGCTCGCCGTCGTCCCAGAGAACCGGGCCGGGGCTCCTCGGGAACGGAGTTCGCGTCAGACTCCGGAGGCGGGCGCTCGGCGGCGGGACCGACGTCCAGCCGGACACCCCGCCGTCTCGCAGGGACGGGGACGAGCGGCCGCACGCGGATGCCGGACAGGAAGAGGAGGACGGCGATGGCGTAGCGCTGCTGGAGTCGGTGAGGAAGCTGCTGCTGCTGGAAGACGCGGCGCCAGGGGAGGAAGAGGAGGACCAGGGGCAGTTCCCTAAGCGCTGGGCCATCGTCTTCCTCTGCTTCTCCGCCTTCCTACTCTGCAACATGGACCGCGTACGTGTCTGCCCACCCCTCCTCCTCCTTGCCACCGATATCCATATATAGATGCTCATCTTCAGCTATGATGATTGCCATTAATCTGCAGGTAAACATGAGCATTGCCATCATGCCCATGTCCGCGGAGTACGGCTGGAACCCACAAACCGTCGGCCTCGTCCAGTCATCCTTCTTCTGGGGCTACCTCCTCACTCAGGTCAGCCACTGGTTCAGCGCAACCATTGATTTATTGGTGGATAGTACATCCACACAATCTATATCTGGGGATTCATGGAGCATCGACATGAGAGTTTGCTCCCCTTGAACGTATGTAGTAGTAACACCATTGTCATTGCAGATAGCCGGAGGGATATGGGCAGACAAAGTTGGGGGGAAGACTGTTCTTGGCTTCGGCGTCATTTGGTGGTCCGTCGCAACAGCTCTTACGCCTGTCGCCGCAAAGCTAGGCCTGCCATATCTCCTTGTTACGCGTGCTTGCATGGGAATTGGTGAGGTAAGCCTCGCTAATCCTCGCTGTAGAGCAAAGAAATGCCACTCTAACAGTGTGGATTTGCTTCACTAAGTCAGACAATCTGATTCCTAATTTCATCTTCAAGTTGAAAATTCTGCACGTTCTACATTCACCTTGCGCCATTTAACCGTTTGTGTGGCGTTGGGACCCCTTTAATGCTTCAAATTCTAGTTCAAATTTAGAAATCAAGTTAGTGCTGTAAACTAAGAGGTAGCAGAACATAAGTTCAAATACTAGTTCAGACATAGAAGCAGGCCAAATAGGAGACAAGGGCCAGAAGATTTGGTAGGAGAAGGAAAGCAAAAAATAAGGCGTAGTTCATGTTCTTTATGCACCGGTATTAATATGACAAACATATAATTCTTGCACCAGGGGGTTGCCATGCCTGCAATGAATAATATCCTTTCAAAATGGGTTCCTGTATCAGAGAGGAGCAGGTCATTGGCTCTCGTCTATAGTGGAATGTACCTGGGGTCGGTGACAGGACTTGCATTTTCCCCATTTCTGATACATAAGTTTGGGTGGCCATCAGTCTTCTATTCCTTCGGCTCTCTCGGGACTGTTTGGTTCGCGACATGGGCCGCCAAGGTACTTCGGTGTCCCTTGAGAATTACTGTGCGACTTCTCTGATTTTGTTGTGATCATGTCTGAAATTGTGGCCTGTTTTTTTAAGGCTTATAGTACTCCACTTGAGGATCCGGGCATCAGTGCCAAAGAAAAGAAGCTTATCATTAGTCAGACCACATCCGGAGAACCTGTTACGACAATACCATGGGGATTAATACTGTCAAAACCGCCTGTTTGGGCTCTTATAGCTTGTCATTTTTGTCATAACTGGGGAACTTTCATCTTGCTCACATGGATGCCTACATACTACAACCAGGTATCATCATTTTCCAATTGAGCATCTTGAACCGAAACCCCTTTATTTATTAAGACAAACGCATTGTGAAATAGGTTTTAAAATTCAACCTCACGGAGTCCAGCCTTTTCTGCGTCCTTCCCTGGCTAACGATGGCGATTTCTGCAAATGTTGGTGGCTGGATTGCAGACACACTTGTTAGTAGAGGAACATCAGTGACAACAGTTCGCAAGGTAAATTAGGCTCTTTGATATGCTAAGTGTATACTCGATAATGTAGTGCGCACTGAAACTAAAGGATAACTGGCATCCAACTTTTATATTAGTACTGAAGAAAGATAGCATCACTATTCCTCGGCAAATAGAAATCAGAATGGTGCTGAGAAGTGTGAACTGACAATCTAGCCTTGTTTGATAGCAATAATCCATCCAGTTGAGTGATGCATTTTATTTTTTATTGTGTCATGCACGTCCACCTCCTGCAGATTATGCAATCAATTGGATTCTTAGGGCCAGCCTTTTTCCTCAGTCAACTGAGCCATATTGATTCACCCGCACTGGCAGTCTTGTGCATGGCTTGTAGCCAGGTGAGGGCTTGTTAACTGCTATTGTTTCCTTTATAGAGCAATATTATTTTTATATCTGAATATTTTCCTAAATGCCAGGGAACCGATGCATTTTCGCAGTCTGGTCTGTACTCAAACCATCAAGATATTGGTCCTAGATACGCTGTAATTATCTCTCTGTAACATAACCCTTTGGTGAACAATAAGCTAAGTGCCCTGTGAAGTCAGACATACTACTAAACAGTGATGAACTTCTCCTGTCTTGCAGGGTGTACTGCTTGGTCTCTCCAACACAGCTGGGGTTTTCGCTGGTGTATTTGGCACAGCAGCAACAGGATACATCTTGCAGCACGGTCTGGCACCCTATGATCTTACATACAAAACATATCGCACTACCAATTTACATTATCTAGATGTCTGAGCATTAAGTTTTTTTTTTTTTTTGCAGGTTCTTGGGACGACGTTTTTAAATTGTCTGTAACTCTTTATCTCATCGGGACTGTTATATGGAATGTGTTTTCAACCGGAGAGAAAATCATCGATTGATACATGTAATATATCTTGCTTACAGCTCAAGATGACAAACAAATCTCGGCTGACAATTTATCCCAGCTGGTAGATAAAGCCCTAGATGTACAAAATTCAATCTGGGAGCTCAGACACCTGGAAAAAAAAAACGAGCAGACTGCCAGCTCTAATATGTAGCTACTCTGGTACAACACAGGAAGTATCTACCCATTCAAGCAGCACACAGTTCAGGATCTTACTTTTGAAACTGAACATGGACTGAGCTGAGGGACGCCAAATGGCCGGTTATATAGGGATGTATAGCGTGCAAGTGATTATAGGTATCCTGTACATATTCATCATACACACATAGTGTTTTTGACCTGCCCGCCTCTTTTCATTTTTCAATAGCTCATTCCTGTAATACACCATCGTAGATTTTAAATTGGTTTCCAGGTTAATTGAGGATCTTACTAACATGAATGCACTGAACATTTTATGAGTATTTGTCCCTTAGTTTGATGTATGCCACTTTTGTAGCATGTGTTTTTATCAAAAGGAAGTGTTATCCATCTGTTTCTAAAATGCGTATAAATTTGTCCAAAGTGAAACAACATAAAGTTGGGCCAAGTTTATAAAAATAGCCAAACTTTATTGTTTGATTTTGAACAAATTTACAGACTTCTTGCCAGGAACGGAAGGAGTAATTTGAATGAATTGTTGTGGAAAGTACATGAAGGAGTTTGTAAACCAAAACTTTTGGTGCAGAACTAAAGCCAAGCTAAAGTAACATGGGTTTTATGGAAACAATTGACCTAGGGTGGCGATGTTCCCTAGGAACAGGTACCCACGAGGATTTACCCGAATTCGATTTACCAACCATGGAGCGGGGGGACAAATTCTTCCAGTGGGTATTGTTTGGTGGGTATCGAGGGGCGGGAACGGGAGTAAGTGGGGACTCCATAGTCCATAGATACGCGAAAAGTTGTGACATTTGCACCACGGATTATTTTTATCCACCTCTTCCATTCACCACTCCTTCCCAAATCTCACCTCTCTGAATCGACGTAGAGATCCCCATGGAGACCCGCTGGATGTCGGGTAACGTTATTAGCGGGATTGGGCAGGGCAGCCAACCATTTATAGACGACAGCCTGCCGCACACTAATGTTGAGAGATGGCCTAAACGACAGCTTAATGCACATCAGATGGAAATCACTAGGAAAAGGTCGAATTTTTCAAATGTTAGTTAGTTTATTCTCTAATTTTGACATATGGCACGTCACATGCTTGACAATTGTCAGAATGAGAGAGTTTTGGTAGGATTTTTTTTGCTTTCCGACCCTTGATGGTGGTTGATATGTCCATTTTACATCAATATTTTATATCATGATTTATTCTTATTCATTGGTATATTTCATATTAAGATACATTACTTATATTATTTTACCTTATTTTGCATGTTTTACAGTTTTCGGGATTTATTTGTCAGACTCAGGAATCAGCTGGAAAAAACACATGTCAAGTCACTCAGCCTCCGGAGCCCCCAAAATTACGCAAAATTCATAAACTCATTTTTTCGGAAATAAGCCACAGAGCCAGAAGATGGACCAGAGGAGGGCACCTAGGAGCAGCGGCGGCCAACATGCACGAGCCCACCCCTGGCCCCTGTGGCCCCCCTCCGGTTCCCCTTCGGCATACTATACCCCTTTGACCTAAAAACATTAGGGAGGAGATCAGATTATTTTTCCGCCACCGCCTCGGGGTGAAAACCAGTCAGAGAGAAGAAAACTCTCCGGCAGGCAGAAATCTGCCGGGAAAATTCCCTCCCGGATGGGGAAATCGTCGCTGTCATCATCGTCATCACGTCGGGCACTAATGGGGATCATCATCAACAACATCTCCACCAACAGCACCTTCATCACCACCATCTCATCTCACCCTAGTGTAACATCTAGAGTTGTAACTTGTTTCTGTTCGTTGGGATCACTCTACCGGTGTTAATTACCTTGTTGTAGTTGATGTTATTGAGTTTTATCTGTGAATTCTTGTTATGACCAGATTGTTATCCATTTATAAATCACCTCGATCATGATCCATATGATGTCTTATGAGTAGTTCGTTTAATTCTTGAGGACATGGGAAAAGTCTTGCTGCTAGTAATCATGCTATGTTGAGTAATGTTTAATGGTATGATATTTAAGTTGTGGTGTTATTCTTCTAGTGGTGTCGTGTGAACGTCGACTACATGATATTTCACCTTTATGGGCCTAGGAGAATGCATAGTGTATTTACTTTGCTTATGGTAGGATTGCCGGAGTGACAGAAACCTCCCAGTTTGCAAGCTATTTTACTAGGGAGTGTAGGATCTCGGAGTTTAAATCTTGCCAGAGGTTTAATCACAAGTGTGCATTAGTTCAAGTAAGGGCGGTGCATTAGCATAGGTTCACCCACACAACACTTATCAAAATATTGAACATTAATCAACGGTACGTGATGAAAGTAATTTGACAAAATTCCAGTGTGTTCTCAGGAACGTTTTAGTCATCATAAGTAACACCACCGACTTGTGCTTTGTGCTGAAAATGATTGGGCCACTTGCAGCAACCATTCTTGTTCACTCTTATTTACTTGTTATTTATTTATTCGTAATTATAAAACCCATAAAAATCTGTCTTTAGTATTTTGCTGTGAAATCTTGCTTAAAAACATTTGTCAACACCTTCCGCTTCTCGTTGGATTCGACACTCCACAACCGAAGGTAGTGCACTACGCAACCGAAGGCAGTGTAGGTAGTGCACTGCGTAACCGAAGGCAGTGCACTACCCAACCGAAGGCAGTGCACCGCCCCATCCGAGGCAGTGCACTACAAAAAGTAAAAAAAAAAAAGAAGGCAGTGCACTGTCCGAGCGAAGGCAGTGCATGTAGTGCATCGTCCCATCCGAGACAGTGCGCTACAAAAAAGAAAAAGAGAAGTCAGTGCACTTACCCCATCCAAGGCAGTACACTGCAAAAAAGAGAAGGCTTCGCAATGCACTCTAAAAATCAGAAAAGGCAGTGCAACCTACACACTCCGGGCAGTGCAAAAAAAAGTTTGTCAAAATATATCAACAAACTCTGGGCCTAGTTTTGAAGATCTCGACGTGACTAGTACAGCTGTGAAAACGGATCGTGATTCGAACTCTCGGTTCGCAAGATATTTCGTTTTTCGTGTTCGAATCTACGAAAAAATAGAAAAACAACCAGCGGCATACTATTGGATTGACGCGTGGCGAGCAGAGAAGGGTGTGCGGGAATGCAGTTTGCTCCTGCTTGCGCCACGTGCTGCGCGCGTAGACGATGCCAGGCGCCCTCCTAGGAAGGGCGCCTTTTTTCTAGTAATTCCATTTTCCTTTTAGTGCTTTGCAGTGAAACCTTGCTGAAATAAACTTGTCAACACCTTCTGCTCCTTGTTGGGTTCGACACTCTTACTTATCGAAAGGACTACGATAGATCCCCTATACTTGTGGGTCATCAAGACTCTTTTCTGGCGCCGTTGCCGGGGAGTGTAGCGCTATTGGTAAGTGGAATTGGTAAGGAAAGTTTTTATTGTAAGTGTTGTTTTTATTTTTATTTGTTACTTTGCTTCGTTATGGAGTGCTCTTCTCTTAATTTGTTGTTTGAGAGTGACTTTTCCACTATCTCCATTGTGGATAAGGGTCCTCCACGTACTTAAATTATTCCTTTCAAGATACCTATGGGAATAATTTATCATGTTATGAGTAATCGTTATGCAGGAGATGGAACTGTCCATCCTGGATATCACTTGCTTTATATTAAAGAATTGTGCGAGTGATACGTTCATTTTGCATCACTATTTTGTATCATAATTTACTTTTATCCATGGATATATTTCATATTATAATGATATACTTATGTTATGTTATCTTATTTTGCATGTTTGATGATTGTTGCTGATTTGACTGCCGGAGCCCGGAATCAGCTGAAAAAGCACCGTCAAGATACTATACTTCTGCATCGCCAAAAATTCCACAAAAATTCAGGGATCAGTATTTTGCCAGATGACGAGAGAAGTCAGAAGAGGGACCAGAGGGGAGCCACCATCAGAAGAGGGACCAGAGGGGGGGCACCAGGCGCCACCAGGCCGCGGCCCACCCCTAGGCTTAGCCTAGGGCCCACCTGGTGGCCCTGGGTCGCTTCCGGTTCCCCCTTTCGCGTATTGATCTATCTGACCTAAAAATCATCGGGGACGCTTCGAAGAAATATTCCGCCACCGCCTCGGGGGCGGAAACCATAGAGAGAGAAAAAGCTCTCTGGTAGGGAGAAATTGCCGAGCGAATTCCTTCCCGTCGAGGGGAGATCGTCGCCATCATCATCGTCGCAGGCTTCATCGGGATCATCATCAACATCATCCTCACCAATAGCACCATCATCCCCACAGCTCCACTCTGTTCCGCTGTTGCATCTACGGTTATACCTATTGTAATTCATTGGGATCACTTTTCTGGTGTTGATTGCCTTGTGTAGTTGATGCTATTGAGTTTTATCGGTCAAATACTTTTATGACCAGATTGTTATTCATCCATTAATCACCTCTGATTATGATCCATATGATGTCTTGTGAGTAGTTCGTTTAGTTCTTGAGGACAAGGGAAGTCTCGTTCCAAGTAGTGGAATTATGCTGAGTAATATTTAATGGTTTGATATTTAAGTTGTGGTGCTATTCTTCTAGTGGTGTTGTGTGAACGTCGACTACATGACACTTCACCTTTATGGGCCTAGGGGAATGCATCATGTATTTAGTTTGCTTGTGAGGTGGTTGCAGGAATGACAGAAACCTAAACCCCCGCCGGTAAACTAGTGCATGAGGGAGTGTAGGATCTCAGAGTTCAAGGCTGTGGTTAGTTAATTCTTAAATACTTCCTTGCATTTGTGGATGCTTGTAGGGAAGTGTAATCACAAGTGTGTTCTAGTCCAAGTAAGGGTGGTTCATTAGCATAGGTTCACCCACACAACACTTAGCAAAACATTAAACATTAAGCAGCAGTATGAAGTGAAAGTGACTTGACATAACTTCCATGTGTCCTCAGGAGCGTTTAGCCATCATAAGTAGAATCGCCGGCTCGCCCTTTGTGCTAAAAAGGATTGGGCCACTTGCTGCAATAATTATTGTTCTCTTTTATTTATTCGCACTTTCTTTATTTTTTACTATAAAAACCCATAAAAATCCGTCTGTTAGTGTTTGCAGTGAAACCTTGCACGAATCTACAAGCCAACACCTTTTGCTCCTCGTTGGGTTCGACACTCTTATTTATCGAAAGTACTCCGATAGATCCCCTATACTTGTGGGTCATGAAGACTATTTTCTCGCACCGTTGCCGGGGACTGAAGCGTTATTGGTAAGGAACACTTTTACTACAAGAGCTATTTTTATTTTTACCTGTTGCTCTACTTCATTATGGAGCCTTCTGAGTTTGAATCAACATTTGGAGACACCCTCTCCGCTGCTCTTGTGGCAGCAAGAGGTCCTCCACCCATTGAAAATGTTCCATTTAAAATACCTATGGGAATTGTTGATCGTGTTATGAGTAACCATTATGCAGGAGACGGAACTGTTCATCCTGGTTATCACTTGCTATTTATGAAAGAAATATGTGGTTTGTTTAAGATTCTGCAGGTGTTTCTATAGAAGTAATCATGCGGAAATTATTCTCATTGTCGTTAAAAGACAAAGCTATGGAGTGGTATAGGCTATTGGATGATTCTCATCTATTGGATTGGGATAAAATAGTGACTCTCTTTTATGCTAAATTTTATCCTCTGCATGAAATTCACCAAGACAGGAATTTTATTTATATCTTCTGGCCTCGCAAAGGAGAAAGTATTGCTCAAGCTTGGGGGAGATTGAAAGCTTTAATGCTTAAGTGCCCTATTCATGATATCCCCAAAAGCATTACAGTTACTAATTTGTATGCAAGACTTTCTTGTCATGACAAGGACTTGCTTGATGCTTCCTCTACTGGATCTTTCACAAATAAGAAGATTGATTATAAATGGGATCTTCTTGAGAGAATTCAACGCAATACTGAAGATTGGGAAATAGATAAGGGTAATGAATCAGGTATAATTTGTGATTATGAATGCATTAAATCTTTTGGTGAAACTCCTGATTTCCATGAGTTTAGTGCTAAATATGGTCTTGATTCTCAAATCATTGTTGATCTCTTCAATGCTTTTGCCTCTTACATTGATATTCCCAAGCAAACGTGGAACAAATTTCATGAACCAATTAAAGAAATTAAAATTACTCCTATTCCTGAAAATGTAATACAGGTTTACACTCCTGATCCTATTTTGCCTGTTTCATATGTTGAGAAATTGCCTTTTCCTGTTAGAGTAAAAGAACATGCTGTGATTACCAAAGTTGTTAAGAAAATTGGAAAGAAAGCTAAAGAGCATGATGAACAACTCAAAGTTCAACCTTCAGTAGCTTTAGTTAAAGATTTAACAGGGGAAAATGTAGAAGGAGGCCATATAGTCTTTTGTGAGGATGCTTCTAACATTGTTAGGCCTCTTAAAGGTAAAGTTAAAAAGGTTGGTGCTCCTATTATATCTGTGAAAATTGGTGATCATTGCTATTATGGTTTGTGTGATATTGGTGCTAGTTCCCGTGCAATACCTTTTTCTCTATATCAAGAAGTAATGCATGAAATTGGGACTTGTGAAATTGAAGATAATGATGTGGTTACTCAGCTCGCTAATAGAGATACCATCTCTCCGGTGGGAATTGTTAGAAATGTTGAAGTTTTTTGGTAAGACTAAATATCATGCTGATTTTCTAGTACTTGGTTCTGTTGCAGACAATTCTTGTCCAATTATATTTGGTAGGCCTTTCTTAAATACTTGCAGTGCTATTATAGATTGCAAAAAGGGAAAGGTTTTTACTAAATTTGACAGTGAAAGTTATGAGTTTAATTTTTCCAAATTTGCTAAACAACGTCATGAAAAAGAATTGCCTAATGAGGACTGTAAAATTGAAAAGCTTGCTGCTATTGCTGTTGCTTGATGACACACAGGTATAGGGGATCAATCGCAGTACTTTCGATAAACAAGAGTGTCGAACCCAACGAGGACCAGAATGTATTGGCTTGAAGATACGAGTAAGGTTTCACTGCAAACACTAACAGAAGGATTTTTATGAGTTTTTATAGTAACAAATAAATAAAGTGCGAGTAAATAAAAGAGAGCAATAATTATTGCAGCTAGTGGCCCAATCCTTTTCTGCACAAAGGACAAGCCGGTTACGTATGATGGCTAAACGCTCTTGAGGACACATGGGAATTATGTCAAGTCACTTTCGCTTCATACCGCTGCTTAATGTTTAATGTTTTGCTAAGTATGGTGTGGGTGAACCTATTCTAATGAACCGTCCTTACTTGGACTAGAACACACTTATGATTACACTTCCCTATAAGCTTCCGCAAATTCAAGGAAGTATTTAAGAATTAACTAACCACAGCTTTAAACTCTGAGATCCTACACTCCCTCATGCACTAGTTTACCGGTGAGGGTTTAGGTTTCTGTCATTCCCGCAACCACCTCACAAGCAAACTAAATACACAATGCATTCCCGAAGTGTCATGTAGTCGACGTTCACACAACACCACTAGAAGAATAGCACCACAACTTAAATATCAAACCATTAAATATTACTCAGCATAATTCCACTACTTGCAACGAGACTTCCCCATGTCCTCAAGAACTAAATGAACTACTCACAAGACATCATATGGATCATAACAACCGGTGATGAATGAATGATGAACAATCTGGTCATAAAAGTATTTCACCGATAAAACTCAATAGCATCAACTACACAAGGCAATCAACACCGGAAAAGTGATCCCAATGAACTACAACAAGTATAACTCTAGATGCAACAGCGGAACGGAGTGGAGCTGTGGATGTGATGGTACTGTCGGTGAGGATGATGTTGATGATGATCCCGATGAAGCCCGTGACGATGACGATGGCGACGATCTCCCCTCTCCGGGAAGGAATTCCCCTAGCAGATTTCTCCCTGTCGGAGAGCTTTTTCTCTCTCTGTGGTTTCCGCCCCTGTGGTGGCGGTGGAATATTTCTTCGAAGCGTCCCCCGAGATTTTTAGGTCAGAGGGGTGATATAGGCGAAAGGGGGGAGCTGGAGGCGACCCAGGGCCTCCAGTTGGGCCCCAGGCGCAGCCCAAGGGTAGGCCGCGGCCAGGTGCCACCTGGCGCCCTGGTGGCTCCCCTCTGGTCGCCCTTCTGGCTCCTTCCATCATCTGGCAAAATAGTAATCTCCGAATTTTTATGAAATTTTTGGCGATGTAGAGGTACAGTATCTTGACGGTGCCTTTTCCAGCTGATTCCGGGCTCCGGCAGTTAAATCACCAACAATCATCAAACATGCAAAATAAGGTAAAATAACATAAGTATTGCATTATAATATGAAATATATCCATGAATAACAACAAATTATAAAATAGTGATGCAAAATTGATGTATCAAGTCCCCCAAGCTTAGACCTCGCTTGTCCCCAAGCGAATACTGAGCTCAATAAACATGACCACAGGTTTATGAAGCGAAGTGTCGATAATAACGAATACGGACAAGAAGCATCAGTATTTACTAAACAAGCACACACTCATTCTAAACAGTAACTTTTTCTCATATCAAACTTAAAGAACAAGTGATGATTCAATCACATATACAGGTGCACGGAGAAAAAACATAATTGAGTGATGGCAAATTGTGTTCTTGGTCAGAGAACATCTAACATATCAAACTTATCTTTCAAAGAGAATCTATATAAGAGCCATCATTTAGCAGCTATCACGAGTTCAAATATCAAAGACTCCATGCATCATTGAAAACTTCCAAGAGTTATATTCTTGCAATAAAAGTATAAATACCGTACGAGGAAGATGATTGCTCAGCAAAGCTCAACTTTCAACTTGTTTCCACAATGGTAATGTTAACTGCAATAAAACATGATCAAACATATTGCGGCAATATAATTGATTGTATCTCAACTCAACACCATTTGTTTGCAAGTAAAGGATAGAAGGAATAAGATAACTGACTCAACATAAAAGTAAAAGAATGGCCCTTCGCAGAGGGAAGTAGAGATTAGTCATGTGCTAGAGCTTTTTTATTTTGAAACAGGAGTAAAAAGGTTTTGAGATATGCATGCTTTCGTCAACGACTTCACAGTGAAGAAACTAGCTAGTCCCCCATGCCAAGCAAGGATTTTAGACTTTTGAGAGCGGCTGGTTTTTAGAGGAACGAGTACATTCCTCTTTCTCCTTTGTTTCACCACTAACCAATGTTTTAACTGATTTCTCAGACTTCATTGTGCAGAGGAGAATGGTGAGTTATATTTATATTTTTCTTAAGCCGCTCTCGGGTTGATTCAAGTGAGGACGTAAACCATCAACACCGGGTGAAAGGGGGGAAATGACCTTGCTTGTCACAGGTTATATCTAGCTTCCCACTGCTTCCTCGTGAGCTTAAAAACAGGGGCACAAAAAGGAAAATTTTGAAAGTTTTAAAGATATCACATGAAAATTTTACTTGGAGTGGCAGGGAAATACCACATATAGGTAGGTATGGTGGACACAAATGGCAAAAGTGTTTGGCTCAAGGATTTGGATGCACGAGAAGTATTCCCTCTCAATGCCAGGTTTTGGCTAGCAAGGCTTATGGCAAACATAAGTGTTGAGAGGTACAAACAATATATTACCAGCGATAAGATTGATCATACCTTAAGGAGCCATCTTCCTTGTCAGTATAAAGTCCTTATTCAAGAATATAAGGCTTGGAAACCGACAAATCTGTAAGATATCAAAGATAATATATTTGCAAGTGAAACTTTCTTCTCTAATTGAGCATCCAAGAATTGTTGCTACTGACCAATGCTATGTTTGCCAACACCCAAAAAGATTTTCAAAACTGCACCCAAAGTGAGGCCAACACTCTTCCAAAGAGATCTAGAGATTACTTGCAAGCTAGAATAAAATAGTGCGAGAAAGTAAAAACAAGACTTCTCATTAATATTCCATAACGACAACCACACCAACGAATACAAAGCTAATACATGATAGGAGGACGACCACAATGCACACACTATTTCATATGATAACTTCTCTACTCAGGACATGACACACGACTAGAAGATAAAAAAGGTAAAATATAATGATGATACCGAGGCACTCCCCCAAGCTTGAAACAAGCTAAGGGAGTACCATTACCCATGGCGTCCAAATTATTCCTTCAGTGGTGAGGGAGACCTCTCCATTGCATCGTTAGTTTTCCAAGGCAAAGGGTTGCCGTCGATGAGGGACATCTTGGTATCTATCATCCTGAAATTTGCAGCTGAACTGATACGTTTAAATCTAGTTTCATAATCACAGTTCTGATTATGGAGGTCATAAATCTGAGTCTACAGCTGTGATGTCTCCCTATGAAGAGATAAGATCTCATCTCTTAGTTCTTCAATCTCCTTCTTGTGTTCAGTGACTAGTTCAGAGATCATGCGATGATTTGCATCCAACCCTCTCAACACCATCTCCTTGCACATGAACACATCTTGCTCTACCTCTTCAAGCATGGCCTTCGTGTCCCCCTCTTTCTTGGGTCCTTGAAGATCCTCCTGGTTAAGAACACCATCCTCAAGTCGCAGAACCTTCGGATGCATCTTCACTTCATTAAGGTAGAGGTTGGCGACGTTCTTGACGAACTCATCCTTTAGCTCCTCGACTTCTTCCTTGTCGCCCCCATGAGAAGATATCACGATCTAGGGTTTGACAACCTGGCAGACACAACTCGAAAAAAAAAGCATCGAAAACACAAGTTATGGACCTCGAGAGATCCGGGTAAATATATAGCAAAAAATTTCCGAACAAAAGGAAGGCAAGAAGACAAGGCGGAGTCGAAGGCGGTGTCCAGGGGCTCCAGGTGGGCCCCAAGCGCGGCCCAGAGCTAGGCCGCGGCCAGGTGGCACCTAGTCGCCCTGGACTCCGACTCCATCTCTTCTTTGACTTGTAATTTATGATATTTCCTAAAAACAGTGACTATAAATTTTCTAGAATTTTACGAGGAAGTTTACTTCCAGGAACTGATACCTATTCCAATCCTGACTCTGGATCCTTCCGGTATTTATTTTTGATGAATTCTTCCGGAGTCACAACTTGTATTATATCGACATCTTTTCCAAGTGGGTCACCAGAAATGTAATGCTTGAGCCTCTAGCCATTAACCACTTGTGGTTTATCTCCATCCAATGAATTAATTTTATTGCATCGGAGAGATAAACTTCTTCGATAATAGAGGGACCTTCCCTATTTTGATAAGAGCTTTCCTGCAAAAAATCTGAGACGAGACCTATACAATAGAACTTTGTCTCCTATATTAAATTATCTTTTCAAAATACTTTTATCGTACCACCTTTTAACTTTTTCTTTAAACAATTTGTCATTTTCATAAGCTTCACTTCTCCATTCATCTAAAGAACTCATATCAAACAGTCTTTTTTCACCGGCAAGCTTAAAAACATCATTAAGCTCTTTAGTTGACCAATAAGCTTTATGTTCTAATTCTAGTGGTAAATGACAAGCTTTTCTATAAACCATTTTATAAGGAGACATGCCCATGGGATTTTTAAAAGCAGTTCTATAAGCCCATAAAGCATCATTAAGTTTCTTAGACCAATTCTTTCTAGATTTATTAACAGTCTTTTGCAAGATTAACTTAATTTCCCTATTAGTTAACTCCACTTGTCCACTAGTTTGAGGATGATAAGGTGAAGACACTCTATGATTAACATCACATTTAGCAAGAGTTTTTCTAAAAGCACCATGAATAAAGTGAGAACCTCCATCAGTCATCAAATATCTAGGCACACCAAACCTAGAAAAAATGACATCCTTAAGCATTTTCAAAGAGGTTTTATGATCAGCACTAGGAGTAGGAATTGCTTCTACCCATTTAGTGACATAATCAACAGCAACAAGTATATGAGTATTACCATGCGAACTGGGCTATTATGTTGTTATGCTGCTCGTGCAATCAAAACTTAGAATAGAAGAAAAAGAGTTCCCTCGGGACCCATCCTCTTCTCCTTCGCTTGTGTGACTATCATGAGAAGAATTCCATTCCAAGAAGTCAAATAACAAGAAAAAGAAACGAGGTCAAGATCTGTTGTTACCAGTACCGACGAAATGGAGAAAGTGTCCTCCGGGAACGCAATCTACTACATTAGTTGGTGTAGCCAAAGAAGAGGATATCCCCTTTTTTTACCCATTGGTCTTCAGACCAGACCCATACCATAGCTACAAACACTTTAGAGTCGGAGGAGACTGGCCAGATCGCCTTCTTGAGGCTCTCTGGGCTTATCGGACGTCAATCTGTATAGCCACTGGTCAAACACCCTTCTCCTTAGTCGTTGGCATGGACGCCATTCTTCCCAGTGAACTCGACGATTCCTTCCCTGCGCGTTCTGCTCGACGACGATATGACTGATAATCAGAAGCGAGAGGCTCTGCTCTCGAAACTTGACCTCCTCGATTCGATCGATGGGAGAAAAAAAGGTTACGAGCGGCAGAGCACGCACAAGTCTATCAACGTCAACTCAGCCGCGCTTATGAAAAATAAAAAGTCATATAAATAAAAAAGATTTCCAACGCACAGCACCCTAAGGGTCAACTTAAGCCCCTTCCTTAAGGAAAGATCTTTTATTGTAATAGCGGTCAACCCCAGGAACGCGTACCGCCTTGCCAATGAACATGGGGATGAACTTCCTGAACCTTGGAATGACATGTACTTGAAAAAGTACTACGCCTGACCGGCTTCCCGGTAAGCCCTTCCAAATGTTTGGCCTATCTGATATTTGTGCGTAAACCATAAATCCAAATCGATTCTAGACTGTCTTCCAATCTACATGCTTGACTGAGGATGTGGCAGCTTTTGTTCACATCATATTCCATTAGATAGAAAGAGCTACAAAAGGTGTACCAGATAGATTCATATAGTAGGCTCAAATAGCGCTTTGACTGATATAGGTAAATCAATTTCCAATTTACATCTGGGTCTTATCTACTTAGTTGTAGGCATTGCCCCCTGAAATAGAACTTTTCGGGTCAGATACCCCCCAGCTTTTGCTATGGGGCTGGCGGGTTCACTCCTTTCCTCTGAGCTAAACCTAGACCTCCCACTCCCACTCTCACATGTAGGCGGAGATGGAGACTCGTTCAAACTTAGTCTACTAAAGGATGGAACCTTTCGGTTCATTTCCTTAAGGTAGGACGCCCGAGAGCCTATCCCCCTATTTCAGTTCAGATTCAGTCCGCCCTTAGACCGGAGTCCTTGGGCACCCTATATACCCCCGAATGGACAGGTAGCCAACCTGGCGGGAGTCGGCGGCAGAAGTGCCTGCTTGGTACGGCTAAACACTTCTCTTTTCTTATTTTTGATCCACAATTCCTGGCTCCCTTTCTTAGAAAAATGGAAAGAAAAAGGTGCTCAGCGACGACTGCCCCTTCTACCTTTACTTTTTTGCCACTCTGTCTCTTTGGAGCATCCGTTTCCTCATATTATCGATTCATAAAGGTCCATGAAAGGAGGGTCGGATCCTGCCTTTTTCTGATCTCCCTCTGCCTGTTTTTGAGCTCAATAAAAGAGAAAGTTTCATGCCAGTATGGGCGAAAACCATCAATTTTCACATTCCCCTAATAAATGGGTGTTTTTGAGGTCCTTTTTCCGATCTGTTTCATGCCAGTATGGGGTCAAAGTATACAAAAATCACATTCTCCCCGTAGAACGCTGTTTTTAGAGCTCTCCTTTTTTGGAAACTTTCATTGCGCATAGTACGAAAACCAACAGAAATCCCACTGGCAAAGGTGTTGTGCCGGTTGCCGACCAGGCGATCGACCAGCTTCCGACCAGAAGCGTTGGTCCAGTGAGGTGAGCCACGACCAGAACAGAGCTGTTACAAAGGAAGCCCACTCCCTTATGTTCTGATGGGAAATAGGACTAGGATCTGTAATAGTTGTATCTGCTTTCCTTTGGTTTGCATGGGCACGTGATACATTCCTAGCATGACGTTGGAACAAGCAAGGACCCAGCGTGATCCAGAGGGCAAGCCCATCCCGGGTAACTTTGTATCCTGACCCAAGCCGGAAGTTTGTCGAACTTGTAGTCTAGGACATTGGTAGGGATCCGCATGGGCACGCTGAACAATCCGATGGCCACCCACAACACGAAACATCGGCCCCGCTCGTAGCGCTTGCCGATCATCCCTATCTCTACCGGGCCCGTATTCCCCGCCTCGCTGATACTTATTCATTTCTTTGAATCGATAAAGATGGGTATCCATGCCTCTTAGTTCCGGGGAGATACTGGTTATGCCAGTGTGGACAAGTTCAAATGGAGCAAACCCGCAAGAGCATGGAGCATAGGATTTGAATTAGCCCAATGCGGATGGCAGCGATCGAGCAACTAAACGAGCGAACTCCAAATAGAAATCTTTTGCGCTTTCCTAATGTGTTCTAACAGGTGTTACAAGCTTCGATAATCTAGCGTGAACTAACCCGAACTATGGTTTCGCTTCCCTAAACTATGTGGTATAATCACTTTAAGTGAAGCATGTCCCGATGATTCCCCGGATAGGAGAAGGCCAGCTGGGTCATTTGTTTGTATAATTACGAGTCAATTCACTCCTGCGGTTTTTGCCCGAGTCAAAAGACAAGCAAGTCCTGTGAGTACACAGCGAACGAAGTGCCAGAATGTGAGCCTAGGGTGAACAGTGCTTCGTTGAAGGACAAGGTTAAATAATTCAAAATCCTTAAACCCCATCCCTCCCATTTCTTGGTTCTGCTGGTTTGCTCATTCATTTCGTAACAAATTCTTTATAGTTGACGAATTGGTAAACAAACGGGTCTTTCATAGTCTCAAATCTTACCATTTCTTAATTTATTTCTACTACTGGTTGGTTTGGACAAATAGTAATATTGAAGACAGCGCGAAGAGCCCTCTGAACGAGCCATGTCATAAGTAGACTACCCGAGAAGGCTCCGGTAATGAAGAAATCACGACTTTTGTCTACTTCCTTCTCCTCTTTCCTTTTCCTTTAGCTCGTGGGTTGGCAGAGGGGAGTACCGACCAATCACCTTTACCAGGAATGAAACCTGCTTGCTCCAGATTCCGAAGTACCAGTACTGAAATACTCTAAAGATCGAGGATATTCTCTCGGATCTCTTTGGATCCGCTAGTCTCACTAAGGCTTTCTGTTGCCGCCAATAGATCTTCCCGAACAGAGCACGGAGAATAGGTTCGTTTCCTTCACCGAAGCCACCTACTCTTGTTGGATCTTATTATAAATGAACACCTGGGCCGAGGTATGCGTTCGCAATACCGGGGGTTGGCACGCTAGAGAGAGATATAGACAAAGGTAGCAGAATGAATCTGATAAGTAAACAGGAAGGCAAACCTTATAGGTCTAGTGGAATGTGACGTTTTTTCACCACAAACAAAGGATAATACGACAGCAATGGAAAGCGTGGACCACCTCGAAAAGGACGGCAGACAGACCCAAAAAGAGGCTTTACAACGCGTTCTCCCCTTTCTTATTTTGTAAACTATGCCCAACGCCTTCGAAATGACGGAGGAAGAGGGCTGTCAACTATTCAAAAAGGGTCCATGTGTACCATGTCTCTAGGTCAGTCGGACCCATCAATTGGTCAGGAATAAACTTGTACTTGTACTTTCCAAAATACCTGACCCTGGATTTGAAGATAGTACGGTTAAGGTTGAGTTAGTCCGGAGAAGCATTGAACGAATTCGCTTAAAATCTGCGATTTTATCGCTCTGTCTGTATTAAGTATGACGGCTCTGCCGCTACTAATGGGCTTTAGACTTTGGTTTGGCGATATCGAATGGGTTAATCCGCCATTTCAGCTACAGCGTGCAGGCATTGATTTATGTTAAATAGCATACTTGCCATCTGCAGCATCCAGTGTATCCGCTCCTGCTATATCTTTCCTTCCTCATATCCTTGCTTCAGCTTCCACTTTTGGGTAATAATAAGGATACCGAACTCATGTGATGCTACTTCAAAAAAGATATCCTATCGTTGGCCCGGACGAGTAGCCACGCTTTGCTGTTGATGGTCATTTCGAAAAAGGTTGTAATAACTTATGTTGGAAGGCTTTGTACCTGGTTTTCCACACTCTCCTTGCTGAGGATTGAACAACCTACTTATCCGGCAACGTGGCATCCATTTAGTACTTCCTTTACGCTTGATGTAGGATTTACCTATTAATATGAAGTTCACTCTTCTGCTGACTTGAGTCCAGAAGGGAAGCGACTGATTTCCAATTCTTCTTTGCTAGCGCTTGACTCCTGTGGAATTCCATTAACAAGCTTAAAAGAAAGCCTTTTATTTAGTTTTTGAGATACTAGTTATTTATAGTATAGGTTAAGTTCGATATTTAACTCCGTGGGCCGGCTAATTAATGAAAGTAATTCCTGGAGGGGAATCAATCGAAGAGATTGCCTGCCCATGCTACAATTCCTTACTCCAAAGGACTAGAGTGCTAAGCTGCCTTCCCGGCACCACCACTATAATGAATGGCTCAAACAAATAGGAGATGAGAGAGCCCTTGATCCTTTCTAGAATAGAATATAAAGAGAAGCTTGTTCTGCCCATCTATCTAGAGAATGAAAAGGAACTAATGCCACTGATAGGAAATACATAGACCGTACGCCCACTTACCACTCTACCGCTTCAATTCAATGACGGACTTCACCGATACCGATACCAAACCTAGCTTGAGAGAGATCGATCACAGGCATGTGGTGAACCATACCGAGAGAAAGAGCACTGAAATGAACCATATCGAGCACAGGTCTCACTCTACAAGTAAAGTTCGATGAGCTCTTAGCGGACCTGTGCCTACTATCTACTAAGTGTGTGCTAGGGAAAGAAAGCAAGCTGAGCAGTTCTCACTCTGTCCGGTGACCAAGAAAGCTTAAAGAATACCGTAAAGTGATCACTTAAACCTCATACCGATTCGCCACGTGAAAGCGGGGTTAAGGTAAGGCAGGAAAGACTGGCGCCGAAAGATATGTTTTGAAGAGAGAGATCCGCAGCCAAAAATCTGGAAGGAAGGACTGACTGAAGGAAGGAGGGACCCATAAAGTCAAATCCCCAACAATCAAAAGGTTCAATAACAAGAGAATAATTCATAGGCATTTCATTACGTCTACTAATGTTGCCAACTCTTTGCCATTCATCACAAGATAAAATAAATTTTCTTGCATCTTTGAATAGAGTAGGCCAATAAAAACCTGATTGTAGCACTTTGTGTGCAGTTCTGTCTCCAGCAAGATGTCCACCATGAGGACTGATGTGGCATTTCCTCAAAATTTCTTTTGCTCATACTCCGGAACACAACGCCGAATAATTCCGTCAACTCCTTCTTTATATAAATGTGGGTCATCCCAAAAATAATGCCTCAAGTCATAAAATAATTCCTTCCTTTGCTAATAACTAAAATTTGGAGGCAAAAATTTGGAAACAATAAAGTTAGCATAATCTGCATACCAAGGACTTTCACGAGTGTTTACCTTTATGGCTGCCAACTGTTCATCTGGAAAATTATCATTAACAGGAATAGGATCATCAAGAATGTTTTCCATTCTAGACAAGTTATTAGCAACTGGGTCGTCAGCTCCCTTTCTGTCAACTATATCCAAATCGAATTCTTGCAACAAAAGAACCCATCTAATAAGCTGTGGCTTAGCATCTTTCTTTTCCATGAGATATTTAATAGCAGCATGATCAGTATGAATAGTTACTTTAGAGTCAACAATGTAAGGTCTAAACTTATCACTAGCAAAAACAACAGCTAAGAATTCCTTTTCTGTAGTAGCATAATTCTTTTGAGCATTATCAAGAGTTTTGCTAGCATAATGAATAACATTAAGTTTCTTAACAATGTGCTTTCTTAAAACAGCACCTACATCAAAATCACTAACATCACACATTATCTCAAAAGGCAAATTCCAATCCGGGGGTTGAACAACTGGAGCAGTTGTTAAGGCTTTCTTAAGAATTTCAAAAGCTTCTTTACAATCATCATCAAAAACAAAAGCTACATCTTTTTGCAAAAGATTAGTAAGAGGTTTAGAAGTTTTAGAAAAATCTTTAATAAAACTCATATAAAAACCAGCATGACCAAGAAAACCGCGTATACCTTTAACATCTCTTGGGCAAGGCATCTTCTCTATAGCTTCAACTTTTGCTCTATCAACTTCAATGCCTCTTTCAGAAATTTTGTGTCCAAGAACTATACCTTCATTAACCATAAAATGGCACTTCTCCCAGTTAAGAACAAGGTTTGTCTCTTCACATCTCTGCAAAACTTTATCAAGATTGTGTAGACAATTATCAAAAGAAGTCCCATAGACGGAGAAATCGTCCATGAATACTTCAACAATTTTCTCACAAAAGCCATGAAAAATGGCTGACATGCATCTTTGAAAAGTTGCAGGTGCATTACATAAACCAAAAGGCATGCGTCTATAAGCATAAGTTCCATAAGGACAAGTAAAAATTGTTTTCTCCTGGTCTTGGTGTCTGGCCGCAATTTGAGAAAAATCATAATAACCATCAAGAAAACAAAAATGAGTGTTCTTAGAAAGTCTTTCTAACATTTGATCAATGAAGGGTAATGGATAATGATCTTTCTTTGTAGCCTTATTTAATTTTCGAAAATCGATGCAATTCTATAACCAACTACAACTCTTTGAGGGATTAGCTCATCATTATCATTTGCAACCACAATAATACCTCCTTTCTTAGGAACACAATGCAGAGGACTAACCCACCTACTATCAGCAATAGGGTAAATTATACCTGCTTCGAGGAGTTTGAGCACCTCATTTCTCACCACTTCCTTCATTTTCGGAATTAACCTCTGTTGATGATCAATGATAGGTTTTGCATTAGGCTCGAGATTAATTATATGTTGACATATAGCAGGAGAAATCCCCTTAAGATCATCTAAAGTGTAGCCCATCGCACCTCGATGTTTCCGAAGTACTTCCAATAATCTCTCCTCTTCCTGTCCTGAAAGTTTAGAACTAATAATAACAGGATAAATTCTCTTCTCATCAATAAATGCATATTTAAGATCATCAGGAAGAGTTTTAAGTTCAAAAACAGGATCTCCCTTAGGAGGGGTCGGCATCCCTAAGGATTCCACTGGTAAATTATGTTTAAGAATGGCTGGTTGATGGAGGAAGATATCCTCCAACTCGTTCCTTTCCTACATAAAAACTTCACTTTCATGGTCCTCCATGAATTGCTGCAAAGGATCGTTAGGAGCTACAACAATAGCAGCAAGCTTTTCAATTTTACAGTCCTCATTAGGCAATTCTTTTTCATGACGTTGTTTAGCAAATTTGAAAAAATTAAACTCATAACTTTCACCACCAAATTTAGAAAAAACCTTTTCCTTTTTGCAATTTATAACAGCAGTGTAAGTATTTAAGAAAGGTCGTACAAATATAATTGGACAAGAATTGTCTGCAACAGAACCAAGTACTAGAAAATCAGCAGGGTATTTAGTCTTACCACATAAAACTTCAACATCTCTAACAATTCCCACCGGAGAGATAGTATCTCTATTAGTAAGTTGAATAACCACATCAATATCTTCAATTTCACAAGTCCCAATTTCATGCATTACTTCTTGATATAGAGAAAAGGGTATTGCACTGGAACTAGCACCAATATCACACAAACCATAATAACAATGATCACCAATTTTCACAGATATAACAGGTGCACCACCCTTTTTAACTTTACCTTTTAGAGGTCTAACAATGTTAGAATCTTCCTCACAGAAGGTTGAACTTTTAGTTGTTCATAGTGTTCTCTAGCTGTCTTTCCACTTTTCTTAACAACTTTAGTGATCACAGCATGCTCTTTTACTCTAACAGGGAAAGGCAATTTCTCAACATAAGGAGCAGGCAAAATAGGATCAGGAGTGTAAACTTGTATTGCATTTTCAGTGATAGGAGTGATTTCGATTTCTATAATTGGTTCATGGAACTTATTCCACTTTTGCTTAGGAATATCAATATAAGAGGCAAAAGCATTAAAGAGGTCAACAATGATTTGAGAATCAAGACCATATTTAGCACTAAACTCATGGAAATCAGGAGTTTCACCAAAAGATTTAATGCATTCATATTCACAAATTATACCTGATTCATTACCTTTATCTATGGGGAGTGCTAGGCGTCCCCCGGGGGCTCCAAACTTTCCAGCCCCCGGATCCCCAGCACGACACGTGTCCCTAAAAATGCTTCAATCCCACTTTTGCTACATAACTTCCCGCTTTTGCTGCAAAAATGTCCTACTTTTGCTACATTGTAGCAAAAAACGATTGGCCCACAAAACATAAAGAAAAATACTGATCTCGCCGGAGACTTGCCGGGACCTCACCGGAGACCTGGTAGCAACAAATTTGTACTGTTGTAGCAGAACTACAGGACAGTTGTAGCAAAAAATAAATTGTGCTGTTGTGCTGTTGTAGCAAAACCGATTTCACCAAAGACGTCACCGGTGACTCTCGTCGAAGATATCGTAGCAAAATCTTTATAGTATTGTAGCACAAATAACAGAACTATTGTAGCACAAATTTAATCCTAATGTAGCATTGTAGCAAAATCCGACGCCCACATAGCACCGCTAGGGATCTTGTAGCACTGCCGGCCACATGTAGCGAACCCAGATGCCGCATGTAGCAAACATCGACGCCGCTTGTAGCACCGTCGTCGGCCGCACGTAGCAAAATCCGACGCCGTTTAGCACTGCCGCCGGCCGCACGTAGCAACTCGGATGCCGCTTGTAGCATCACCGCTGCCGGCGCGGGATGTGGGTGTGTTGTCGAGAAGTTCACCGGTGCGGGGATAATGGAGCTTGGGAAGAAGGAGGCGGGGCTCTGGAGCTCGATGCGGAGGAGCACGTGTGCACCACTGTTTGCCGTTTGTAGCACATGGTCACCGTCCTCGCAGCACGCGACTGCGCTTTTCGCCGGCCGTCGGAGCTTGCCGGCGTGTGTTGCTGCAGGAGGGAGGGAGCACCATGGGCGACCGCGGCGGTGACGGCAACGACGGCGGCGACATGGTTGCGTGGGTAAGCCATGGCCGCAGCCTGTAATTAAGCTCGGCGCGAGGCCGCGTTGGTGCCTTGGTGGGTGGGGAACGAGCTCGTCGACCGCCGGAGCGGTGCGTGTGTGTGCTGCCCAGGAGCTCGCCGGCGCAGAGAAGCTCGTCGGTCTGAGCCCACCGGAGTTTGGAAGACGGAGGTGGGTTATAGAGCTCGACGCAGAGGAGGACGGCCAACCATGGTTGCGGACACGGAGGAGGCAAGGAGTATGGGGCGCGGCGGCAACGGCCCACCGGAGCGCAGCAGCGGCAGCCCGCCTGAGCGCAGCGGCAACAGCTCACCGGAGCACGGCGGCGGCAGCAAACCTAAGCGCAGCGGCACACGGCAGAATCTGAGGAAGAGATAAGGCTCCAGAACGATTAGTCAACGTAAGGCAGCCCGCTGCCTTCTTTCTTTCCACGCAAGGGACACGTGTCGTCAGGAGAAGACGGGGGATCGCGAGACGCGGATCCCCCGGAGGTACACCAGCGTTTCCCTTTATCTATTTCCCAATCTTCAGTATTGCATTGAATTCTCTGAAGAAGATCCCATTTATAATCAATCTTCTTATTTGTGAAAGATCCAGTAGAGGAAGCATCAAGCAAGTCCTTGTCATGACGAGAAAGCCTTGCATAAAAATTTGTAACTATAATGCTTCTGGGAATATCATGAATAAGGCACTTAAGCATTAAAGCTTTCAATCTCCCCAAATCTTGAGCAATACTTTCTCCTTTGCGAGGCCAGAAGTTACAAATAAAATTCCTATCTTGGTGAATTTCATGCAGAGGATAAAATTTAGCATAAAAGAGAGGCACTATTTTTCCCAATCCAATAGATGAGAATCATCCAATAGCCTATACCACTCCATAGCTTTGTCTTTCAATGACAGTGAGAATAATTTCCGCATGATTACTTCTATAGAAACACCTGCAATCTTAAACAAACAACATATTTCTCTCATAAATAGCAAGTGATAACCAGGATGAACCATTCCATCTCTAGCATAGCGGTTACTCATAACACGATCAACAATTCCCATAGGTATTTTAAATGGAACATTTTCAATGGGTGGAGGCCTTCTTGTTGCCACAAGAGCAGCAGAGAGGGTGTCTCCAAATGTTGATTCAAACTCAGAAGGCTCCATAATGAAGTAGAGCAACATATAATAATAAAAACAGCACTTATAGTAAAAGTGTTCCTTACCAATTCTACTTACCAATAACGCTTTGATCCCCGGAAACGGTGCCTAAAAATAGTCTTGATGACCCACAAGTATATGGGATCTATCGCAGTACTTTCGATAAATAAGAGAGTCGAACCCAACGAGGAGCAAAATGTATTGGCTTGTAGATACGAGTAAGGTTTCACTACAAACACTAACAGAAGGATTTTTATGAGTTTTTATAGTAACAAATAAATAAAGTGCGAGTAAATAAAAGAGAGCAATAATTATTGCAGCAAGGGGCCCAATCTTTTTCAGCACAAAGGACAAGCCGGTGGTTCTACTTATGATGGCTAAACGCTTTTTAGGACACATGGGAATTATGTCAAGTCACTTTCGCTTCATACCGCTGCTTAATGTTTAATGTTTTGCTAAGTGTTGTGTGGGTGAACCTATGCTAATGAACCGTCCTTACTTGGACTAGAACACACTTGTGATTACACTTCCCTACAAGCTTCCGCAAATGCAAGGAAGTATTTAAGAATTAACTAACCACAGCCTTAAACTCTGAGATCCTACACTCCCTCATGCACTAGTTTACCGGTGGGGGTTTAGGTTTCTGTCATTCCCGCCACCACCACACAGGCAAACTAAATACACAATGTGTTCCCCTAGGCCCATAAAGGTGAAGTGTCATGTAGTCAACGTTCACACAAGATCACTAGAAGAATAGCACCACAACTTAAATATCAAACCATTAAATATTACTCAGCATAATTCAACTACTTGCAACGAGACTTCCCCATGTCCTCAAGAACTAAACGAAATACTCACAAGACATCATATGGATCATAATCAGTGGTGATGAATGAATGATGAACAATCTGGTCATAAAAGTATTTCACCGATAAAACTCAATAGCATCAACTACACAAGGCAATCAACACCGGAAAATGATCCCAATGAACTACAACAAGTATAACTCTAGATACAACAGCGGGACGGAGTGGAGCTGTGGATGTGATTGTGCTGTTGGTGAGATGATGTTGATGATGATCCCGATAAAGCCCGTGATGATGACGATGCACTACTGCAAAATAGCCTATCAGTGACAGGCTCAAAAGGCTCATTAGTGACGGGCAAAACACCTATCACTAATAACTAGTCACTGGTATCAGGTTACTAATGACAGGCAAGTGCCCATCACTAGTATGTGTTTACTAGTGACAGACATTTACTCACGCCTGTCACTACTTAGTTTTCATGGTAGCGCTTTTACCTCATAATTAGCGACGGGTACTTTCGTACTTCGCTGGTTTGCCCGTCACTAGTAAGATTTTAGAAATAAAAAAAATTGTATTTGCACAGCGATAATACAATATGATCACAAACAGTCATAGATAACAACGATCATAAGTACTACAAAGTGGAATTAACATCGATAGCACAATATCCAAAACAAGTTTATTGTCATTTTAAATATTATGAAACGTCAAAACTTCCACATGATTCACAGGAATGATCGGTTCACATCACATCCGGCGCACAGCACGACACAAACATTCATCTGCATAGAGCAAGAAATAGAAGACTTATTCAGTAATACAACTGCATGTACCAAGCCTGTGATACTCTTAAACAGAAATTATGGAAGCCAACTGAACAGGTCGTATGCCACAGAATAACAGCAGCAAAAGCACATATTCAAGCATTTTGTTGCAATCAAACACAGTAAAATTATAATTAATAGCTGAAAGGTCAAGTAATATCTTCGATTTCAGTTGTGCTAATAAGCTTAATACTATGAGTTGAACAAAAGTGGTTCTGCAAGACAGTTTGCATAGATTTAAGATTAGATTCCCTAGCTCTATATTTTCTCTTTGATCACTATATTTATTGTACCATTTCAACGCCAACGATCTGCAAGAACTCAAGCTGGCTGACATGCAAGTTGGCTAGTTAGCTAGTGAATTGATCGATTGTGATCCTGGTAGGTGCACACACTTGTTTTATGTCGTCATGATGCTAATGCTATGAAATTTCTAGAGATCATATTATGTACTACAGAGATATATATGAAACTATCAAAGGACATTGGACAGATAGAAATCACTCACGTACGTACCTATCTCTGTGATGTCCCTGTGAAGCACGTCTTCGATCGTACCGTGGTCTTGGCTATTTCTATATGTGGTGCAAGTATAAGAGGTAGCTGGAACTTTCTAAATAAAATAGATGCTAAGAGAACGGATAAATCAACTTTAAGAGGCAGATTTCTATTGGAGTTTACTTTTCTACGGACATATGCTATTAGATATGAAATAGTCATCAACCGGTGCGTCCGCACAGGCTTCTTATTCAAAAGCACACTTTATTTACACAATAGCATATGTTGTACTCCATAAACAGTAAGAATTTAGGGATAAAATTGAAGAATATACATAAGTTTTGAAAATGTAATGAAATATATGTAGGATAAGAAACTGTAGTAAGCAACAATAACTGAGCCTTTACACTAGCAGTACATAAATAACCGAGTAGTCGGAAGTCTTATAATATATAAAATTCTGTAGAAAAAATGTAGGTAAAACATGCCAAAGCAATTCTGATCTCTACTTGAGTCTCTGAAGGAAAAAGACAACCGTCCCGGATGTTCAATATCAGATTAAGAAAGTTCTACTTGAATTTGCTAAATCTTTTTGGTTCCAATTATCAGGGCGAATCCAATTGTGTAAACAGACACAAAACAGCACTATACTATTCCTGATGTATATATTTAGTACTTAGAGAAAGAAATAGTAATGTACTATCATCTAGCATGTTAAATAATGATAATCCATAAGGGATCCTTTCATTGTCCTTGATTGATAAAAGAACACAGCTATTCCTCACAAAGACTAACAAAAACAGGCTAGTAATCTCAAGGAACCTAATATAAAAATATAATTGGACGTAGAGGAATCAAGTAGACTTACAGAATAAATATCCCCAATAGAAGACATAGTTTCATCTTTCCCTAGTTAATGTGATTTCCTTCACGTCAATTATCTTGGTTCACTCTGGGGAATTGGGGTGATGAAGCGTCAATTCCAACGAAGACAGCCAAAATAGTAGATCAAACAAAACCAAAACGATTTTTCTCTTGTAAGTATGCAAGATCAGGATGATAGAGCTGCGTAACTATGGATACAGTTTGCGAAGATCAGTATCTCACCTTGAATCCCTCAGCTACAACAACGGAGCAGTTGCTCCAATCCACGAACGGACCAGGACGAGTCGGCGACCTGGCAGCCGGTGTTCATCCCCGTACCCGGCCCTAGCGGTGGACCCGTGGGCTTGAGTACTGGACGAATTAGATCTCCAGTTGTACAACACCGAATAGGATTTGGAAGGGGAAAATCACCACTACAACACCAAATCAGATCTCGAGGTCTAGGGTTCATACATCTTGTTCTGTTGAGGGGATCAGTTAACTTGGAGAAGATGCGGCGCTGCCGGTGAGTTCGTGGTCGTTGGGGTCCTTCTGGTCGCCGACCGCGCTACCTGCAGAGACGAGAGAGAGGACGGTGAGAGCTCAGAGATTGAGAGATATCCCACATACCTCACCGGCGCCAAGGGATAGAGAAGAGAGGGGCGCATCCAACCTCCCACTAAAGCTCGCCGTCAGCCACGCGACACCAGGAGGGTGAAGTATAAGGGGGCGGTGAGGACGATTGGGTTACAGGAGAGTGATGTTGAGATGGTGAGAGACATTAGGCCTTCAGGAGGTGAAGGCCGGCGTCTCGCGGTCGTGGAGGGCCGCGGCCTCGTCGTCGTCGCCGTCATGTAGGGGCGGCCCAGATCCCTCCACCGCCATCGCCGACGCAAAGGAAGGTGAGGGTACACTAGGATCTGTTTGGACGAGATAAGGTATTGAGAGGGGGTTTCGCTCGCGACGGTTTTTCGATGACGTGCGAAAAAATTTGGACGCGCGGGAATATTTGGATATTTCGATTACGCGCGGAAATATACTGGAACGTGCAGAGAAAACGTTTAGAGTGGGATGAAAAAACAATTTGTTTCGGCTACCGTGACAAGAATTTATAGATGCCCGTCACTAATATTTTTTTCTTTTTAGTGGCCTTCAAAAAAAATATTAGTGACGGTCACTTTTATGAGGCTGTCACTAGTATTTTGTACTAGTGACAGACTTATTCTTATCCGTCACTGGTACTACTTATTAGTGACAGACATAATTTTTCCCGTCACTAACCACCTTATGGCTATAAGCCTTTCTGTAGTAGTGATGACGATGGCGACGATCTCCCCTCTCCGGGAAGGAATTTCCCCCGGCAGATTTCTCCTTGTCGGAGAGCTTTTTCTCTCTCTGTGGTTTCCGCCCCTGTGCTGGCGGCGGAATATTTCTTCGAAGCGTCCCCCGAGATTTTTAGGTCAGAGGGGTGATATACGCAAAAGGGGGGAGCCGGAGGCGACCCAGGGCCTCCAGGTGGGCCCCAGGCACGGCCCAAGGGTAGGCCGCGGCCAGGTGCCACCTGGCGCCCTGGTGGCTCCCCTCTGGTCGCCCTTCTGGCTCCTTCCGTCATCTGGCAAAATAATAATCTCCGAATTTTTCTAGAATTTTTGGCGATGTAGAGGTACAGTATCTTGACGGTGCCTTTTCCAGTTGATTCCGGGCTCCGGCAGTTAAATCACCAACAATCATCAAACATGCAAAATAAGGTAAAATAACATAATTATTCCATTATAATATGAAATATATCGATGAATAACAGCAAATTATGATATAAAATAGTGATGCAAAATGGACGTATCATTGCTCCTAATGATCCTTTGCAGCAATTCATGGAGGACCATGAAAGTGAGGTTTTCATGTAGGAAAGGAATGAGTTGGAGGACATCTTTCTCCATCAACCTGCAATCCTTAAACATAATTTACCCGCGGAATACTTAGGGATGCCGACCCCTCCTAAGGGTGACCCTGTTTTTGAACTTAAAACTCTTTCTGGTGATCTCAAATATGCATTTATTGATGAGAAGAAAATTTATCTTGTTATTATTAGTGCTAAACTTTCAGGACAGGAAGAGGAGAGATTATTGGAAGTACTTCAGAAACATCTAGACGTGATGGGCTACACCCTAGATGATCTTAAAGGGATTTCTCTTGCTATATGTCAACATATAATTAATCTTGAGCCTGATGCAAAACCTGTCATTGATCATCAATGGAGGTTAATTCCGAAAATGAAGGAAGTGGTAAAAAACGAGGTGCTCAAACTCCTCGAAGCAGGTATAGTTTACCCTATTGCTGATAGTAGGTGGGTTAGTCCTGTGCATTGTGTTCCTAAGAAAGGAGTGTAAGCCCCACTTAGCGAAATTACATTTCACCAAGTAGAACCACAATTGGATTACATCACATGCACAAGTACGACACAAAAGGATAAATAAACATAATTCAAAATACTTTAATTACATCACAGGGGATCATACGTCCCGAATACAGCGGAAGCAAACACTCGTCTGAGTACAGACTACATCAAAGGCCAAAGGCCGGAAAATAAAAGAGGTGAACCCGCCCACGGTGGTCTCAGGCTGCCACCTAGGATCTCAATCTACTCGTCGTAGCCAGCGACGAACTCTACATAGTAGCCTCCATCTGGATCGTCGAATTCTGCTGTCGCTCCTGCATCGGTGAAAACACGGGCACCGGACACCCGATGGTATGAGTACGGGGGTACTCAGCAAGTCTTACGCACAATGGTAAACGAAAGAACGGTGCACATGCAATTGGATACAAAGGATGGATGTATGGTGGACTTGCAGCAGCAGCACCTAACAACTACAGAAGACACGCTACAACTTGCGTCTAATTAGAATAAGGGAAGAGAGCGCTTGCGCTACTGGGCTATACTACTCACCAAGCAATACCCGTCCTGAGACAACTCCATCGTATCATATTCCCACGAGGAAGAAGTCCGGACAGTCACACGTTGATCAAATTTTAGCAGGTTTATTATTCGAATACGTCTATTTACTAGTCAACTTAGCTATTTAAGATATACGGTGATGTCTATGATCTTTTTAGCCAGCACATTACCCAAGTCGTCCATAACCGCGGACTCGGCTTTTCGAAAAGATTTAACCCTGCAAGGGTGCCCAAATGTAACCATACACGTTCGATCAACCACACGCCACAAAGGCAAAAGGTATCTCAACACGACCTTCCCCTTCAATACTACATTGGATAGGGAGCCACCTATCTGAGACTGATCCACGTGGGGAGCCCGGCCGAAACTCCTTTGCGGGCCCAAACGTTGCATGAACGGCTTCGGGAGGATAACACTCATACGATTGCTCCTCCTTCCACACTCGATAAACGAACGATCCGCAAACCTATATGCGCCCCCCATAGTTGTAACCTCTCATCTTCAACATGCATCGTGCGTATGCTCCAAATGGTAAACACCCGAACTACTTTGTGGCTCCCTAACCAATATAAAAGATCCAGTACTGAGTTGCGGGGGGTTCCATAAGTCTTCCCACGTGTGGGTAGGGCGCTCATTCTTGGATAAGCGGAAAATAACGATTTTTCCTAGGCAACACTAGCAGAACAAATCACCATAGCTGGCCTTCCGTCGGTGCCTTATCTTTAATATTATAAAGTGATTCCCACATAGCAAGTCTTCAATTATTAAGATATACCAGATAAACATGTGATAGACCACAATCAACTCCTAAGCATGCTAGTAGATAGTAGCTGGAAACAAGCATAGGATATAGGCAGGCATATCAGGAATAACTGGACTTCTATCAGGCTATGCAATTCTATTAGGAATCGTAAGACACAACAGAACGGAAGTCCTAAAGCATGCGAGACAGGAATAGGCATCACATGAGAAAGTTGGGGAGGGGCTGCTTGCCTTGTTGCTCAGTAGCCTGGTACTGGGCTAGATCCTCGGAGGTGTCGGGGTACTCAGCAACGTCGTCGTCTACGGGTAACCCCAAACATAACAAACATAGCAATCAATACAAATGCATTCAATCAAGCATGATGACATGACAAATTTGATTATGCAGCAATTTAAGTGCTAAACATTTTATTAGGCAAGTTAAATTGGGATTTAGCAATTTAACCAACAATTGATGCATTTTAGGCAATTTTATTAGTTCAATTAATTGAAATTCTAAATTACCTGAAAGTTAAACTATTTAATTCATGCATGCAAAAATATATTTGGACAGATTGCAATTTTAGCTTTAATTTGATATAAAATTCATAATTTTTGGAGGTGTGGTTCAAAAGTTATGAATTATACAAGTTTTAATCATTAGCAAAAGAATTATTTATTTAAGCCATTTTATTTAATTCTAAAAATCAAACAAAAATTATATTTGAACAGATTATATTTTTCTGATTTCAAAACATATTTTTATTGCAATTTTGATAAAAGAAACATGCGGTAATTGAATATTGCAAAAACAGGACAGTAAACAAAATAGCAGGGACTTGTTTGCAAAAGAAAAAGAAACTGGGGTTTTCTGGAAAGATTCCAGATCTGGATCTGGATCTGAACATTTTCCACCGGGCTGTGCTCTACTCCAGAGTATGACGTGTGGGTCCCAGGGGCCCACCGGTCAGTGACTGGTAAAAGGAAAACAAAAGGGGGTGGCTTAATCGCCGGAGGTGGGAGTCGAACTCGGGCCGATCTGTGGATGCAGGGGTCTAAGGCCATCTGGGTTGTGCGCGGTTTGTGTCAAGTAATAGATCCGAAGCAAGTTGAAGTGTTCCTGCGCCATACCTGTTAACTGAATTTTTTTGACAGAAATTCAGACAACGGAGGCCGGACGGCGACGACAAGCGATGGGCCGGCGGTGACCTTGATCTGGCGGCACAGGTGAGGCTTGTGCGCGTGCATGCTGGGGTGCGTGTGCATGCAGCTCGTGTAGGGAAGGCTGGGCGGAGGAGCAGCTCGGCTCGTGCCCGCGGACGTGTGCGTGCTCGTCAGGGTGGCTTCGGCTACCGGCGGCGCTGCACGAAGGCAGGCGATCCAGAGCCAGGGGGAGGGAGAGGGGAGGCCAGAGGCGGCGGTGGTGCTCACCCAAGGCCGGAGAGGCGTAGATCGGCGACGAGGTGGTCGACGGCGGCGTGCAGGTGACGGGGTAGACGCTCGGTGTCCAGGAAGTAGTCGACGACGACCTTGGCCTTCTGGATCCAGCTCCAGTGCGTGGAGGTCGACGAGGAGGCGATCTTTTGCTTCGCTAGCCCGGTGCGGCGCAGGCCATGGAGACGACGACGAAGCTCCTCCGGCTCGGTGATTGTGGAGGTGGTTCTCGGGTAGGAGAAAGAAAGGAAAAGGAGGGAGGAGGAAGAAGAGTGGCGGCGGCGCGAGGAAGGGGAAAAGTGGCGCTAGGGTTCTGGGGGAGAGGCACCTCTGGTGCTTGCTTTATAGGGGGGAGGGAAAAGAAGAGATGAAGAGAAGGAAAGAGAGGATGCGGCCTGTTTCTAGTTTTTTTTGTTTCTGTTTGTATTTTCCTTTTTTTTCTTTTTCCAGGAAATAAAAGAGAGAGAGAAGAAAATGAGGGAAAATAAGATTAGGGTTAGGGTTTCATTTTCCCAAAAATAATTTTGTGACATAGAAATTTCAAAGACATTTTAATTGTTTGCGCAAATAAAATTAGTTTTATTATTTTGGATTTAAAAAAAATAAAGGGAGTTGTCACATGTGATAAAGACATGAAATAACAACTCATTTTATTTGTTTTTTTGAATTTTGTAAAAACCACAAATGCAACAAACAAATATGATGATGTCATGATTATGCAACAAACAAAATCAACAAGCAAGAGAAATTAAAAGGGGATTACTTTTGGGATGTTACAACTCGCCACCCCTCGAAGGAATCGCGCCCCGAGATTCCAAGAAAGAAGGGAAAAGGAAAAGGTAGGGAAAAGGTAGGAGAAGTGCCTGGTTGAAGGTCGATGAAAAATTCAACAGCTCTGTCAGGTGGCATACCTGGGAGCTCCTCCGGAAAAACATCAGGAAAGAATTAGAGTAAAGAGGTGGACAGAAGGGACAAAAAGTTTACTATGCACCGGTTCAAAAGGGATACGAATTAGCATAAAACTAATAAGTGTGTGGAGGGTAGTGGAGTTGCAGATGCAAGAAAGGTTCGACACAAGGCGAAGTGACCGAAGCAACATTTCTTTTCACCATAGATAGCTCCAACCTAAGGTACTACGGAAAAACCCCGAACACGTGAAAACCTATTTTGAAAAATTAGGAAAGGAGAGAAAAATTCGTTTCACTTCCTTACCAGAAAAGATGGAGGGTGGGTGGGGAAACAAATAAAGAGAACAGAGTTCCTACTCTCGCGTTTAATTTTTCCTGAATAGCTACTAAAATAATTTCTAGACTCAACTACGACCAGTAGAAAGAGGCTAGTATAGGCGGTCCATGCTCTGATACCAATTTGTAAGCCCCACTTAGCGAAATTACATTTCACCAAGTAGAACCACAATTGGATTACATCACATGCACAAGTACGACACAAAAGGATAAATAAACATAATTCGAAATACTTTTATTACATCACAGGGGATCATACGTCCCGAATACAGCGGAAGCAAACACTCGTCTGAGTACAGACTACATCAAAGGCCAAAGGCCGGAAAATAAAAGAGGTGAACCCGCCCACGGTGGTCTCAGGCTGCCACCTAGGATCTCAATCTACTCGTCGTAGCCAGCGACGAACTCTACATAGTAGCCTCCATCTGGATCGTCGAATTCTGCTGTCGCTCCTACATCAGTGAAAACACGGGCACCGGACACCCGATGGTATGAGTACGGGGGTACTCAGCAAGTCTTACGCACAATGGTAAACGAAAGAACGGTGCACATGCAATTGGATACAAAGGATGGTTGTATGGTGGGCTTGCAGCAGCAGCACCTAACAACTACAGAAGACACGCTACAACTTGCGTCTAATTAGAATAAGGGAAGAGAGCGCTTGCGCTACTGGGCTATACTACTCACCAAGCAATACCCGTCCTGAGACAACTCCATCGTATCATATTCCCACGAGGAAGAAGTCCGGACAGTCACACGTTGATCAAATTTTAGCAGGTTTATTATTCGAATACGTCTATTTACTAGTCAACTTAGCTATTTAAGATATATGGTGATGTCTATGATCTTTTTAGCCAGCACATTACCCAAGTCGTCCATAACCGCGGACTCGGCTTTTCGAAAAGATTTAACCCTGCAAGGGTGCCCAAATGTAACCATACACGTTCGATCAACCACACGCCACAAAGGCAAAAGGTATCTCAACACGACCTTCCCCTTCACTACTACATTGGATAGGGAGCCACCTATCTGAGACTGATCCACGTGGGGAGCCCGGCCGAAACTCCTTTGCGGGCCCAAACGTTGCATGAACGGCTTCGGGAGGATAACACTCATACGATTGCTCCTCCTTCCACACTCGATAAACGAACGATCCGCAAACCTATATGCGCCCCCCATAGTTGTAACCTCTCATCTTCAACATGCATCGTGCGTATGCTCCAAATGGTAAACACCCGAACTACTTTGTGGCTCCCTAACCAATATAACAGATCCAGTACTGAGTTGCGGGGGGTTCCATAAGTCTTCCCACGTGTGGGTAGGGAGCTCATTATTGGATAAGCGGAAAAGAACGGTTTTTCCTAGGCGACACTAGAAGAACAAATCACCATAGCTGGCCTTCCGCCGGTGCCTTATCTTTAATATTATAAAGTGATTCCCACATAGCAAGTCTTCAATTATTAAGATATACCAGCTAAACATGTGATAGACCACAATCAACTCCTAAGCATGCTAGTAGATAGTAGCTGGAAACAAGCATAGGATATAGGCAGGCATATCAGGAATAACTGGACTTCTATCAGGCTATGCAATTCTATTAGGAATCGTAAGACACAACAGAACGGAAGTCCTAAAGCATGCGAGACAGGAATAGGCATCACATGAGAAAGTTGGGGAGGGGCTGCTTGCCTTGTTGCTCAGTAGCCTGGTACTGGGCTAGATCCTCGGAGGTGTCGGGGTACTCAGCAACGTCGTCGTCTACGGGTAACCCCAAACATAACAAACATAGCAATCAATACAAATGCATTCAATCAAGCATGATGACATGACAAATTTGATTATGCAGCAATTTAAGTGCTAAACATTTTATTAGGCAAGTTAAATTGGGATTTAGCAATTTAACCAACAATTGATGCATTTTAGGCAATTTTATTAGTTCAATTAATTGAAATTCTAAATTACCCGAAAGTTAAATTATTTAATTCATGCATGCAAAAATAGATTTGGACAGATTGCAATTTTAGCTTTAATTTGATATAAAATTCATAATTTTTGGAGGTGTGGTTCAAAAGTTATGAATTATACAAGTTTTAATCATTAGCAAAAGAATTATTTATTTAAGCCATTTTATTTAATTCTAAAAATCAAACAAAAATTATATTTGAACAGATTACATTTTTTATGATTTCAAAACATATTTTTATTGCAATTTTGATAAAAGAAACATGTGGTAATTAAATATTGCAAAAATAGGACAGTAAACAAAATAGCAGGGACTAGTTTGCAAAAGAAAAAGAAATTGGGGTTTTCTGGAAAGATTCCAGATCAGGATCTGGATCTGAACATTTTCCACCAGGATGTGCTCTACTCCAGAGTATGACGTGTGGGTCCTAGGGGCCCACCGGTCAGTGACTGGTAAAAGGACAACAAAAGGGGGTGGCTTAATCGCCGGAGGTGGGAGTCAAACTCGGGCCGATCTGGTGATGCAGGGGTCTAAGGCCATCTGGGCTGTGCGCGGTTTGTGTCAAGTAACAGATCCGAAGCAAGTTGAAGTGTTCCTACGCCATACCTGTTAACTGAATTTTTTTGACAGAAATTCAGACAACGGAGGCCGGACGGCGACGACAAGCGACGGGCCGGCGGTGACCTTGATCTGGCGGCGCAGGTGAGGCTCGTGCGCGTGCATGCTGGGGTGCGTGTGCGTGCAGCTCGTGCAGGGAAGGCTGGGCAGAGGAGCAGCTCGGCTCGTGCCCGCGGACGTGCGCGTGCTCGTCAGGGTGGCTTCGGCTACCGGCGGCGCTGCACTAAGGCAGGCAATCCAGAGCAAGGGGAGAGGGAGAGGGGAGGCCAGAGGCGGCGGTGGTGCTCACCCAAGGCCGGAGAGGCGTAGATCGGTGACGAGGTGGTCGACGGCGGCGTGCAGGTGACGGGGTAGATGCTCGGTGTCCAGGAAGTAGTCGACGACGACCTTGGCCTTCTGGATCCAGCTCCAGTGCGTGGAGGTTGACGAGGAGGCGATCTTTTGCTTCGCTAGCCCGGCGCGGCGCAGGCCATGGAGAGGACGACGAAGCTCCTCCGGCTCGGTGATTGTGGAGGTGGTTCTCGGGTAGGAGAAAGAAAGGAAACGGAGGGAGGAGGAAGAAGAGTGGCGGCGGCGCGAGGAAGGGGAAAAGTGGCGCTAGGGTTCTGGGGGAGAGGCACCTCTGGTGCTTGCTTTATAGGGGGAGGGAAAAGAAGAGATGAAGAGAATGAAAGAGAGGATGCGGCCTGTTTCCAGTTTTTTTTTTGTTTCTGTTTGTATTTTCCTTTTTTTCTTTTTCCAGGAAATAAAAGAGAGAGAGAAGAAAATGAGGGAAAATAAGATTAGGGTTAGGGTTTCATTTTCCCAAAAATAATTTTGTGACATAGAAATTTCAAAAACATTTTAATTGTTTGCGCAAATAAAATTAGTTTTATTATTTTGGATTTAAAAAAAAATAAAGGGAGTTGTCACATGTGATAAAGACATGAAATAACAACTCATTTTATTTGTTTTTTTTTGAATTTTGTAAAAACCACAAATGCAACAAACAAATATGATGATGTCATGATTATGCAACAAACAAAATCAACAAGCAAGAGAAATTAAAAGGGGATTACTTTTGGGATGTTACAAGGAGGTATTACTTTAGTTGCAAATGATAATGATGAGCTTATCCCTCAAAGTGTTGTAGTCAGTTATAGAATGTGCATTGATTTTTGAAAATTAGCAAGGCTACGAAGAAAGATCATTTTCCCTTACCTTTTATTGATCAAATGTTAGAAACTCTTTCTAAGAATACTCATTTTTGTTTTCTAAGAGAAAACAACTTTTACCTGTCCTTATGGAACTTATGCTTATAGACGCATGCCTTTTGGTTTATGTAATGCTCCTGCTACTTTTCAAAGATGCATGTCTGCTATTTTCCATGGCTTTTGTGAGAAAATTGTAGAAGTATTCATGGACGATTTCTCCATCTATGGGACTTCCTTTGATAATTGCCTACACAATCTTGATAAAGTTTTGTAGAGATGTGAAGAGAACCTTGTTCTGAATTGGGAGAAATGTCATTTTATGGTTAATGAAGGAATAGTTCTTGGACATAAAATTTCGGAAAGAGGCATTGAAGTGGATAGAGCTAAAATTGAAGCTATAGAAAAGATGCCATGTCCAAGAGATGTTAAAGGTATACGCAGTTTTCTTGGTCATGCTGGTTTTTATAGGAGGTTTATAAAAGATTTTTCTAAAACTTCTAAACCTCTTACTAATCTTTTACAAAAAGATGTTCCTTTCATTTTTTACGATGATTGTAAAGAAGCTTTTGAAATTCTTAAGAAAGCTTTAACAACTGCTCCAGTTGTTCAACCCCCAGATTGGAATTTGCCTTTTGAGATAATGTGTGATGCTAGTGATTTTGTTGTAGGTGCTGTCTTAGGGCAGTGCATCGATAAAAAGCTGAATGTTATTCATTATGCTGGCAAAACTCTTGATAGTGCTCAAAAGAATTATACTACTACGGAAAAGGAATTCTTAGCTGTTGTTTTTGCTTGTGATAAGTTTAGACCTTACATTGTTGACTCTAACGTAACTATTCATACTGATCATGGTGCTATTAAATATCTCATGGAAAAGAAAGATGCTAAGCCACGACTTATTAGATGGGTTCTTTTGTTGCAAGAATTCGATTTGCATATAGTTGACAGGAAGGGTGCTGACAACCCAGTTGCTGATAATTTGTCTTGGTATGCAGATTATGCTAACTTTATTGTTTTCAAATTTTTGCCTCCAAATTTTACTTATCAGCAAAGGAAGAAATTCTTTTATGATCTGAGGCATTATTTTTGGGATGACCCACATTTATATAAAGAAGGAGTTAACGGTATTATTCGGCGTTGTGTTCCGGAGTATGAGCAAGGAGAAATCTTGAGAAAATGCCATAGCAGTCCTTATGACGGACATCATGCTAGAGACAGAACTGCACACAAAGTGCTACAATCAGGTTTTTATTGGCCTACTCTATGCAAGGATGCAAGAAAATTTATTTTATCTTGCAATGAATGCCAAATAGTTGGCAACATTAGTAGACGTAATGAAATTCCTATGAATTATTCTCTTGTTATTGAAACCTTTGATTGTTGGGGATTTGACTTTATGGGTCATTTCCCCAGTTCGCATGGTAATACTCATATACTTGTTGCTGTTGATTATGTCACTAAATGGGTAGAAGCCATCCCTACTCCTAGTGTTGATCATAAAACCTCTTTGAAAATGCTTAAGGATGTCATTTTTCCTAGGTTTGGTGTAGAAAAACTCTTGCTAAATATGATGTTAATCATAGAGTGTCTTCACCTTATCATCCTCAAACTAGTGGACAACTGGAATTAACTAATAGGGAGATTAAGTTAATCTTACAAAAGACTGTTAACAAATCTAGAAAGAATTGGTCTAAGAAACTTAATGATGCTTTATGGGCTTATAGAACTGTCTTCAAAAATCCCATGGGCATGTCTCCTTATAAAATGGTTATGGAAAAGCTTGTCATTTACCACTAGAATTAGAACATAAAGCTTATTGGGCAACTAAAGAGCTTAATGATGATTTTAAGCTTGCCGGTGAAAAAAGACTGTTTGATATGAGTTCTTTAGATGAGTGGAGAAGTGAAGCTTATGAAAATGCCAAATTGTTTAAAGAAAAAGTTAAGAAGTGTCATGATAAAAAGATTTTGAAAAGAGAATTTAGTGTGGGAGACAAAGTACTATTGTATAGGTCTCATCTTAGATTTTTTGCAGGAAAGCTCTTATCAAAATGGGAAGGTCCCTTTATTATCGAAGAAGTTTATCGCTCCGGTGCCATCAAAATTAATTCATTGGACGAAGATAAACCACAAAGTGGTTAATGGCCAGAGGCTCAAGCATTACATCTCTGGGGATCCACTTGAAAAAGATGTCGATATAATACAAGTTGTGACTCCAGAAGAATTCATCAAAAACAAATACCGGAAGGATCCAGAGTCAGAATTGCAATAGGTATCAGTTCCCGTAAGTAAACTTCCTCGTAAAATTCCAGAAAATTTATATTCATCGTTTTTAGGAAATATAATAAATTTGGACACAAATAAGAGACGGAGTCGGAGACCTGGGTGCCCAGGTGGCACCTGGCCGCGGCCCAGGTCTCGGTCGTGCCTGGGCCCCACCTGGAGACCCAGGAAACCTTCTTCAACTCCGCCTTGTCTCTTCGCTTTCCTTTTGTTCGGCAAATTTTTGCTATATATTTACCCGGATCTCTCGAGGTCCGTATCTCGTGTTTTCGATGCTTTTTGTTTTCGAGTTGTTTCTGCCAGGTCTCAAACCCTAGATCAAGATGTCTTCTTGCGGATCAAGTGGAGAGGACTACGCCGCTAGGCGCCGTCGTGAACTTCAATGGGCAACGACGGAGCTTTTGCTGGATGGGCAACCGAAGAGGAGATTGCCGCTAGGAGGGCCGATATGGAACGCAGCGTCTTGGAAGAAGTAAGGAGGGCGCCACCATGTCGCTCTGCAGGACCAGCATCTGGGACACCAAGGCCGCGCAATTCCACTTTCGTGGGATCCATTAACTATCAGCGTGCTTTTTCTCACAATATGCAGGGAGCAGCGCCGCCGAGTCTTGATCCACTCTCAATCCCTACTGTTGCTGAAGCGCATAGAGTCACATACCAGTTCTGTGAGCAATTCTGCGTCCTTATGACGGAAGTGGAAATACTCCATGAAGAGAACACTAGACTCCGGCGGATGCTGCAACGTTTCCTCACACCTATTACTGTAGTTCCTCCGTCACCCCCGAAGGAGTAATTTGGACGTCATGGGTAATGAAACTCCCTTAGCTTGTTCCAAGCTTGGGGGAGTGCCTCGGTATCATCATTATCTTTTACCTTTATATCTTCTAGTCGTGTGTCATGTCTTGAGTAGAGAAGTTATCATATGAAATAGTTGTGTGCATTGTGGTCGTCCTCCTATCATGTATTAGCTTTGTATCTGTTGGTGTGGTTGTCGTTATGGAATATTAATGAGAAGTCTTGTTTTTAGTTTCCCGCACCGTTTTATTCTAGCTTGCAAGTAATCTCTAGATCTCTTTGGAAGAGTGTTGGCCTCACATTGGGTGTAGCTTTGGAAATCTTGTTGAGTGTTGGCAAACATAGAATTGGCCAGTAGCAACAATTCTTGGATGCTTGAGTAGAGAAGAAAGTTTCACTTGCAAATATATTATCTTTGATATCTTACAGATTTGTCGGTTTCCAAGCCTTATATTCTTGAATAAAGACTTTATGCTGACGAGGAAGATGGCTCTCTAAGGTATGATCAATCTTATCGCTAGTAATATATATTGTTTGTATCTCTCAACACTTATGCTTGCTAGCCTAAAACCTTGCATTGAGAGGGAATACTTCTTGTGCACCCAAATCCTTGAGCCAAACACATTTACCATTTGTGTCCACCATACCTACCTACATGTGGTATTTCCTTGCCACTCCAAGTAAAATTTTCATGTGCTATCTTTAAAACTTTCAAAATTCTCCTTTTTGTGTCTATGTTTTTAAGCTCATGAGGAAGTAGTAGGAAGCTAGATATAAACTGTGAAAAGTAAGGTCATTTCCCCCCCCCTTTCACCCGGTATTGATGGTTTACGTCCTCACTTGAATTTACCGAGAGCGGTTTAAGCAAAATATAAATATAACCCACCATTTTCCTCCGCACAATGCAAACCTGATAAATCAGTCAAACATTGGTTAGTGGTGAAACCAAGGAGAACGAGGAGTGACCTCATTCCTCTAAGTACCATCCGCTCTCAAAAGTCTAAAAGCCTTGCTTGAAATGGGGGACTAGCTAGTTTCTTTATTGTGAAGTCGTTGACGAAAGCACGCATGTCTCAAAACTGTTTTACTTCTATTTCAAAAATTAAAAAGCTCTAGCACATGACTAATCCCTGCTTCCCTCTGCGAAGGGCCATTCTTTTACTTTTATCTTGAGTCAGTTCACCTATTCCTTCTGTCCTTTACTAGCAAAACAAATGGTGTTGAGTTGAGATACAATCAATTATATTGCAGCAATATGTTTGATGATGTTTTATTGCAGTTGGCAGTACCATTGTGGTAAACAAGTTGAAAGTTGAGCTTTGCTGAATAATCATCTTCCTCGTACGGTATTTATACTTTTATTGCAATAATATAACTCTTGGAAGTTTCCAATGATGCATAGAGTCTTTGATGATTGAAACTCATGATATCTGCTAAATAATAGCTCATATATATAGATTCTCCTTGAAAGATAAGTTTGATATGTTAGATGTTCTCTGACCAAGAACACAGTTTGCCATCGCTCAATTATGTTTTTCTCTGTGCACCTCTATATGTGATTGAATCATCACTTGTTCTTTAAGTTTGATATGAGAAAAGGTTGATGTGTAGAATGAGTGTGTGCTTGTTTAGTAAATACTGATGCTTCTTGTCCGTATTCGTTATTATCGACACTTCACTCCATAAACCTGTGGTCATGTTTACCGAGCTCAGTATTCGCTTGGGGACAAGTGAGGTCTAAGCTTGGGGGAGTTGATACGTCCATTTTGCATCACTATTTTATATCATAATTTACAGTTATTCATGGATATATTTCATATTATAATGCTATGCTTATGTTATTTTTATCTTATTTTGCATGTTTGATGATTGTTGGTGATTTGACTGCCGGAGCCCGGAATCAGCTGGAAAAGGCACCGTCAAGATACTATACTTCTGCATCGCCAAAAATTCCGCAAAAATTCAGGGATCAGTATTTTACCAGATGACGAGAGAAGTCAGAAGAGGGACCAAAGGGGAGCCACCAGGGCACCAGGCGCCACCTGGCCGCGGCCCACCCCTAGGCCGCGCCTAGGGCCCACCTGGTGGCCCTGGGTCGCTTCCGGTTTTCCCCCTTTCGCGTATATGATCTATCTAACCTAAAAATTATCGGGGACACTTCGAAGAAATATTCCGCCGCCGCCTCGGGGGCGGAAACCACAGAGAGAGAAAAAGCTCTCCGGCAGGGAGAAATCTGCCGGGGAAATTCCTTCCCGGAGAGGGGAGATCGTCGCCATCATCATCGTCACAGGCTTCATCGGGATCATCATCAACATCATCCTCACCGACAGCACCATCATCCCCACATCTCCACTCCGTTCCGCTGTTGCATCTAGGGTTATACCTATTGTAGTTCATTGGGATCACTTTTCCGGTGTTGATTGCCTTGTGTAGTTGATGTTATTGAGTTTTATCGGTCAAATACTTTTATGATCAGATTGTTACTCATCCATTCATCACCTCTGATTATGATCCATATGATGTCTTGTGAGTAGTTTGTTTAGTTCTTGAGGACATGGGAAGTCTCGTTGCAAATAGTGGAATTATGCTGAGTAATATTTAATGGTTTGATATTTAAGTTGTGGTGCTATTCTTCTAGTTGTGTGGTGTGAACGTCGACTACATGACACTTCACCTTTATGGGCCTAGGGGAATGCATCATGCATTTAGTTTGCTTGTGAGGTGGTTGCAGGAATGACAGAAACCTAAACCCCCGCCGGTAAACTAGTGCATGAGGGAGTGTAGGATCTCGGACTTTAAGGTTGTGGTTAGTTAATTCTTAAATACTTCCTTGAATTTGCGGATGATTGTAGGGAAGTGTAATCACAAGTGTGTTCCAGTCCAAGTAAGGGCGGTTCATTAGCATAGGTTCACCCACACAACACTTAGCAAAACATTAAACATTAAGCAACGGTATGAAGCGAAAGTGACTTGACATAACTCCCATGTGTCCTCAGGAGCGCTTAGCCATCATAACTAGAATCACCGGCTTGTCCTTTGTGCTAAAAAGGATTGGGTCACTTGCTGCAATAATTATTGCTCCTTTTAATTTATTCGCAATTTATTTATTTGTTACTATAAAACCCATAATAATCCGTCTGTTAGTGTTTGTAGTGAAACCTTGCATGAATCTAAAAGCCAACACCTTCTGCTCCTCGTTGGGTTCGAGACTCTTATTTATCAAAAGTACTATGATAGATCCTCTATACTTGTGGGTCATCAGCGAGCTATTTAAGATTGCAGGTGTACCAAGAGAGGTAATCATGAGGAAATTATTTTCACTATCACTGAAGGAGAAAGCATTGGATTGGTATAGACTTCTGGATAATTCTCATTTTATGGGTTGGAAAGAGCTTATGTCTCTCTTTTACTCCAAATTCTATCCTCTTCATGAAATTCATCAAGATAGAAATTATATCTATAATTTTTTGCCTCGTGACGGAGAGAGCATCCCTCAAGCTTGGGGGAGATTAAAATCTTTAATGCTCAAATGCCCCAATCATGAGATTTCTAATGAGATTATTGTTAATAACTTTTATGCAAGGCTATCACGTCATGATAAGGATATGCTTGATGCTTCTTCTCTTGGGTCTTTTACAAGAAAAAAGGTGAATGCTAAATGGGATCTTATTGAAAGGATCTATCGTAATGCTGAGGATTGGGAGATCGACAAAGGTAAAGAAACATGTATAAACTATGAGTATGATTGCATTAAATCTTTTGTGGAAACTGAAAGTTTTAGTGTTCTTAGTGCTAAGTTTGGGCTTGATTCTCAATTTGTTGTTGATTTTTGTAAGTCCTTTGCAACTCATATTAATATCCCTAAAGAAAAGTGGAATAAGTATCATGAACCTTTTAAAGATGTTTGCAGAAAATACATGCATGCTAATAATGAGATACAAGTCCATACCGTTGAATCTGTTTTACCTGCTATTCACTTTCAAAAACCACCGTTTCCTATAAATATTAAAGAACACTCTACTGTTGCTAGTGTGGTTAATAAAAGTGAAAGAAAAACTTTAGAACCCGATGAACAAATTGAAATCGCTTCTCTAGTAGCTTTGGTTAAAGACCTTTTCACTGAAAATGTTGACGGGGGTTCTATTAATTTTTGTGAGGCTGCTACTGACATTGTTAGATAGTGGGAGCCTCAAGGCCACGAAACCCAACTTTCATGGTACTCATTAACCCTCGACGTTATTACTCTCATAATGTGTAGGGGACGGTTCCTATGGATCAGGATCGTGATATAGCACCTCTCTTGACGGAAGCTCATTGAGTTGCTGATCAGTTATGTGAGCAGTTCCACGTTCTGAAGGCCAAAGTGGCAATTCTGGAAGCAGAAAATATAGAGCTTCGTCGGACGCTCGGAAATTATCTTACACCACTTTTAGTTGCTCCACCGTCACCTCCACAGGACTAAGCTCGAGTAATTTTGATAATGGCACTCCCTTGGCTTGTTCCAAGCTTGGGGGAGTGCCTCGGTATCTTTATCTTTATCATTATCTTCTTTTGCTTTGGTCGTGTGAGTTATATCATGGGTAGAGAAGTTATCATGTAGTATGGTATTGCAATGTGTTCTATCACTCCTTTAGAGTGTTCTATGTATCCTTTGGTGTGTGGTTTTCTATAATGGAATATAAATGAGAAGTCTTCTTTCTTCTGCACTTTATATTTTATTATAGCAATCTTCCTCATATGCTGGTCTTGTGGTAAGTGGTGATTTAACATTGGGTGTGAGAGTAGAACTTTATTTAGTCTTGGCAAGCATGACTTTGGTTAAATGCAACAAATGCTTTGATGCTTGAGCACAGAAGAGGAATTTACATGCAAATATATTATCTTTGATATCTTACATGCTTGTGAGTCCTCTAACTTTATGCTCTTTTGTTGAAAGAATTATTCTGACAAAGATGATGGCTTAATGTTGCATGTTTGATTTATTGTTCTAGATAGTATATTTTATTAATAGCTCTCAACACTTTATGTTTGCTATAAAGCCTTGCTGGCCTAAAGCCTTGTACTAGCGGAATGACTGCTCGTGCATACAATCCTTTAGCCAATCCACCTTTCACAAGTGTCCACCATACCTTCCTACATGTGGTATTTCTCAACCACTCCAAGTAATTTGGCATGCACTACCTTTTAAACCTTCAAAGTATTCTGTTTTGTGTCTCTGTTCTCAGCTCATGAGGAGTCAGTAGAACACTAGTGATCTTCCATGCTATTCAGGTTCTTCTTCCTCTTTCACCCGATGAGTATGGAATCGTACTCATTTAAATTTGCCAAGGGTTCCCAGCCTGCAAAAGATAATTACAACATAACACTCTCCTTCACACAGTGCACCTGAGAAATTAGTCAAACATTGGCTAGTGATAAACAAAGGAGAAGAGGAACATACTCGATCCTCTATGGGAGCCGCTCTCACAATTCTAAAAACTAAAGTCTAGCGTGGAAGTTTCACTAGTCTCTACTGTCAGTCGTTGACGAGGCATGCACCTCTCAAAATTATTTTATATCTCCATTTTCAAAATTGAAAAGCTCTAGTGCATGATAAATCCCTGCTTCCCTCTGCGGAGGGCCTTTCTTTTACTTTTTTGTTGAGTCAGTACACCTACTTCCTCTATTCTCCACAAGCAAATCTAGAGTGTTGATTTATGATGTTATCATTTATGTTATTTGCAATATGTCTATTATGTTTCATTGCAGTTATTCATTTTCCTTTTGTGTCAGCTTTAATGCTTTTATCAAAAGAATACCGCCTCGATGATTTACAACTCGTGGAAAGATGACTTTATAGTTGAACATTTATTGGACCCTTCTTGAAATATAAGTTTGATAAGTATAATTGTTTCTTAACTGAGAGTATAGTTTGCCAATACTCAATAAGCTTTTATCCTATTACACCTTAACATGTTATTATTGCATCACTTGTTCTCGAGAACTTTTATGAGAATAGGTTGCTGTTTAGAATATATTTGCGTTGGGTAAGTAAATACTGATGTTTCATGTTCGTATTCTTTATTATCGACACTTCACTCCATAAACCTGTGGTCATGTTTATTCAGCTCAGTTTTCGCTTGGGGACAAGCGGAGTCTAAGCTTGGGGGAGCTGATACATCCATTTTGCATCAATGTTACATCATAATTTGTCTTTATTCATTGATATATTTCATATTATGATACATTACTTATGTTGTTTTATCTTATTTTGCATGTTTTGCATTTATGGGGGATTCATCTGCCGGAGTCCGGAAACAGCCGAAAAAGCACCTGTCAAGACACCTGACCTCCGAAGCCCCCAAAATTCCAGGAAAACAAGGAAGTCATTATTTCGGGAAATAAGCCACAGAGCCAGAAGAGGGCACAGAGGTGAGCCACCGGGGGCAGGGGCGACCCCTAGCCGCGGGTCCCCCTAGGGCCGCGAGTGGGACCCGCCCCTGGGCCTTGTGGCCCCTCTCCAGCACCTCTTCAGCGTACTTCTTATCCTTGACCTAAAATCGTCGGAGGCATCCACACATAATTTTTCCGCCGCCTCTGCGAGGCGGAAACCAGACAGAGAGAAGGTCTCCGGCAGGGAGAAATCTGTCGGGGAAATTCCCTTGCGGACGGGGAAATCGTCGCCATCGTCATCGCCATCACGCTGGGCATCGTCGGGATCGTCATCAACATCATCTCCACCACCAGCACCATCATCACCATCATTCCCCCATCTCATCTCGTTGTATCTTTTGAAGTTATGACTTGTTTAGTTCATTGGGATCACTTCCCAGGGTGTTGATTACTGTTTGTAGTTGATGCTTGCGAGTTTTATTGGTGAATTATTGTTACAATCAGATTGTTACCCATATTCATATCACCTCTGATGATGATCCATATGATGTCTTGTGAGTAGTTCGTTTGGTTCTTGAGGATATGGGGAAAGCCTAGTTGCTAGTAATTGCATAATGTTGAGTAATATTTAATTGTTTGCTAATAAATGTTGTGGTGTTATTCCTCTAGTGGTATTGTGTGAACGTCGACTACATGATACTTCACCTTTTAAGGTCCTAGGGGAATGCATGGTGTATTTAGTTTGCTTATGGTAGGGTTGCCGGAGTGACAGAAACCTGAACCCTAATTCGCAAGCTAGTGCACTAGGGAGTGTAGGATCTCAGAGTTTAAAGCTGCGGTTAGATTGTTATCTTAATTACTTTCTTGTAGTTCCGGATGCTTGCAAGAGGTTTAATAACAAGTATGCATTTGTCCAAGTAAGGGTGGTGCATTAGCATAGGTTCACCCACACAACACTTATCAAAACATTGAAGATTAATCAACGGTGTGCAATGAAAGTAGCTTGGCAGAAATTCCCATGTGTCCTCAGGAACGTTTTAATCATCATAAGTAACACCACCGGCTTGTCCTTTGTGCTAAAAAGGATTGGGCTACTTGCTGCAATAATAGTTGCAATATCTTATATACTTGTTCTTTATTCGCTCGTTACAACAAAAACCCATAAACATTTTCCTTTTAGTGCTTGCAGTGAAACCTTGCTGAAATCCACTTGTCAACACCTTCTGCTCCTCGTTGGGTTCGACACTCTTACTTATCGAAAGGACTACGATAGATCCCCTATACTTGTGGGTCATCAGGCTGCTGGATGCTAAGAACCGTTGTGCGGCCTCGAGGCAAGTCCGAGCCTTGCCACTGTGCGACGTGCGGCGGAGCGGAGGTCGCTAGCGTGAGGCGGCGAGCACAAGATGGGCATCACCTCTCATCTGCGTGCTAGATGGCGCCGAAACTGGCAGACAGGCATGCGTTCTGCATCCTGCGCCAGTGGACGAGGAGGCACCGACGCGAATAGGGCTAAGGAATCCCTCAATTCCCATCTCGGGTTCCTGACCCAACGAACGCCGTCGTCGTCTCCATCCTGCCAGCCTGCACCACCACCCTCTCCTCCACTCCGTCCCGCTCGTCCCAGCGCGGTCCCGGCGACCCACCTCGTCCACTACATCGATAGGAACATAGGGAGTGCCCCGCTAGTGTACCTGTGCGAACGCCGACCCTCGGCGCGGCCCCTGCCCAGGCCAATCCACTTGGCCGACCCGAAGTTCGCGAGCCGCGCGCGTCGGTGGCAGAGGGCGGGCCGTCTGGGTGACCTGTGCGACCGGCTCCAGTGCGGTCGTGCCGTGGTAGAGAGGTTGCACACGTCAAGATCGTTGCCGGAGAAGGAGATGAAGGGCACCGACGAGCAGATCCAGGCCTAGTTCTTTTGGCGGCCCTCCCCCAGCTTCCTGGAGAAGCCGCACCTAAAATTTAGCTAGGCTTCCGAAATAGTTTAGACTAAACTAGTTTAGAAACCTATCTAAATTTTGGTGACGTCTTTTTCAGGAAGCTGGGGAAGGGCAGCTTCTCGGAAAAGCCACCTAGTAAGCCAAAAAGAACTGGCCCCAGCCTCTTTGTCATTTTTGCAATTTAGTCTTTTGTTTTTATTCCATATTTGTCCCTATGGGGTCCATACCCTGCCACATCGACAAATACAGTGATGCATATGCCACCAGTGACCGTATCTAAATGTTTACGCGTATTTTGTGACCGTAAATAGGTATATTCAAGTAAGATGACCTAAGCTATACCTTTCCCTTTGGTGGCTGCTACGGCGAGGCCGAAAAGGAGGGACATACGTTAGTATTTTGTTTAGGATTCTTCTATCTTTTCAGATTTCGGTGTTTAGGTGTCTTGTAATTGAAATTTATTTTATAAATGAGACATGTAGTACCAAAAAATAAGTATTTTAAGCATTGCACATTTGCACATTTGCACGATGTGCGAGGAGAGTCAACACAGGTGTTCCCTTTTATGCTCACATTAAAAGGGGAAACAAAGGAGGAGAAAAAAAAATCTAGGGTTTGTTCAAGTCCGTTTCCGGGGAGCCAACTGTACCCCAAACTCCCGTGCCCTCCGCTTCCTCAGCCGCAACCAAAGAGGCGTCGCCGGCGGCAGGCAGCCGCAGCCGCGTCCTGCTCACCGGTCTCGTCTTGCAGGACAGGAGCGGCGACGGCAGCAGCTCGGGGAGCTCGCAGCCGCAGCGGCAGCAAAAGGATAGGCGCAGGCGGGCGGCACTCTACTGCCCCGTAGCCTCGGATAGAGGCCCCTCTTCCGATTCGAGGTGATTCGAGACCCCTCGTCTTTCTCCCCTGTTGTGCGGCGTGGTAAATTTATTGCTAGCTCAACAGCGAGCTTACACTGGTTTGTGTTGGTCTTTTTCCATGCTCAAATTGTTGCGCAAGCTGCAGTCCTGTACCAGGTTAAAATGGTAGGAAGACAACCAATTACCCCAATTACTATACTAGTCTTAAGTGCTGTGAGTTCGAGGTGAACTGGATGATCAAAAAGTTATATTTTTTTGGCGACGATGATTAATCTTGTAGTGTTCATGGGTGACCTTGCTTTTAGTATTGCTGCATTTTCTTGGCTTCCCTTTTTGTTTGTTGCGGATCTATGCAAAATTAAGTTCTAGCATTGCATCTTGCTGTCTCATTGGATTCTTGTTTAGTATTAAATCCTGAATACTCTATGCCTGTCCACGGGATAAACTTACGTCAGAATGTTGAATACTTCTGTATGCTAGGTGTTATCTGTTTTTACTGAAATGTGGTTTATTTCAATCCTTTACTTACAATCAAACAATGGGGGATTTTTTTCTGTGAGGAAAGTGGAAACTGGGTGTGGAGCTATAAATGGTATATTTTGGGTTTGAGCTGATCACCAATGGGAATATGAAGAACAAGAGTATGCATTACTGCACATTTAAATTATCCATTCATTTTTTGTGTGGCAATTGCCGAACTCCAGAGATTGACACCTTAAGCCTGCATAGAAGTCATAGATATGCAATTATGCATGTGTTCTCTCCCTAGGGCCGAGATTTAATGTGCTACATTTATTACTTTATTCATCACGTGTAGAAAATGTTTAATTGTGGAACTGTGTTTTAATTGTGGAACTGTGTTCTCCCATTTAAATGACATGTTTACCAATCATGCTGTTTCAGTCTGGTAATCTGGTTATCAAAGTAATAAGTTGTGTGTTTCTCAATGCCACTTGGATATGAAGTACGAATTTGGAAGTTTGATCATGTCTGATTTACATTGGTCTTTAATCTTTGCATAAATATTAGTTTTTTTTGTTGACGTGGTTTATCCATCAGTGTACAGGGAGCAGAAATTATATCTACAGCTTTGTCACAACCCACAACAAAGGAATCTTTATTTGCCGCAACCCTTCTCTCTGGGAGTTACATATTGGGATTACTCTGCAATGGCAGAAGCCAGCCCTAGAACAGAAACATCAACAGATGATACTGATGAAAATCTCATGGCAAGTATTTTCTTATTCTTGTTTCCAAGGCGAAGGCTTGTCCATTATCTGAGATATTCGGCATGAACATTAATTGTCTTCTTTTATTGTATGAAGTGGAGAACAGCCTAAGTATTTTTACCAAACAAGAAATGAGTGATCGTAATGTATAACCTATGATACAAAATTGAGGTTTATCATTTTCATGTAAAAAATATCTGTGGCTATGTATCCATATTGATGAGGTCAACAATTACAAGTGAACAATGTGAGGAAGAGTGGTAAGAGTTATGTACCAAATGTAGAGGATGTTTTGTAAGATAATATAGGTGTGTTTTATAAGATATTTATATTACTTGCTGTTCGTTCAATGGTCTGTAATTTTTGTGCAAAATGTGTAAACTAAGCGGTCAGCAACATCGTGCTGCTACTTAAATTTTCTTTTTGAATAAATCTTCTATCACAGAATTGCCCTTACAACACAGGGTAGATTGTAGCCTTTGTATGGATTCCATCAGGCCTCTTGAGAAGTGCTTAAACCTCAGAACATTAATAGAATGAAGCCTTCACATTTGATAATCCAATAGAACTATGTGTTTTGAATGGACAGGTCACATAGATGTCCATCAAATTAGGAGTATAGAAAACATGAACAGACAGCTTTTTTTATAACTATTAAGATATCTAGCAACATATTGTTTTGGAAATATCATATGACACTTGTTAAGTTGGCTCACTGCTTGATTTGGATCACCCCCCCTTCCATGAATAACCTTTTACTTGCATTTTGTCTTTTACACTAACTTGTCGGATTGGACCATCAATAGTATCGCATGTACAACTAAGAAACACATGTAATGTAGAGATTTTAACTTACCAAGCAAGGTGTAAGTAGATTATGTTGTAGTTGATAGTGGCAGTAATGAGGTGGATGCTCCTATAAGAAGGTATTCAAAATACATTATGTCTGCTTTGTACACCCTAGCATGTGGTACATGCAAACCAACATCATATAAACTTGGTGGTATTAAAACTTTCTGCACCCACAACCTTATGACATACAGGACCTTTGTAGGTCATAAAAACAATAATAAACGAATTTAGAGCTGCTAAGTGGCCAAATTCATTTTTTTGCCTATGTAAGTGACTACGTTGATGTCGTAAACCTTACTTTTCTTCACTATCTTTTCAACAATCTGTGTCAAAGCATAAAAGGAAAGTAGATTTTCAGATAAATGGTGAAGAAATCTCATTGAACTCTCAACATGAAACATGGGGAATCTAGGAGAGAGCAAACATGGCTTAGATAGGAATAACGTGAGTTTGATAATTATGTTGTCATCTGCAGCTTGAACCAGGACAAGACGCTCTTGCTCTCGTTTCTGACTCTAGTGACAGATCCAGAGAGAAAAATGGAGATCAAAAGGTAAAAGTTTTCAAGTAGCTTTCTCCGCTTCGTTTCATATTATTGCTATTGCAACAAACACTTTGCTGATAGCTTATGTTGTTAGACAATGCGTCGACTTGCTCAAAATCGTGAAGCTGCAAGGAAAAGTCGTTTGAGGAAGAAGGTACTTGAATGTTACTGTTAGCTTCTGAAGCATATTGCTACAATAGATAAAGTCTTGGTCTTAGTGACGGTGCTTTTTATTTTTGTCAGCTTCTTGGTAAACTTGGCATTTTGTTCTACTGCTTTTTTGAATTATGTTATTTTTGTATAGTAAACTGTATTTTGTTATCTGGCCTTTTTTATTTTCTTCTATTGGGGTTCAGTAAGTGTTGGTGCTAGTCCGGTACACGCATTATATTGCTGAGGAAAAATAGAGGGTTGGATCAATTAGTGTAGGCCTGTGTATAATTTTAAGGTTAGATTGAGCACATGCAGTTCTAGTGGTTTTACATGTAAGCTTGGAGTATGAACTAAGTTGAAAAGCTTCTGCTAATTGGCTTCTTAAGGAGCTTTCATTCCTACAAGTCGACCGGATTATTCTGTTCACACTTTCTTTACATTGACCGTGGCCTTTATGTGGTGTTTGTAATTTGTAATGTTGCTCTCTTTTGTAGGCATATGTTCAACAGTTGGAGAATAGCAGGCTAAAGCTTACCCAGCTAGAGCAGGAGTTGCAACGAGCTCGTCAACAGGTTTGCTTTTAATGGTTGTAACTGTTTTCAGTTCTTGTTGGAGGACTGCATTTGAAGCTTATGGAAATTTTGTTTGCAGGGCATCTTTATATCTAGTTCAGCAGACCAATCCCATTCCAAGAGTGGAAATGGTAATATCAAATATTTCCAGTGATAAATATGTAATCATTATTTGCCACATAAACTATTTGTCATCACCACGGAAGTGTCCAACCAATACCTGTCACATTCCATTATTTTTTGATAAAGAAATAACTATGCTGTGTCACAGGGGCATTGGCTTTTGACATGGAGTACGCACGGTGGTTGGAAGAACACAATCGACAAGTTAATGAGCTGAGAGCTGCAGTTAATGCGCATGCAGGCGATAATGATCTTCGTAGTGTTGTTGAGAAGATCATGTCGCACTATGATGAGATATTTAAGCAAAAAGGAAATGCAGCCAAGACAGATGTCTTTCATGTGTTATCAGGCATGTGGAAGACACCAGCAGAGAGGTGTTTCTTGTGGCTAGGAGGTTTTCGGCCTTCTGAGCTTTTAAAGGTGTGTAATGCAGTCTTATGATTTACTTATAATCTTTTGGAATAGCAAAGCCATCTTATTAACATAAGTCCAATGTTGCTCCGGAAGATGTTAGTCTAGAATGAGGAAATTGTCCCAAAGCCTTAGGATGTAATTCCTCTGTTTGAAAATAGATGACCTTTTTAGTCTCTTCAACGTTACTCAGAAATACTTGTCCGTGTACACTTCCAGAGCAATTTTAGTCACTGTGTTTCTGTTTTACCCTTCATCAATTTCAGAAAAAACGAGCTAATTAACTCTTCTGCTTGTATGCATGCCTTATTTCTTGGAGGGAAAATAGGGCAATTTAATGCCTAAATTAGGGGCAGGCATCTCACTCACACTCTTAATTCTTGTGCTCAGCTCTAAAAGGACATATATTTTGAAACGCGGGGAGTATTTTTCCATGTGTTGTATATTATCAGGGTCACATTAATGGATATATGGTGCTCTAGGCAAATTACATATTTGGAGAATGCAACATCATGTGTCTGCTTTGCATCCTCTTTGGTGTACTTGCTTTCCTGTTACTGAATATAGTGTGGTAGCACTTCCTTTGGCTCCTTCTTGGTTTTGCAAGTGCTGATGAATTTATCGATGAGTTACTAATAAGCAAAGAAACTGCAGCTTCTTTCAACGCAGCTTGAACCTCTAACTGAGCAGCAGCTGTCAGGGATATGCAACCTTCAGCAGTCATCGCAACAAGCTGAGGATGCTCTTTCACAAGGAATGGAGGCCCTTCAGCAGTCCTTGGCAGAAACATTGGCTGGGTCTATTGGCTCTTCTGGATCAACAGGAAACGTGGCAAACTACATGGGTCAAATGGCCATGGCCATGGGAAAGCTTGGAACCCTTGAGAATTTCCTTCTCCAGGTATTTACTTTACTTCAAGCATATTGTTTGGTAAAGATGATTGTGAAATAATGCTATAACAGCTAGGGTGGAGTATATAAATTCCTGTAGGGTATAGTTTGAAATCATCTGCTCAATCCTGTTTAACTATGCCTTTTGTGACTGGTGCGTTTATGACTCATTTCTTGTTTTAATTACACCAAGGCTGACAACCTGCGGCAGCAGACTCTTCAGCAGATGCAAAGGATCCTGACCACTAGGCAATCTGCCCGTGCACTTCTTGTGATAAGTGATTACTCATCACGTCTTCGTGCCCTAAGTTCTCTCTGGCTTGCTCGACCGAAGGAATAGGAAGTGCGTCTCATTTTGGCGGTCTGGGATTGATGGTGGATAGTCATGCAACAGACTTGATTCAGAGAAACTTGCACATACTATAATCCAAAGAGATGATGTGTTCAGGTAGCTTAGCCATATAGCGAAGTTGAGTGCGTTAGGTGCCGATCCATGTCATACTGTTAACTGCTGTAAAATTGCTGTTTCATTATTTCCTAGTATCTGTAAGGTCCTAATTTCCTGAGTCATTATTTGTGCATTTAGAATTCTTTTGTCGCTAATCGGTTTTATTGACTGCTGAGTACGTTTGACATCATGTTGTACAATGCCATGGTAATAATCTGGGAAAATTTTGTTTTTACCACACTAGTTTTACCGATTTTACTTTTGCCACTCTAAATTTTGACATTTTGCTTTTAGCCTTTTGAGGGGCAAAACCAAAACTAAAACAACAGTAGGGGCTAAAGCAAAACAAAATTTCACCATTTTCATTTTGGTTTGGCCCCACTAACGACAAAACTGATGTATTACCAGGAACTGGCGGGGCAAAAGCAAAATGTCAAAACTTACGGTGACAAAAGCAAAATAGGAAAAAACTAGTGTGGCAAAAACAAAATTTTCCCAAATAATCTAGCCAAGTGTATATTACCATTTGGTTGCATTGAGTTTCAGTGCCTGATTGATATCTCTGTATTCGTACATCTGTGTTACTTAACACTTACTACATTTGTGACATGCGGATTATGATGAGATTTGGAATCTTATCGCTCCTGAACTTGTTATGAGTTCCTTTTGTTTCGACTTAGCAGGACATTGAGGTCGTAGATTGAGATAGGACCGGGCTTGCCTGTGCCCGTTGCCTGTGCCCATCCGTGCGGCCGGGTGCGTGGCATGCATCCAATGGCTCCCCGTTTTCCGTCCCTCCATGCGCTTTCTTATGCAAAAAAAAAAAAAGGGGAAATACGATGGCAATACGTAGTTACTCGTAGCTTTGTTGGGATCAAGCACGTATTAGCGGTCGTGCAAAAAAAAAAGCACGTATTAGCGGCGGTGCGCCTTCGTAACATGTCGGTGTTGTAGGAGTATCGACCGGCAGGCCGCCGGCGAGGAGGACGAAGAAAATGATGCCACCGAACCAGGCGGAGGACCTCGGACGTCTCGCTCATGGTGTGCATGTGCTGTTGTGCTACGATTCCGGGAGCGGGACGAGCCGAAGAGGACGAGGTCGTAGACATTGAGTTTGTCGACTTGCCGGCAGCGTCGAGGAGGACGTTCTAGCTAGGACTTAACGTCTCTTCAAGCTGGGAGATGCTGCTGGCGCGGCACTCGATAAACGCGGAGACGAATTGGAGGAAGAGCCACCGTGCAGCCACTCTGTCGAACTGCAACCTGCTCAGGGAGGCGGCCTTGTGAGGGGAGAGAGGCGAGCATGGAGAGGAGAGACCCTTGACGGCGACAAGCGGGCGATCGACGGGAAAGTCGGAACCGCAAGATCGTAGGAGCCGTCTTGGTTGTAGGTGTAGCCATGGCGGCTTCGTCGTCCTTGCTTCATGTGGATCATGGCGACTGGCGAGGCGACGAGGCGAGCTGATCGCGGAGCCGGCGTGCCCAACGCCACTTGCTGAATAAAGACTACTTCCAGCGGCGCTCGACCGGAAAGCCGAGGACGGCAGCCGAAGCGCAATCAAATGAGCCGGCTTGCTCATAGTCATGGCGGTCAGATCGGTCTATCTTTATGTGGAGCATGGCGAGGCGAGCTGATCGCGCAGGCAGTTTCGTATTGCCATCGTATTTCCCATATTTTCTTTTTGTAGAAGAAAGCGCGTGGAGGGGCGGAAAACGGGGAGCCATTGGATGGGTGCCACGTACCCGGCCGCAAGGATGGGCACAGGCGACGGGCACAGGCAAGCCCCATCCATATAGCTTGGGGCTCGTGAACCATCTCTGTGCCGTGCACCACAAGGGCGTCTGCAACATTATTAGACCATCTCTAATGGTGACCGAAAACGCCGGAACCGAAAATGCGTTTTTTGGTTCGCGTTTTACGGGCTGAAAACGGCTGCGGCAGAGCAGAAATCGAAAGCCGAGCGGTAGGCTTTCGGTTTCTGTTCTGCGCGCAGAGCCCGTATAACGCATATTCCTCCACATTATATGTATCATTCGACTTTAAAAATATTAAAGCAATATAAAATCAATATGAAATAAGAATATTGTTTATTGTACAATACAAACTTAATCCAAATTACAATAATGGTTTAAATTACAACCCAAATAAATAAATAATAATCCAATACAAACCAAATTCAAATAAATAATGGTTCACAGAAATAATGGTTCAAATTACACATGAATAAAATGAATGAAAATGGTAGATTACTGCCCATGCCTGTGCCAGTGGTGCCCGGCAAACAAAAAAAGCAATGCCAAATCCACAAATCCTCGGATGCAACGGCCTCAAGAACAATCGTTGCATCACCACTCTTGCCACAATACTGCCCGTGCCATGCTTTCGGGCAGTTTTTCCATGCCCAATGCATACAATCAACATTACCTAGCATGCCCGGCCAGCCACGAGCCCCATTTTGTGCCATCAACCTCGTTGTGTCCTCCTCATTCGGTGCTCTAAGATAAATAGGACCGAAGAGGCGGATTATCACTTTGGAGAAAATGCGCACTGACTCGATTGTAGTATCCTCGCCAATGCGAAGATACTCATCAGCGTAGTCCGCCAGAATGCCGTATGCAATCACCCTCATCACTGCGGATATCTTCTGATACACGCTAAACCCCAACAATCCGGCCCCATTCCTCCGGTGAGTAAAATACCGACAATTGGCCTCGCAAGCTTCTACAATTTTGACGAACAGGGATCGACGCATTCGGTACCTTCTGAAAGTGCATGGTTGCCCCCATGCATGATTTTGGTAATTAATGACAATCTCTATGGACTAATATTTGCATTGAGATATATTTGTAGGTTGTCCATTTGTTTGCTTGTTCTCCATTTGTTGGAGTCAAGATTAAGGGAAGAAGAAAAAGTTTGTGTTGATCAAGGCTTTGTGCGGGTTGGTCATCACTCAAGGCCAATTGAAGATATGCTGAAGAGAGCGTCTCCCATCTTGGTGTATGGGGGAGCATCAAGTGAATCTTCACTGAAGCGCAATCGAGGAAGGTGGTGCGTCTTGAGGAGATGAAGATCGTCTTCATCGATCTCAAGTGGATTTATGCGCAAGGAAAAGGTATGATCTTGATAAGGTTTCTATTTTACCGGTCTCATATTGTTTAGTGAGACACCGGATTATAGGATAGATAACCGTACTATCAAGAGGGGCTCTCGACCGAATATCGTGATCGTATCGCCGTAGAGAGCACAAACCTTTGCATCCATGCAATTATCTTTATTGGTTCTTATTTGTATCTTATCGTGATGTGGTCTTGGTGCTTGTCGTGCTTGTCATGACAAAGCCAAGTTCATCAAAAACGGTTTTCATATGCGTCTTCTATTGCGGTTTCGGTATTGGAGATTTTGCCGGTTCATCCGTGCGGAAGATTTACCTCTTACATTTCTTTGAAAAATCTCTATTACTTGTTTGCCATTTTCAAAGATAGCATTTGTCGTCCTCTTTCCAATTAAATTGGTTTTATCTCTTTCGGACTTCAATTGCAAAAGATGCGGCATTTTTGGTTTGCGAAAAAGAGTTTTTATCTTTCCCCATTTGGTTTTATTATATTTTCTTGTACTATCATGTTTCTCTGCATAATCTTGTTGTGCTCGTTGTGACGATTCCAACGAGTCCAAGATTATCGAAAACGGAGTTCGTGGGTGAAAGTTATTGTATTTCCGATTTGCAAATGGGAGCTTTTACCTTTCCCCATTTATCTTTATAATATATTCCTGGACTATAATGTTTATCTGCATATTCTTGTAGTGCTCGTTGTGACAATTTCAACGAGTCCAAGTTTATCGAACACGGAGTCCGTATGCGAAAGTTATTGCGGTTTTACTCTCGGTACTTTTTAAAAACAGAAAATTCAAATAGAAAAAGAAAAAAAAGGCTGCTGGCCGGCCTGGCCGGGACCGTGGCCGGCCTCAGGCCGGCCCGTTCGGGCACCTCCCCGGCCCATCCGCTTCAGCTGGCCGGCCCCAGGCCGGGGGCCTCGGGCTGTTGCCCGGCCCACCCGAATGCTCGACCGGCCCAAGGCCGGGGGCAGGCCGGGCTGCCGGTCAGCGTTTTTTTTCTTCTGTTTTTTTTGCTGCTGCTGGGCTGTTCCCTGGCCGGCCCATGGCCGGGTGCAGGCCGGCCACCCTGTGCTTTGTTCGCTGCGCTGGATGCTTCTGTCGCTGGGGAGTTTCCCGGCCGGCCTGGCCGGGTGCAGGCCGGCCCCAGGCCGGGTTACCTGCTGCCCACTTTTTCTTCCCCAACGGCTCTTTTTTGGAGCCACCTATAAAAGGGGTTTCTTCCCCATTTTTGTGTAGATCTCATCCCTTGCTCTCTCTCCTCTATTGCCAACATTTTGAGAGCTCGATTCCCTATAATCTCTCCGATGATTCTTGCCCAAATTTAGGGAAACAAGAGAGGAGATCTAGATCCATCTCTCCACCAATCAAAATCTCCTCTAAGTGAGGGGAACTTGTGGGATCTAGATTTTGGAGTTTTTGGTGTTTCTCCTCCGTTCTTCCTCCTAAATCCCTCCGTAGTATTAGTAAAGGGTCGCAGCATAGAAAACAAAAATTTTCCTACGCAAAGATAGCGGAATAAACCCAACATCTAGATCCGATCTACGAGAGGTTGGTAGCAAGAAGGAGATCGAATCTCACCCTCGAAGAAAACCGTGAGTGTTTTGTCGAGGCAAGGGTTGGCTAGTCGATCCCCGCAACTAGACTTGTCTAGTCGCGAGGAGATGTGTTATCCAAGCGCCGCACGAGCAACGCCTCCGAGAGATCCACACGTTCAGCTCGATGAAGACTCCACGTTCTTGATCCCGCAAGAGGTGGTGGAGAGGCTCGAGGTCAACAGCACGACGACGGTGGCGTGGTGTGTATGGTGGAGATCCGACAGGGCTTCGCCAAGCGGCTGTCGGGAGAGAGGAGGAGGAGGGAGGCGGCGGCAAGGAGGGAGAGGGGTGCGGCTAGGGCACCTATGGGGTGGCCTTGGGGTGCCGCACCCCCTCCTCTATGCCTCCTTATATAGGGGGGCAGGGGGGGCTGCGCCCCACCCCCATCTAGGGCCGGCGCAAGGGGGGGAGGCTTGCCCCCCAAGCAACCCTTAGGGTTTAGGCCGCCCCCCCCCCTTCTAGAAGCTTAGCCCGCATGGGCCTATAAGGGTGTGGTGCGGCTGGCCCAATAGGCCAGCCCACTACCCCTTCATGCCTTGTGGACCCCATACACTTATGGGCCCCACTTCTAGACCCCTCTAGAACCTTCTAGAACATTCCGGTACTTTATCGATAAATTCCCGAACCTTTCTTAACCTCCGGAAACTACTTTCCTTTATATGAATCTTATTCTCCGGACCACTCCGGAACTCCTCGTGACGTTCGGGATCCCATCCGGGACTCTGAATCAATATTCGTTCTCACCATCATTTATCTCGAACCCTAACTACATCGAACGTTAAG